>JAUMHE010000062.1:17837258-17847953 GCA_032359235.1 Enteromius mattozi | reverse complement strand
TAAAGAACCCTTAAATATGAGTTAATTACTTTATATTAGACAAATATATATCCGTGAATAGAAAGTTTAGAAATATAGAAAGTACATTTTTAAATCAGACGCACATAATTTCTTTTTTATTTTGCCCTGCATCGTGACTGCCGCGATGTGACTATCGCGCATGCATAAATCGCGATGACGATGCTGAAACGATGTATCGTGCAGCCCTACTTCACACTTGTGTGTGTGTGTGTGTGTTACGACAAGCATTTCCATCCCTGTTCTCTGTCACTCTTTCATCTCTATTTCTTTACAGTCTTCCTTCATATTCCTCTCTCTCTCTGAAGCGGATGGTGCCGAAGGGTCTGTTTGCAGGCCTCGTGATGCCACACAGACTGAGGGGAGAGTTTCCGCTGTGGCATTTGCACTCTGAATCTGTAGGAAAGCTGCCACTGCTCTCTTCTTTATGACTACAGTTAAATGTCCACTAAATGATGTCTCAGCCAGTAAAAATAGTTTTATGAAGATGTCTGGAGAAAGGCTTGGGCTTTTGAACATAGCATTTTTGAGTGGCTGTCATTGCTCGAATCAGTTGTTTATTGCAGGAATGTGCTTACTGGTGTCTTTAATGATTTGTCTTTTTATTTTGTGTCCATTGCATGTGTTTTGACATTAAACAATTTTAGGCCAGAAAACTGGTTCCACAAAGCCTTTTGTGTATTTAATTACTTGGTAGATGAAACCATGAGCCACACTCACAAAAATAGTGCTCTTTCCATTTTAATTTTAACATTATTACTATTTGTGTGTGTCTATTGTTTATTTTTGTGAGTGTAGATCACAAAAGGCTATAAAAGTATGCAAGCATGTAATTCTAATATGCTTTTAATTCACTTTTGTGTTGCAATGTTAAAATGGTAATTTGCTGCATTAGACATGTAAGTTGATGCAGATGAGGTCATGTGACAACAGTTTTGTTTGTTTTTGAAGGCGTATCAATGTATCAATTAAAACAAGGAACTTGAGGTGGAACATATATCATTTTTTATAGGTAGACAGAGAGCAACTTATTTGGACAAAAATATGTCTGTGATCAAAATCAATATGTGTTTCCAGTATTTTGTTTCATTTTCTTAGAAGTAAAGGCTGTATACTGTTTCATATAAGCTTACATTGTTAATTTTAAAATACTTACATTTTGGTTGCAATTCAAGTTCAGCGCGTTAACATACATTAATTCATAAAGAATGAACATGAAATAACATGCTACAGTTTGAACCCTTTATAATTTCATAGTGTGCTATTTAAAAAATAGCATAATTACATAATGTACAGATACTGTATACTGCATACTATTTTGTAGGGGTTTTTTCTAGTTATATGCACTACAAAGGCATCAAGTGTACAGTATGTCCCAAAAGAAATTGCCGTTTATTGGTGCTTAAACTATCAGTTGTACATTTATACTCTGTTTTTGTTTTCATTCGACTTCGCTGACACAATTAATGATTCCCTGCCGTTGGTCTCAATTACACAAGGCCACTAAAATGACGACAAATTAGCTGCAGGCAGCTTAACACAAAGAGAGAGCGAAGCATGTGAAATCCATTATCATGAGCTCTCTGTGGTTTGTCCTGTGAGGAGTCTGGCTGCTCTCTCTTCCATTATCGCTGTGATGAAACGTCTTTCAACTTTCCCAGATCCCAAATCACTCACGCTGCCTTCCTTCTCAGTTTCTTTTTTTGCTTCCCTAATTGTGAGGTTTCCTCAAATCCTTCTGCTTTCATTGAATTTCTCTTCAGGGATCAATAAAACATTTGTATTCTATTATTGTGCGAATTACACAGATCGTGGCTCATTCAAACACGTCTCAGCGCTTTAGTCGACTGTTCTGCTTCATCTGAAAACGCAATCACACACAACACGGCTGCAAATTGGCCAAGATTTGAAATTAACTAAAAATAGAAGTATTTTTATCATGCTGTGTCGTTACTATGGTTTTCTTGTTAGGTTTTCGGTTACTGGCACATCTCTAATTATTATTTTGGTCTCTCCTTTAGCATCTTTAGGTTATGTTGTTGTTTATTATGTGAAAATCATAACTTTGCAAGGTTAAAAACATTAATGGCACACCTCTCAACAAGATGCATGATTTTAGATGCCAATCCATTCTGAGTCACATGCCAAAGTTTAATGCTTAAAGGGTTAGTTCACCCCAAAATGAAAATTATGTTATTAGTTACTCACCCTCATGTCGTTCCAAACCCGTAAGACCTTCGTTCATCTTCAGAACACAAATTAAGGTGTTTTTGATGAAATCAGAGAGCCATCTGACCCTCCATAGACAGCAGTACAACTGAAATTATCCCAGGTCCAGAAACATAGTAAAAACATTGGTAAAACAGTTCAACGGATACGCACGCTTTAACATATTTGGTGTAATCAGCCTTGTTTATGTCTGGGGAGAAAGCACTCACATGAACGTAAACTGTGGTTGTTTATGAATAGGGGAAACTGCATGTATACGTTGTAATACTCCCTAAAATGGTGGAAGACATAACTCAGGGGAGAAGAATGGTTGAATGACTCTCAGATTTCATCAAAAATATCTTAATTTGTGTTTCAAAGGTGAACAGTGGACTTACGGGTTTGGAATGACACGAGGGTGAGTAAATAATGACCGAATTTTCATTTTGGGGTGAACTAACCCTTTAAAGTAAGGGATTTTTTCAGACCCTAACGTCTACAGTAAGTATGACGTTAGCAAGCACTACTAATATAAATTCGGGTATGCTGAGAATGCTCTGGGCTCCTGCTGAATATTTGGGACAAAGATCAGGTTGTTCTGGTCACTCGACACACCACAGTCAACACTGATGCTGCATTGTGTGCTGAGTTGAGCATCAGTCAGTTGTTTGCCAAGGGTCACGATGGGCCGCTTTCAGCACACACTAGTGAGGGGTCGAGTGCGTGACAGGAAATGATCATTGACTTTTCAAAGAGAAAGTTAGTCACACAAAGGAGGGATGCTCATATGGATGCAGGTGATTCTGTCCTTGTAGAAGCATTTTTTTTTTCTTCTTCCCCAAGTGTTGTCTAGTGACAGTTTTGATCTAGCTTTGTGGGAAAGTCTCTACAGTGTAATTATAAATGTAATAACATATATGGAGACAATAAATGCATTGTACCAAATTATTAATTTAAATTTAAGTACATAATAGTTAAGGCCACCTAATATAAAATGTGTGACCAGTTACTTTTTAACCAAGCAGCTTTCTGTTGGTCAGTGCAGCAAATTAGTTTGAGCTTGATGCAAAATCTGTTTGCCAAACTTTGGTAAATAAGACCATATTTTCTCATTTGTCTAATTTTGTCTCTCAGTTTCACGACCTTCATTAACTGATAAAATGTACATCTTTAATGTAATATAAGTGTTTTTTGGATAAATCATCATGCAAACGCAACTGAGTGCTTCTGAGTTGTGAAAGAGCAACTTCTAAACAATAAAATGTTCCCCTGGGTTCAAGTGAATAATGGTGTTGGTGTGATTGAGGTTTGTGAACAGGTGGCGATAAAGATCAACTGTGTTTTCCCTTGAGTGTTGTGAATCGCAGCATTGTTCTCTGGTAATGTAATCCACTGATGTAAAAGCTATTGTCTTGTAAATGGCACTCGAGCATAATGAGCTGTTATCCAATTCTCTGTAAAGAGTAAATGTTTTTTTTAATGATGTGTTAACTGGAAAGGGTGTTGATGATTAAAATGAGAACCACATGCTGTTGATGTGGTGGTGCAGTAGGTTTAATAAAAGGAACGATAGGAAGACTGACAAGGTAAACAGTCCTGACATCATGGGATTTCCCATGAGGTAAATGTATGTTTCTTTTAGATTTTTTATACTGAGTACCATAATATTTAGACTTAATGTTTTGCATAACTTTTCTGTTTTCAGTTTTAGTTTTCTGTTTTTAAGTTTTAGTAATTTTGTGGTTTTGTAATTTGTATTCTTTTATCTTACTTTATTTCCATATTAACAAGGTTTCTAATAGTTGTTGTTTAAGTTAAGTATAAATTAGACAGTTGTGACTTACTGTACATGAAGTGTACAGATCTATTAAATGAAAGTGGATAGCTTGCATAATTTTATTTTGTAATTATTTAATTAGAAATATTTGAGTTCATATTGAAATATTGCAGACACTAGATATTGGCACATCTGAGCATGATCTGAGACACTGTTGAGATGTCTTACGAAACTCCAGAAGAGGCAAGATTTCTGAGATCATTTTTTCAGGAGAAAAATTAAAAAATTGGGCAACCTCAGCAAGTCTCCGTTTGTTCTTCATGTAATCTTATGTTGCAAAGAGCAAACAATTAAGCACTGAAGGTTCTTTCCTAAGGCCAGTCTGCTGATAGATCTGTCCACAATCAATTTGGTGTAAATGATCTGTTTTGATTGAATCTGAATATGGTGGTATATTTGTCCTATCAGTGGACCAGTCATTGTTGTTGATTAGGTTGGCAGATGGGACGGGGTCTGCTGCAGCCTCCCTCAGGCTGTCCGTTCCGCTATCTGACTGGAGCATGTGTGATCTCGCAGGGTCAAAAGGGCAAGATTTAAATGAAAACTTTAAATAACTGCCAGGCTCTGTCATTACAAAGTATTACTGGCCATGTGCGAGCGGGGCCCGAGCCACAGTAATGACTACATCTCCTCCATGTGCCTCTGCCTCAGAGGAGACAGCACTGGCCTTTAATAGAACTTCTGTAATTACACTGCATCAGGAGAGCAATGCCGTGCTAACAATCACATCCTCCAGAAAAACATGAAAATCACTCAGTGTCCATGGAAGTGTTTCTAAATAACTGAGCATATTACCGGTTTTCTGCACTCTTTAAAACGATTGCAGAATAGTTCATCTCTCGCAATTTATGGCTTGTTTCTGAAATAAAACTCAAACTCCTAGTTTGTGAATCAACTCTAGAGCCGATTCCTGTTACTGGAATCAACTCTGGAAAACCGATTTGTCTGAAAACCGTGGACAACAGAACAAGTCAGTTTCACACTTTAAGTGAAACCATTGAGCTTGTTTAAATAATTTTTATTTCTATATGCCTTAAGGGCTGTTCATGCCATACCAAGAATGATAACTATAAAGATCAAAATCATTCTCAATATTAAAGACTAACGATAAAACCACAGAGCAACAATATTGTTGGAATCCCTTCCAGAATGAATTTTTTTTTTTTTCAGCTGATGAATGATTCCATTCCAGCCACTCAGAATCCATCCTGCTGTAACAAGCTCAAAAATTTGACATGTAACACCGTGTCTACAATGGACGTGACAAAGTGACCATTGAAAAGCATTTAAAACTTGTGTCAATACAGGTACGTCATAAATAGAATGCATCACTGTTTTCTGTCAGGAATTTGTTGTCGCATTGTGCCGCATCCAGTATAGACATCTGAATAGGTTCTATTGTATTTTGTCGTGTCACATTGCGCTACGCCACTCACGTCCGGTGTAGACACGGTGTAAGATCACAGGAGAAAACAGTGACATCAAACCTTGTTAAAGGGATAGATTACCCAGAAAGAAATGTCTGTCATTAATTACTCACCCTCATGTCGTTTCAAACCCATAAGGCCTTTGTTCAGCTTCGGAATTGCTATTGATGAATTCAGAGAGCTTTCTGACCCTGTATAGACAGCAATGCAACTGACAGGTTCAAGGCCAAGAAAGGTAGTAAGGACATTGTTAAAATAATCCATGTAACATCAGTGGTTCAACCTTGATTTTATAAAGCTCTGAAAATACTTTGTATTATATATTGTTGCATGTTTGTATTCAGTGCGGCATACCATAGCACCTTGTTGTTAGAATTACTGATGCGACTAAATATTTGCCTGGAATGTTTAAAGTTGAGTAAAGTCAAGCCAGTTTAATTTGCATGTCTTTCACAGTGCATATTGTTTCAAAGAAGCTTAGAAGATCATGCCTTAATGCCCACATTGATCCAGCCAAAGAGGATTTTCGGAAGAAAAAACCTTGTTGAAATCCTTGAGAGGAACCAGAATCAGCCAATCCTTCTTTGGTAAGGCACACATTACGATATGTAGGCTACATGTGCCAAGTATATCTAATAAACCTATACATATATTACGTAACTATATTATTGTATTAGTATTAGCCATATTATCAAGTGACAGATGATTTTGTGCTAAAATACCATTTGACCACATGCCTTGGATGTGAAAAACTAAAAAGGAAAATGCTTTTCTTAAGCTGATAAGCCTCCTTTTGTTTGCATAACTATGTACAATTATATGGTTAGTTGCATTTTATTATTCGCCTTGTTTTTTGCTGCTATCCACAACCCTGTTAGAACAGATTTGGGACACATTTTTGGGTCACAACCCGCCAGTTGAAAACAAATAGAGTAGTTGGAATAGAGCACAGCGGGAGCCATAAGTGCCGCTCTGAGACACAACGGCAGTGGATTAAAGAATGGCTGAGCCAAAGTCTCTCGCATGTTTTGCAGCGCTGCGGTCGTCCCACAGAGCCATCCAGACCAACTCCACATTAGTATGAGTGACTGATGTGTTCAGTTTTCTGACACAATGGCGGTGGTTATTCTTCAGGCCTGGGGTTTGTTGAGATGCAAGATCGCTTCGGCTGTCGTCGGTCTGGGTTTAACTCAACTATTTATGATGTGGTATGTGCATTATGTCAAATCTTTGATATATTTGGGTTTGGTCAGTGCTTTATTTGTGCTGTATGTTGGTTGACAGCAAGATGGTTAGAAATTAGTCATGGTTTGGGGAAGATATGACACTGAAAGCGACAAAAATGCCCCAAATATTTAAAACGTAAATATATGTGTACTGTATAATATTACATGGTGACAGGCATTTATATAAAAGGTATTATAGCAGATTTTTTGTGTTACAACATCTTGTGCATCACCATAAGATGCTTTTTAGATCTGATTTTATAATTATAATTATAATTGTTTCAATTTGGAATTAATTGATATAATTGAGCTGTTTAAGTTAAATATGTAAGTTGTGGTTTTTTTTATGTTGTTAGAATGCTAAAATTTCCTCAAGATGTAAATGTTTGTTAAAATCAGTTCCAGGTGACACATTGGTGGTGAAAGAGGTTCTGACAGCGCAGCAGAAGTTTTTGTGAGGCATCAGATCAGGTGCCCTAACCCTTTATATTTGTACTCATTTGCAATTATGTTCACCTTCTGTTGTGTGAAGTTCTGTTTGTTGTTGAAATTGAAAGTGGCATGCTTCACTGGCTGTCAGGACAGAGGGCTCTCTCTCCCTCTCTCATATACACTCAATTCCCAGTGAAGGAAGCTATTTCTCTAAATGAGTACAAGTTGCTGCTGTTTCATATCCTCCCTGATAAGGAGAAAAACAAAAGGGCCTTTTATTCTGATACAGAAGCTTCAAATAGCATCATCCACATCGCCTCAGATAAAAGACACTAGATCTTCACAGTGTTAGTGTATTTCGGCTGCCTCATTCTCAGTGAAGCTAAGGGAAAGAGACAGAAATTACAGTTGCGTCCATTTTATCTTCCATCACTTTTTTTTTTTTTGTATTTCTGTATAATTTCTATACTATACTACATTTGTTTTTTAAAAGGTAAACATACTGGTACAATGCAAAGCTTAATTCAAAATATGTTTCAACACCTTTATACGAACACAGTATATTTCAAAGAGTGCATGTGTGTGTATGTATATACATATATCCGAGTATGGAGCTGCCGCATGAACAACAGCTTTCATCTGAGATCAGCCCATAGAGGAAAAGTCGTCTGTCAGCCAGAAGTGTTTTGTAGCGTCGGCACGGCTCTGGTCCATTATCTTCTTAACGATGCCGACACTGAGCTGATAGTGCCGCATTTAAGCCAGAATTGGCCTGAGTGTGCTTGTTATATATATGTATATGTATGTCTGTGTATACACACAAGAATGCATACATATATAAATCCTGTTGCATGATTTTGTTTTTACCTTTTTGAAAGCATAATTATATTTCAACATATATTTATAATAATTGTGCTTGAGGTGGCAATTTACTACCACTTAAACACATTATTTGTCTGATTCATGTTCAAATCTTGCAGATTGTCCTGTATAAATTATCTTATGAAACTGGCAAAGGCGCCTATTTCGTAGCCCGATTCAATTCATCACACAGTTTCTGTTAATTTCTTCTGCTCAGCGTCACACTGTAAGTGAAAGTATAAATACAGAGTATGTCAGATAAATGCTTTGCTGCGTTACCACATTTGTAAATGCGTTCCAGAGTGCGGTTCTGGGAAAGGTCCACATCACACTGGTATGCTCGAAATTATCCTGGTAATTGGTGTGTGAAAATGAGAGGGGAGAAAACGAGCGAGGGCAGGTCACATTCTGATTTCCAGAAATGCTGATTCGAAGCCCAGAGTGAAAACATTGACTTAGCAGTTTTCATAATGTCAGTTTATGCAGCACACACACATACACACTGCATGGGGCCGAGGTAACAAATTTTAAGTGCATAAACTCAACTGTAAATCACATGCAGAGAGAAAGAAACACAATGCCGGAGCGCTGGCATTCGCCATCATTTTAGAAAGCTGCTTTGTGGCTTTCTTGGATAACTAACAACTAAGTGTTCAGTAAAAAATAATGCCCTGGTATTCAGACCCAAACAATTAGTGTTGAACTGAGGCAGCTGTAGTGGTCTGGATGAATCCCAAACAGGACTGCGGGAGAAATGTTTGCTCCTCTTGGAAAGGTTAAAGGGTGTGTAAACATGTTTGCGGGAACGTGTGACACCTGTAAATGGGCGACGAGTGCAAAGTCATGTTGTGTAAATACTTCATGCGTTATTTCCATAGTTCACATGCTCCACATTAAGAGATATTTGAATGCAAATGCTCTTTTAGTAATGCAATACCAGCCTCTCTATAGGTGATAAGTTGCACTCCGAATCCTCTGCTAGCTCAATAGAGCAACATTATTATTCATAAACCCCAAAAAATGAGCTATATGGTTCTCATATATATGGTTTCCATTAAAATGTCCAGGATGCTTGTGGTGCAAAAGTAAGAAGCTGAAAACCACTTAGCAGAGCAAAACAAATCCAAAATTTCTACCCAGACAGAGTTACTGGCAGCTGAGGGACCATCAGTGGCATATTAGTAATTACCTTCCAACAGAACGACGACGTAGGGTGACCACACATTAGAATTCTGTTCGCTCAGCTGTTGGACGATTATAGGAGAAAACCACAACTTTCACACCTCTGAACTCCGAGATTATTCTGTCCATTTTAGAGTACTTTTATAGTGCATCACAGTGGGCCCCATAAAGTCACTCTTTAATTTATATTTATATTACAAATTCTACCATTTTAAAAGATTTTTTTACCATTTAGGTGCATTTAATTGTGACTAAATTGTTTTATTGTTTTATATTTCAATTAATCAAGGAAAGAAAATTATCATTCCAGAAAAATATTAAGAGGCTTTTAACATTGATAATATTAAGAAATATTTCTATTTCACAATATTACTTTTTTATCGCATGACTGTTGACATCCTCTTTCCTGCAGAGTTTAGCTTCACCTTGGTCAAGCCTGCCTGGAACTTTTAATCTTGAAGACCTTGATCAGGTGTTTGACCAGGTTTTGAGAGAAACCCTGCAGGAAAGTAGGCCACGAGGGTCTGACTTAAGAAACCATGCCCACTCACAGCAAAGATGCCATCTCTCTCAACTGTCTTCAAGCAGCTTGATTTAAATAAGGAGACCAAGCTCAGTTGTTTTGTAGATTATAGCAACCACATAACGCGACGAAGGCAAGCCATAGCTACATGTAGAAAGCAAACTGTAGAATGTAGTATCTAACGGTAATGACAGTAACTCATGATTGAACGGACAAACCACTGATGCTCATGCACTGTAGTTATTATGTGTGTGTTCAGCTTGAAGCAGCACTGTGCAGAACGATCAGTGTTAGACAAAGTACCGTGAGAGCGATTCAAAGCATAATGAGCATCTGCTCTCTATAGCTCTCACTGTCCAACACAGCTCTTATAGTTTCGCTGGAGGGGCAGTGCTAGGCGGCTCCATTGCATCACCAAGCTTCCTATTTAGACCCGCCCAATAAATCCTGCTCATGAAAATGGTGAAAAACTGTTTAATGGTATAACTCCACCATTAAGTATTATATAGTTCTCAGTCTTTGTAACACGTTTCAGCAATGCATTTCTAAGATTTATAATGGTTTTACAAACAGTTCTCAAAATTGACTTTACACGGTCTTTAATTTATTCACAAGTTGGTTTTTAGTGTTATGTATGAATGAAGTTGCCCTAAACCACCGGTATAGTATATAGTATGTCACATTAATTGTAGCTAGCATCATATTCATATTACATAATCATACACTTTATAGTCTTCTGAAGCCAAGCAATAGCTTAGCCATGAATGAATGAATGAAGCATTTATTTAGCGCTTTATTGTGCATTGCCATACACCCAAAGCGCTTTACAATCGTGTGGGGGGTCTCTCCTCAACCACCATCAGTGTGCAGCATCCACCTGGATGATGCGACGGCAGCCACAGGACGACGGCAGCCACAGGACAACGGCGCCAGTGCGCTCACCACACACCAGCTACAGGTGGAGAGGAGAGAGAGATACAG
>JAUMHE010000062.1:17802355-17835829 GCA_032359235.1 Enteromius mattozi | reverse complement strand
GTTATCTGTTCTGACATACAGTGTGAAAGCATTTGTAAATTTGACAGTAAAATTACATTGTTTTGGTCTTGGTTGAGCTTGTGTGTAAAAGAAGTTCAAGCATTTTAAATTTGTGTTAACTATATGCATTTTGTATCAAAGCAACAAGAAATGTGTTAATTGTATAGCCTACAAAGACCGATGTTGTGCTAACCGTGTTAAGAGTTTAGGAAACTTGTTAAATGTATTGAAAAAACTGTCATAGCAATTGTAAAAAACTGTAACTGAATGCTTAAAAATTCTATTGTATCCTTTTGCTTTTTTATTACTGGCAGTTTAATTATTTTCAGTAATTTCGAGGACCCTTTTTTTTTTAACTAATATTAGTTACTGTAGTATTCTGCTATTGTATTGAGAATTGTTACATTACGCTGGTCTCTAAAATGTAGATGTCATAGCAACGTTATTTACAGAAAATATTTATTTGATATATATCATCTTTTAACCCTAATAACTCTTTCGTATAAAGCTTGGTCATATGGCCCACTAATAATCATTTTAAATAATCATGATTACAATATTGACCAGAATAATGATAATGATAATCAAGCAGATTTGAAAAAAAAAAAACTAAAGCTTTTGTTTTTTCACCTTGCATGCATGTAAACCAATTGTAGGAGGCACCCAAAACAATATTAAGAGCCTTAAAAATGGCATATAGGGGCACTTTAAGACCATGCTGGGAAACCAGAGACAACCAGTAAAGCAGCTTAGTCTGGTTTTGGATGTTTCTTTAGCAGGGCTGTGTACTGTTATTTTACGTTATTTTGTTTAAAGCGTCTTCTCTTTTCTTAACAACCCCCCCCCCCCCCAATATCACCCTATTCTGGACATGTACAGCGCGATCAGTCATGTCTGATGCTCTAGGGAAGAGCAAAAACTGAACCAATCTGTCTGGCAAGTGTTTCCATATGGACACTGAGAGGGGCGCATTCCTGTGGAAATGAAGGCAGTTCCTTTCATCACAAAGACATGATCAATTCATGATAAGGATGCCAGGAGCACTACAAAGTGAGGGAAAGAGAAAGAGCGCGAGAGATAAAGAAACAGAGGAAGGGAGGGATGAGGACAGATTATAAAAAAGGGGCTTGAAGTATGTAGACAGAGGGACAGTGAGAGAGAATAAGTGGAGGATTGAGGAGATACTTGAGGGAAGGATGCAGAGAGCGAGAGAACAGGAAGAGAGAAATTGGCAGTGTAAAGAGAGGGCACACAGATGTGAATTAAAACATTATGCAGCAAGTTTCTCTCTAATCAGGAGATGCCATCAGGCCCTGAGGTCACTTCCTTTGAGGCCAGCTTCTCTCTGTCCAGTGATCATCACTTTATCAGGAAGGAATGCAAATTGCAGTAAAGATCTACAATGGCACTGCTGTGGTATGGTAATCACGGACAGCAGCGTGTCATGAGCGTTCCTCTGGATCAACAGAGCTTTTCACGACAACTCTAAACACCACGGCCTCGCTGGTGGAAATGAGTAAATTCATGGCTGAATTTTATTCTTAGACGCATTGTTTTTTTTAGAATGGAAAACAAATGGTTAATTCTTTTCAAATGTGCTTTTCATCTCAGAAACACATTTTGTTCTTGCTGTATTCTATTTGAATATATTTTAATATGGAATTTATTCCTGTGATGACAATTGAATTTTCAGCAGCCGTTATATCCACAGTCTTCGGTGTCACATGATCCATCAGGAATCATTGTAATGTTGATGTGGTGCTCAGTTTGTTTTTATTAATGTTGTTTTTTTATGATCATTTTTTTGTTGTTGTTTTTTTGTGATACATTTTGTTCTGGATTCCATCTCCATTTTATTTTATTAGCATCAAGATATTAAGTTTAAATGTGCATGTGTTCAAGTCAGTGTGCCTTGACTAGTTGATTTTAAATAGTCCTGCAGTGTTACAAGTAATCCATGTAATCTCTTTATGTTAGGTCACAAAAACTGCACATGCTAACAATTATACAGAATGGTGTCGTAAAAAATAGCATGTCATGCTGCAGGATAATGCTACCTGAAACAGCTTGAAATTACACGTTCATAATGCAAAATTATTTAAAATCGCCCTGACTTGTAATCACAGCTGGAAAATGTGAACATTAAACATGTATTTTTTTTCAATTGCAATTATACAGAATTACAGTACATGTCAACAATTTTTTTACATGTCAAACATGATGAGAAATAAGTAGGCTAATGTTAATAGTTAGAAGAATTCTTCAATATTTCATGATCATATTCTCATTGCTCCAATACAGCTTTCTGCAGTGATGCAAACTTTGAGTGAAAAGTTCTTAAAATACAATTTTTGCTTAATCTGAGAAACATTTTAATAATTTAAAGAACCCTTTTGTACAATGAAATGTTCATGAAGCCATCAATGATAATTTAGGATCAATACATGACCTAACATGGGGCAAAATGGGCCACACTTAACGTGTCATGAGAGATATATAATTCAGCCACCCAGGGTGACAGAACACACACATGCAACAAAACCTCAACACGGAGGGACACACACAGACCTCCGCCTCAACCCCCACAAAGCACTAGACATTTACCCATCACATCCAGTTAGAAGACTCAGCCAGACAACAGCTGGTGCTCCTGGAAGTTCAGCAGCATTTCTGCATTATTTACTGGGTCCCATCTTGAGGCCAGTTCTGGGAATAAACATCCAAATCTACTTTCTGGGAAGTCGCATTTCTTTGTTTTCTTGGTCAAATACTTCAGTGCTGGTCTCCAGCACAGGAAGTGCTTCTTTTCGATGGACGTTTCTCACTGTCTGACCTGTATTTAATGACTTCTAGCTATGATTGAAGCGAAATGCCCTGTTGCTGTTTAACTTGTCTCTAGACTCATATGAACTTGTGGCGCCTCTAATAGTCTCTGATCACTCCTGACAAGGGCTGTTAGGCAGGTATTTTGAAAGCAGGTGTGAATGAGCAAATGTTTTTACAGCGTGATGAGATGACGATGGCCTCTCAGCAGATAAACACCTTTGATTTAACCTCTCGCTTCACCCCGTGGATGAGCGAAAGAAATCCTATCGGCTCCTCGCAAAGATCAAAGCCGGCTTGTGTCTGTCTTTCTCTGTGGGGTTCAGACGTGTCAAACTAAAGGCGGCTAATTTTGTGGACGGAGCCGGGTGTTATGATGTCATGAAGAGATCAAATGTGATTACTGAGAGAGTAAAATGTTCTTAATTAAGCTTTGTCAGTCGACAATGATTACTTAACAAATGACAGGCCATCAGGTGTTGAATGTGCACAATCAAATTAATAGATTGTTGAAAATAAATAATTTTTACTTTCTCTGAAGAAGAACACACGTGGTGTTTTGTACAGTATGTAGCCATTTCTGTGTGGTTGCTTTCTATGCAGTCACCCTCAAGCTATCCAAGATGTAGGCCTAGATGAGTTTGTTTCTTATTCAGAGCAAATTTGGAGGGATTTAGCATTGCATCACTCACCAATGGACCAATGCATTGAATAGATGTCTTTAATAACAGCTGATAAAAATATTACAATAATCCAGTCCATCAGTTAATGTCTTGTGAAGTGAAAATATGCCTGCCTGTACAAAAAAAAAAAAAAATCCATCAAGTTGCCAAAATATGAGTTTGTGGGAAAGTGGGAAAGTCCATCTGCTAGTTAAAACCACCAACACATTTATGTTTTTGCTTGTAAACATCTGATCTGTGCATATTTCTCTCCTGATTCAGTTGAGACCGTGTTTTCAAAGGAGGAAGCAATACTATGGATAGAGGACTTTTAGACCGTTTATTGTAAAAACAAAACAAAAGAAAAAAACATGCAGCTTTTTTGCTTCACAAAGTGTTAATTGATAGACAGGAGTCATATGGATTATTGTGATGTTTTTATTAGCTGTTTAAACTTTCATTCTGATGGTACCCATTCACTACAGAGGATTGTGATGTCATGCTAAATTTCTACAAACAAACAAACTATCTACACCTTGAATGGCCAGAGGATGAGTAAACTTTCAGGAAATTGTAATTTTTTATGTGTTTTAATGCTTATTTTCTGGCATTGTAACATTTGGAGCAATTTAAAAATGCCTTTCCAAACACGCTGATAATAAACCCTTATGGAATATACAGAAAATATTTTCTTTTAAATTATGAATGCGTTTTTTTTTTTTTTGCTGGAAGATATCAGTCTATATCACTGATGACACATGGAATTTGAGGACAGATGATTTCCATAATCATCCATCTTACGAACCTCACTCCTCAAGTTATATGAAGTTTTGGATTGTATGTGAATTTTTCACATATTTTTGTAACTGCTGAAATGATGCATATTTGAGATGCACATAAACCAACAGCATCATGTATCTAATTGCAGATTTATGTTACATTTTATATCAAAATAGTAGACAGAGCAGCAGGAAAGCAGTGTTGTTTAAATCAGTTCCAAAGCTCTGTTCCAAAACATTGTGAGCCATACATACATCACATGTATCTTTGCAGATGATCTCATAATGCATTGTAACTACAGCAGTAAAACCATCCAAGATGTCATACAAGTCAAATAAAAAAATGCTGGTTCTATTTCCTGGTTGACTAGTTACCATGTTCCAAAAACCAGCTTCACCATCTCAACTCCAAGATGGTCTTCCTGCTTAGAACCTGCTTCCTGCTTTTTTTTCTGTTTGTTTTTTTTGTTAAGTGTTATCCATATACTATTATAATGTTATATCAAGTTTTCATGTAATATTTATGTTTTATGTTTTTTTTTTTATGTCACATTCCAATGCATGTCTTAAGGTAGATTTTCTAGCAAGGAATTATAGATCAAATTAAAGGGTTGGTCCACCCCAAGATTTTGTCATTAATCACTTACCCCCATGTTGTTCCAAACCGTAAAAGCTTCATTCGTCATTGGAAC
Source organism: Enteromius mattozi (assembly GCA_032359235.1). Classification (NCBI taxonomy): domain Eukaryota; kingdom Metazoa; phylum Chordata; class Actinopteri; order Cypriniformes; family Cyprinidae; genus Enteromius; species Enteromius mattozi. Next base: position 17,830,873 of record JAUMHE010000062.1, on the reverse strand, counting down.
ACAATTTAAGTTATTTTAGATGAATAAAAGCGGGAGGCTTGTGACTGTCCCATTGACTGCCAAACATTTACCACTGTTAAGGTGCAGAAAAGTATAAAAGACATCATCAGAATAGTTCATCTGCAATCAGTGATTCAACCGTAACGTTATGAAGCTTTCTGCACCTTGACAGTGTTATTTACTTGGAAGTTAATTGGACAGTCACAAGCCTCCCGGTTTTCATCTAAAATATCTTAAATTGTGTTCCGAAGACAAAGAAAGTTTTTACGGTTTTGGAACAACATAGGGGTAAGGGATTAATGACAAAATTTTCATTTTGGGGTGGAGTAACCCTTTAAGTAATTATAACAAGATGTAATATTTTTTCATATCCTCCTTGATAAGGACAAAATGTATTTTTTCTGAGAGATAAAAAACACATTCTTGTACTTTTATGACAATGAAGTAAATTGTGGTTGGGGAAAAAATCCTTCTCTGATTCATCTGTCATCACGAACAGAACAAATCTATTCAACATTATTTAAAAATTCGAAGTATACGTCATGAAACTTAAACCAAAACTAAAAACAAAAATTATCTCAATGAGGATGGAGTTTCCTGTCAAACTGCTGTATATTTTCTCATCACGACCTGACACTATTTCTCTTCAATACGTCTGCTTATCATCACACCTCAGAAACTCTCCATGGCAGGCCTGTTTAAGCAGCAGAAAGCAGGGCAGCTTACTAGGTTTTGGAACGGAGCTGCTGTGTGAACTTGAGCTGAATTTTGTGGGTTTTTAAAACTGGGATGGGCTCTTAAAACGCTAAACGTTACCCTGCTCTCGGCCAAGCCAAAACAAATGTAAAAGCGTGCTAATTCACAACAGGCCTGGCATCAGCACACCCCAGGAGTTCTTCATGTGTTCTGTTTAGTCTGGCAGCCACTCCAGACGCAGAATATTGTTTTATTATTTTGGTAAACAATAGGCAGATTGTTGCAGAGAATAAAGAGGCCAACACAACCGTAGGCCATGCACCAGACTCACCTGGGGACAGCAGGTGGGTCAGCAGGCATGTTAGAGCCCTGGGTATGAATCCTGGATGGATACACAAAGTATTTGAATGCTCAAGATGCACTATATTGCTTTGTATGATCAAATATCAAACTTTAACCAACTGATCCCAAGATGACAAAACAGAATTATATTCTATGCCATCAGGATACAAAATGTCACAGATTTTGTCTTGTTAGTATCACAGTTGTTTGCAGAGCGATTGAATCCATCAAAAGCCTCCATTTGAAATATTTGAAACATTTCATACAAAAATTCTAAATAATAATAATAAAACATGTTATTGAACAAAAATAATTAATTTCCCTGAAGAAAAAAAGGTAAATTGCAAGGCTTCTGTCTCTTTTAACTGTGAAGGCACCAAGTGTGAATAAAGAAGCTCAGAGGGTTAAATAGATGCCTCTTGGTTTAATATTCATTACGTAATTAATGCAGTGGTATTCACACATATTTAAATCTGGCTGAAGTGTCTTTTTGTGGCTATGTAAATCTCAAAATCCTGTGCTTGTGGAAAATGTCTCATAGTTACAATATTTACACTTACACATAAAAAGAAGAAAGTGTTATTTAGTTTTATGGTACTTGACATGAAAAATTAAGAAGTGTGTGTGTGTGTGTGTGTGTGTATGTGGATGCATCAGACAGGGACACCGGCATGGATCAAACTAGCAGTTGGCTGTCGTCCCAGTGAGGGCTCCAGTTTCTGTCTGTCTGCCTCCTGGATGCCACATGAGGGTCTCAAATCACAGACGCCCATCCAGACTGACATTCCTCCATGACAATGATGGGTAATAATGACTCGGTGCACTCACACCTTTAGGATAGAAAATATACAGTTAAACAATTAACAGGTTTTTACTGTTGCGTTTTTATAAACATTTCCTGTAAAAAAAAAATATATATATATATATATAAAATAAAATAAAAGACATTTTTGTGTGTGTGTGTGTGTGTGTATAGACAAGTGCTGTCAAACAATTAATCGCATCCAAAATAAAAGATTTTGTTTATATAAAAGCACACAGTATATATTTTGAAAGTATTTAAATGTTTATATTTATATACTTTATATAAAATATTTAATATATAAAATGTGTAAAATTAATTTTTTTCTTAAATATACATGGATTTGTTTTTATTTATATATCCATAATAAATATACACAACACACACACACACATTTATTATGTGAACAAAAGCATTTATTTTGGATGTGATTAATCATGATTTATCATTTGACACCACTACTATAGACTCCTTAAAATATCATGTGTCTTCTAAAATATAGTCCCAAACTCTACTAAAGTCTGCAATAGAGTTTTAAATATCTCAATTTGATCCCAAACAGTTACATTATTTTTATATTGTACCATACTTTAGCGGTAGATTCAATCTGTTTCATCTATCCTTATGCATTTCAGGAGAAACATCTGAAACATTGTACATACTTAAAGGGCTAACTCACCCAAAAATTAACTTCGATACACAAATTATGTTTTTAATAAAAGCTGAAAGGTTTCTGTCTATCCCTCCGTTGAAAGTCCAAGTATCCAAAACTTGAATAGGCATAGAAAAATGCAAGCAATTTAATGCAGGTCTTGTGAAGAAATAAGCTACGGTGAACAGATTTAATTTATGTTTTTTTTGCGATACACGTACCATAAACACAACGCATCGCACTGTAGCGCAAACCTAACAATCATTTCAAAGATTAGCTAAAGTTTAACAATATAAGAGTGAGCAAATGATGGCAGAATTTTAGTTTCTGTGTGTGAACTTTAACTGAAATAACCCAGTGATAGGCACTTTCCCAGGTCACTCATACATATACCTAAGGCTCTGAGCTGTTTACTGTTCACTTAGAACAAAAGTCTTTTTAATTGTTTGTTTTGATAGTTTATCGCAGCTAGCTACAGCATGAAATGAGTTTAATTAGCGATGCCAGTTCTGTCTTTGCGCAACCGCCTACCTCTGACGTCACAGAGACCACGGCACAAAGATGAATGGAGCATATTGTTTAAGAGCAGATCTACTGGGTGTAAGGAATGACACCCGTTCTGAGACTGTTTAGATAAGCGTGGTAAAAACACACTTGTGCCAGGTGAGAAGCTGCTTTGAAGTCTCTAATGAACATGGACATTCCCACCGAGAACAAGGCTCGCTTCTTCTGTCGAACATTGTTTTTGTGCGGCAACCAATAACATTGAATTGCTGTGCACCTGTGCCAAAGAAATCAACCGTGAATCAATTATTCAGAGGTATGTGAGATGTTTGTTGCAGCATTATCTCTGAAATCAGCCATCACCTTTGTAATTTCGGCAGCGCTGTACGGAGACGACAAAAACAACCCGCCCATGTTTCGCGGTCAGAGAGGTGATGCAATTCTGTTTTGCACTCCAACGCTTGCGCAAAACGTGCGCTGCATAGATGAATGAGATAATTGTCGTCGTGCAGACGTTTGAGTATGATGCTGTTAGCAGTCAGAGCTCTGCTTCGACTCAGTCTTTGAGGGCTGGAGTTTAACTGGTGTGTTTGGGAACTGATCCCTCCCCCTACACCATCACCACAAACACACACATACACACACACATGCCTGTGGCCAGCAGAGGTTTGTGGTCAGCCCAATAACGAGCGGTTCAGCGTAAACACGGTTTCTAGACTGCCCCAAACCCCACAACCCTCTGCTGCTGAAATATTACTCACAAAGCTGTCACCGTGTGTGTGTGTATGCGTGTTTGTGTTCATACAAAGTACTAAACTTGCTAAATGACATATGAAAATATTTTAAATGCACAGCGCTGAGCAAAAACAGATTTCTTCAAATGGCAGTTTTGTTTGTGAATGTAAAAAAACTGTATTGACTCAGCTGTTGTGAGTTGGATTTATTTGTTTGTTGTTGTACCTAAAGAGTTGTGTGAGGTCATCAGAGGACTGTAATTTTATACAAAACGTTTACTGTACAGTACTTGCATTTAGTGTTGTTTTATTTTATACAGTATAAATTAATTTCAAAATGTAGTATATAAATATACATCATGAAAATTATATAAATGACATAAAGAATATACAAAATAAATAAGTTTGTATATATAACAATTAATTCATTATAGCATATTCAACTCTGGAAATCAGCATCTCTACATGTATGGCAGCCATTCTTTTCCAGTGTCTGTTAAATTCAAATTCGTTCTGTTTAATGAAGTACTGGTTAGGTGTTCACCTCAACACAATCATGTGGAATGATGAAAAAAATATATATATATAAAAAAAAACACTGCTATGGCCATCGCTATACTCTTGCAAAAAGACCAGATAGTTGACAAAAGCAGTGCTAGGAGTCTCCACTAGCCAGGACATCCACCAATTAATCAATTGTAGGATGAACTACAAAAAGAATGGCAAGCAGCAGCTGGGGTGAAGTGCATGGTGAGAATGGGTCAAAAGGGCCTCTAGGAGCAGGGCTGAAGTGACTAGAAAAAACCTTCATCGGTGAGAAGCAAGAGTTGTGCCAGACTGAGGAGACCATAAGGATCGGACTGTCTCTGATGAGTCCAGTTTTCATCTAATGGTTAGACAGAGACCTAAAGAGGTCTACAAGCCACTGTGAAATTTGGTGGAGGATTGGTGGTGATTTCAGCAAGGCTGGAATTGGGTATATACGTCTTTGTGAATGGTGCCTGAATCAAGCCACGCACAAGCTTGTCCTTGAAGAAAACCTGTTTCTTCCTGCTCTGCTCTCCCAACTCTGAGGACTCTGCTCCATTCCACACAGCCAGATCAATAAAGGTGTGGACGGAGAACCTCATTGAAAACTTCTGGAATGTGATCAAGAGGAAGATGGATGGTCACAAGCCATCAAAGCAAGCCGATCTGCTTGAATTTTTGAATCAGAACTGGCATAAAGTCACATAAAATCAATGAGAAAGGCTGGTGGAGAGCATGCCAAGACGCATGAAAGATGTGATTGGAAATATTGATTTCTTCCTGCATTAAAACCATTAGTATTATGTTTTAAGAAGATTATAAACTTGTTTTCTTTGCATTATTTGAGGTCTGAAAGTACAGCATCTTTTTGTTATTTTGGCTAGTTGACTAATTTAGAATTTGGGGGAAAATGTTGTTAGTACTTAATAATAAAACAAAAATGTTAATTTTACTCAAACACATACCTTTTAATGGTGAAATCAGGAAAACTGATAATTTTGCAGTGGTCTCAATTTGTTTTTTGCTTCTTTTCCAGAGCTATATATGTAAAAAGTTGTAATATGTATTAAATGTATATTATAAATGCATTCTTTTTTTTTTATTTGTGTGTGGTTGTGTGTATAAAATGTATATGGGTGATATAATTGCGGGTACATTTGGTTTCCTAAGTCTGTTACCGTAACGCTCTGTTGCCAAGGTGGAGTAACAATGCTAACAATAGTGTAACAGAATTGAATGTTTTATTTTATTTTTTCCAAAAACTCCACATGCTGTGAACACATTACACTAATCAAAACATGATTAAAAGAACTTTTAAATAACCCAGTGTGAGATCTGTTGGTGTAGATTAAAATGTTTTCTCAGAGAGAGCACAGATACTTATCAGTGCTTCTGATCTTATCCGTGAGTGAAAGTGACATCATTTCCTGTAACTTACATAATTCTGAGATAATTTCACCAATTTAAAGGTAAAATATGCGAGATTTATGGACACATTAAAAAAAACCTTAAATTTAAAATAATTTAATTTTGTAGAATTAAGTAATTATTTACCAAATATACCCACAGTTATAATATATATATATATATATATATATACATATATAATGTGTGTGTATATATGTGTATGTATATGTGTGTGTGTGTTTTTTTTTATTATTATATGTAATAATTTTCTTTATAATATGTATCATATTTTATCATCACGTTATTTATTTTGTTCATTATTTATAATACTAATTTACTTTTATGTATTTGTATTTCATATGCACTACATGCTCATATGTACAAAAATAATAAATAAATAATAATAATAATAAAATAAAATAATAATAAATAAATAAAATGAAGCAGTTAGATTGGAAGAATATGGAGAATAAATAATGGATTAATACGTTTTGGTTGTATGGTTCATTTAGTGTATCCAAAAAGTAAAAATATATATTGCACACATATACATTTGGCAAGCTGTATTGCAGTGTAACAGAATGCTCTTCTGCGGTTTTGTTTGGACTTGTCTCTGAGTAATTTGCTCATTTGGCCAAGATAGGAGGTGAGTAACTTTGACAGTTACTGAGAAGAACAGCTCAGAAAACCCAAACTACACATTGTGAGTGTGGACCTGATTTGTGTGTGTGTGTGTGTAGGCTGTTTCCTCCTCTAGTCTCCATGTGCACAGTTAAAATAGTCAGTTTTCGTGAGGCCTCGAATCTGTGACGCCTGACATCATTAAACAGATCTGCCTGTCTGTAATTTTCAGCCACAGTGTCTGTCACCAGAGAGAGAGACAGACTGAAGGAGAGAGACAGCAGGGTCAAGGGATGAAGAGAAAGGTTACTTTTAACTGTAAGAGCATGAAGGAGTGGAAAATTCACTCTTTTACGGTCTTACTAATGAAGAGTCTTGTTCTGACATTTGCCAGCTGCTGTGGGGATGTGAACAGCGTCTTGTGATTTGATTTGCAAAAAGTGGCCCCAAAAAGACATACAATATACCACGCTTAAAAATGAAGGAATGCCATTGTATTATATTACAAAATATAAAATATTTGTATTTGCAAACAAATAATGCAGAGTTAATTTGTTTCTTGTTTCGGCAGTTCACTCAAATATGATTTTTTCATTATTCACTCACCCGCATTATTATTTTTTTTCCAGTGAAAGATAAAGAAGAAATTTAGAGGAATGTAGTTTGTTGTTGTTGTATGTTTTCAGTGCAGATACAATTTAATGACAGCTAAAAAGTGGACAATAATTCATAAAACATATTTACTAATCTTTATCCATTCTAGCTCTCTAGCAGGTTCATTTATGAGAAAAATAGCAATGTCTGATTTATGAACACATTGTCATTTTGAGAATGATTCTTTTAGTGAGTCGTTTTACTGAATGGTCCGAATGATTCATTCATGAATCTGACTCAGTATTTCTGTTGGATCAGTGAACATTTCACTGGGGTGACAACAATTTATGTCTCGTTCTATTCTTTACATAATTTTGTTGTCCAAAGAAAACTTTATTCACATAATTCAAACACATTTAGAATGTCATTATCCAAGCATTTAAAAACACATCAGGGTGTGTTGACCAAAAGATTATATTTGGGTGAACTATCCCTTTAAGTTAATTTCAGACAAACCTTTCATTGTGTCTTCAGTCATAATTATAGCTTCAGGCCGAGCATTGGTATTGATCAGGTGCGTAATATTACAATGAATATGTTTTCATTTACTCACTCTTGTGTCATTCCAAACCTGCACAAGTTTCTTTCCTATGTTGTACATAAAAGAATGCTGGAAATCAAACAGTTGATTGACTTCCACCATAGTTTTTCTTTCCCTATTATGGAAGTCATTGGGACCAATGTTTGGTTCTTTAAAATATCATCTTTTGTGTTCATCATAAGAATGAAACTTCTACAGGTTTGGAACAACATCAGGGAGAGTATATGACAAAATGTACATTTTTAGGTAATCTATTCCTTTCATTCCATCAGCTACATACCACACTAATGAAGTTGCTTATCGTTGTGAATCCTGAACTCGCTCTATACTGCTCTATACATGCTGTGTGCGTGTCAAACAGGCAACATAATAAAGTAATTAAAGGGTCAGATATCTCTATGATTAACCTGCAATTCAGGCCTGACTGCAGGACTAATTAGAAGTTAGCCAGACACACCAAAGGTTGCTGCTGTTGATCCTCTTGTACTTCCTTGGGATTCTTCTCGTTTGATATCCTCCTGTCGGCTTTGTACTTCCCTGCTGTTTGAGCCCATTCAGGCTTTCATGTGGTCAGGTGTTTTTCTGCAGACAGGGATATGGCTACCCAGAGCATTGCGGCTCTTCAGCAGAGTAGATTTTTATGTTAAGAGTAATGACTTTTTTTTTGTTTGTTTGTAGATGCCATCCACCTGACCTCATGTCCACATGCTTCAAGTGCATGCATAAAAAAAAGCTAAAAAAAACCTTCTGTCAATAACAAAGATGTCATCTTGCAGTACACACACACATATATATAAATGTGTTAAAATGTATGTATTTGGAGTGGAAATCTATGAAGGATGTGTGCATTGGTTGCCCCACTACTTTTAAAGTGCACTTCTTGTTTGTTTGTTTTTACAAAGAAGTTAAAATTGAAAAGGGAAATTGAAATCTATGAAGTTGCAGTGGAAGCCTATGCAGAAAGTGTGCTTAGGTAGAGCTGGGTTTTCTTCCTGAACTCTATGCATTGAATTAGGACACGTCTTCATAATAACACTTACATTTATTAATTTAAGAAACGTTTTTTTATCCAAAGCGACTTTGCTACACAGAATATATTGCATTTTTTGCCACGATAAAGTGACGCTGGAAGCGTAACCCTCTGAATAAAGCAAACAGTGTATGTCGTTAAACTATTAAAAACCTGAAAAGTGGTTTCTTTAGATTGCAGTTGTGGCAGTACAAATGGTAAAAAGTCCATTAATTATTATTATCATATCATTTATATGTTTTCACCACACAAACATCTTTACAATTTGCTTGAAATAAAAATAGAGTACTGATAACCATCTCAATCATATGGCTTGCACATTTACAATATTGATGTGTCTGAATCATAAAATGCTACTTTTACAGGATCCATATGCTCAGTGTTAAGTGCAATTTCTGACTACGTATTTACAATACAGTAATTTACTGCAAGAAGAATAAGAAGTTCCTTATAAAGGGAAACAAAAGCAATCTGCCTTTTGTGATGACCCAGGGAAAAAAGTCTTAAATAGCAGAGTGTACAACAAGAAACATCCCTACGGTGCAGTTTCTCTGCATCCGTCCAGGAAATACGATCAGTCCTTTTATTGGCGCATCCTTCTGTGGAATCAGTTTTCCTTTGCCGCCGCTGCATGTGTGTCTGCATGCGTACGCGTGGTGTGTGTGTAGCAGAGAGCGGTTCTGTGGGGTCAGCGCGTCTGGCAGGTGTGGAGGTTTCGGCTTTCTGCTCCGGGCTTCTCTCTCTGGCCTCGGCAGGTCAGGCCGGAGCCGCAGTCGCAGCGCTGGAAGATCTCCAGATTGTGAGCTCCTTTCCGCCGATGACGAGTGCACACCTGCCCCTCCGTCAGCACCGGCTTACAGATCCGTGACCAGAAGTGTCTGGCACAGCAGAGCCCTTCCACACAGTCCGAAGACCTGAGACACGTCTCGCCCTCGCCACCTGACAGATTATAAATCACATCAGCGTTCACTCCTCCAGATTTGTGTGACATCGAGCATGTTAGAAAAACTGGAAGATTTGAAATCAGACTTCTGAATTAAGAGAAGATGAGACAACGAGAAATGAAGAGACTAGATGAGACGATGTAAAATGTGTAATGTATTTAAATAAAAAAGGAGACAAGATGAGAAGAGACTGAAAACAAAATGGAAGCGAGGAGAAAACAGGAGACTGAAAAGAGAAGATATGTAAAAAAAGATGAAGAGAGACCAGATGAAATGAGCTAAGATGAGAAAAGAAATGAAAAGACAAAAGAAAGATGAGTTCAGACAAGAAGTCTATTATAAGGCAGGTCAATATGGAGAAAAGAAATGATGAAACACAAAGACAGATGTACTTTTAAAAATAAAGATGCTTCATGATGCCATAGAAGAACCTTTTTGTCTAAATGGTTCCATAAAGAACCTTTAACATCTGAAGAATATTCCTGTTTCACAAAAGATGCTTTGTGGCGAAAGAAGCTTCTTCAGATTATAAAAACGTAAGAAAGTGATGGTTCTTTAAAGAGCCTTTGACTGAACTGAAGATGGTTCTTCTATGGCATCGATCTGAAGAACCTGTTAAAGCACCTTTTTACACTTTAAGAGCGTAATAGAGATGAGAAGAGCCAAGATGAGACGAAGAATGGATAAGAGACGAGAAGAGGAAAGTAAATGAGGCAAGAATAGATCAAATGAGAAAGAAACGAGAAAAGCATGAAGAGACCAGATGAAAACAAAAAAGGAGAGAAGACAAGAAGAATGAAGATGTGGAGAAAATACAAGAGGTGAGCAATCAAAATGAGATGAAAGAGAGAAAAGAGAAAGAAAAGAAAATGAAAGCAATAAGAAGTAAAGAAGAGACAGATTTGACACCTTTGAGTGGCTGCTGTGGTTTGGGTAGGCTTGTGGTTCTTTTGGGATGTGTGAAGTTCTGCCCACGTGTTACAGGCATATTTGGTTCATCTGTGTTGCCAACCGGTAGAGCGGCATCTACCGTGCCGACTGCGTCTGTTTCAGCAGGCTGACACACACCTGAGAGAGAGACACGAATGGGAAAATTAATCTTCATGCAAACTGTAATGAAAAAAAAACACAACACGATTTCTGGTATGTACCATTGATGCATCGATTTCCAGCGCAGCACATTCCGTCGCGAGCGCAGCGCTTCCTTCGCCTGCGGCACGAGAGACAAACTCCGCGAGAGCCGTTACAAAACTCACCGAGTCTGCACTCATCATCGGCGGCGCAGTGCGGCGACTGTGGAAGAGTAAATCAGCACAATAAACTTTATTTGAATGGCTCCTCTAAAAGCACATGCATGTCATAAAACCCCAAAAGGGTTTAAAAAATCATCTCAAACTGAGTCCTTTTAAATCCTCTGTGCGTTTTAGCATCCCGTGATCACGTACCGGAGCGTGGCTGTCCGCGGTGCCGGTAACGCGCGGGCTCGCGCTCACCGCGTCACTCGGACTGGATGCTGCGGGCAGATGCCTGATGGAGTTCCGTAACACAGGTCCAACCTGAGCATCCGCAGTGATTCCGCCCCAAACCGCGAGATAAACAGTCACAACGGTGAGTAGTGAGAGCATGTTCCTCATGTTCTTCTCTGTCAGTATGTCACGCATAATGTCCAAACTCCACGGCACTTCATGCGTTTCCAAGAGTTTTATACACGCGGTACTTTGTATATTCCCGCCCCTTTTAAATGACTGTACTAGGGCATCAAACACGCTCTCCACCGCCCCTCTCATCGCCTGCGCAGACGCGCTGGATGAACTCATGTCTGCGCAGGCGATCGGAACAGTTCTGTCGAGGAGCGCAGCATCCCTGCCTCATGAATATTAATCAAGCTGCGCGCCGTTCTATTGCGTAACCTAATGAATATTCAGAAGCCACGCCCTTGTTATCATAATACGTCTTTCGCAATAGCTGTGCGTAATTACCGTCGCGCCCCCTCAGAAACAGACTGACAACTTTAAGTGCTTAAAGTGGAATTTAAGGGCTATCATTATACACGACGGTACCTGTCAGCAGACCTCTGTTAACTAGCTCTAGAGCTTAAACCTGATCATTTTTCTGTCAGCACATCAAAATAATATGCACGTTAATGTTTCACGCGTTTATCTAACTTACTGCAATAAAAACATATTTTCCTCTTCACTAAAATAGAGTACATCTTCTGTTGATGGATCTATATATATACAGCTAGCCTACATTAGCTGCGTAAATAGCGTAGTTGTTAGATAATAGGATGAAGATGAACCATGGCCAGTAAAAGTATACACATCTAAAATGCAAGTGGAGGAAAAACAATAGGAAAATTTCACTGGAATAAATTAAAGTTGAGTAAAAATCTTTTCCACTAAGTGCTTCGCCCTAATTGTAGACTTTTTATGTTAGATGCTAAACAATCAGGTTTTGGCGTCGAATACATCGTGGAAACACCTAACACCTGCTGTTCTTTTATCAGCTGTAGTGTTATTAAATCACTTTAGTTGTAACAATTTATTCTTTGAGTGGTTAGCTAAAACAGAAACATTATTAAAGAAGAAACACAAAAGTGTAACTCTATTCAGTTCAGTCTTTTACATAGTTTCACTGAACTGACGTTGACTGGGTTTTTGTAGGTTATAACAGGCACCGTTAGCGCGCTTCACATCAATCTTAAGCTTTGGCTGACGCTTTTGTGTGAAATGGCGAATTGCTGCCCCCTACAGATCACGAGGCTTTATAAAAATCATTAAAAATCTGGCATGGAGTGTTTCATTAATTCAGAACTGAGGCTTAGAATATGTAAAGACGGCCTCTCTCAGCATTCACTTTATAATGAATAAGACATGTGATAATAAATGAAGATAGGAAAATAAACAATTCAACTTTTGTTGTTAGTTTCAGTAAGGTTATTGCTGTGTAGCATATTTATATGCAAATTCATGATTGAACAAATGAATCTGGTTATTTCTGCTTTGAGGCTGAATGTCTGCCCGACTGCGCAGTGAACTTACCATGAAACTTATTTCTAATTTCAGTGTCCGGGAGACATTTCTCATTTTTCCAGGGTAAGCACTTTTAGCCTGTATGGCGTTTTCTTCGTGAAAACAACAGATCATTATCATGTCCTCTGGTGAAGCCAGACAAATTGTAACTTAATTGCAGTAAATAATCAGATTTGAGGTCCTGTCCGTGTTCTGTCATTAAGGATGTGCTCAGAGAGGAGAAGCACAGTAATATGTTATGGTTATATTTCATTACAACAGGAAATAAAGAATATTCTAAATGAAGTCTTTAGGACATTTAAAACCATGTATAAATTTGATGTTTTGTCTGTGCCAATTTAATTATAAACTATTGTACAGTATTTCTTACTAATGCAGTGTATTTGTAATATAGTAAAGGGAACATACACTACTGGTCAACAAGTTCAAATAATAAAGATTTTTGATGCTTTTAAAAGAAGTAATTTATTTGAGAAAACATACAGTAAAAACAGTAATATTGCTAAAAAAAAAATTGAACTTAAAAGTATTGTTTTCTATTTGAATATATTTTCAAATGTAATCTAATCCTGGTATAAAGCTGAATTTTCAGCAATTATTCCAGTCTTCAATGTCACATGATCATTCTGAAGTCATGCTAATACGCTGATTTGCTGCTTAATATTTTTGTGGAAACAGTGATAATTTTTTTAGGATTCTTTGATAAACTATATTTCGAAAGAACATTATTTGTTTGAAAAATATTTTATTAGAAATTAATTTTTACTGTTCAAATATTAAACATTAAAAATAAAAATGTTTCCAGCAAATCAGTTCATAAATAACGTATATTTAAATTAGTAAGTTACATTTTAGATTATATTAAAACAGAAAACATTTATTTTAAATCAATCAATCCATCACCTTTATTAAAATTGTATTATTATTTGAATTGTAATAACATTTCTTAATATTAACGTTTTACAGCTTTTTTTAAAGTCAAATAAATATGACCTTGGGTCAAATAAATATAATATTCTTGAGCTGCAAAGCTGCATATTAGACAGATTTCTGAAGGATCACGTGACACTGAAGACTGGAGTAATGATGAAAATTCAGTTTTGCGTCACAAAAATAAATTACATGTTAAAAATATAATAAATAATTTCCTAAATAATAATAAAAAAACACAAACAATTCACATTTGAAACATTTCAGATCTGTAAAAGACCGTGGCAGATCATGTGAGGACACAGGGAGTGTCTAAAACAGTTGCTTTATTGTGTGTAAAAAAAAAAAAAACTAGACAGAGCACGTCTGATGGACAGCAGCAGGCTGAAGGGACTGTATTCTGACATGCAGCATGAGGAGCGTCGCAGAATGCCGTTGATTTAAGGCACTAATACTGTTCATGATCTGATACGGCTGAAGCTCTGGAGAAATCAGGATTATGTAGTACCTGCATTTGAATTAGTCAGGTGAAAGAATGGCCGTAGAAGGCAACCCAATCCCACATCCTTTCCTGTTTCAAACTTGGCCGTTCACAGGTCAGTATTTATCTCCTAATTCTTATAAATCTGAGACAATAAATACAGTACACTATTAATGGAGCTATGAATTTGAGGCACATCATTTCATTGGATGAAGTTTGAGAAGACCAGCGCTGGGCTCAGAATATCATAAACCATAATGGCCATCCACCTGGACAATAAATTAACAGCGAAGAGAGGCGAGAAGATGCGACTATGATGTGTTTGAAGAGTGTGATGCGCGTGACAGATAAAACGATACATGTCAGGAACGCCAGCGTTATGCGTGAGTTTCTCAGGGTAGTGATGCTATGTTATTATGTACATGTGCTATAACGAACGAGTATTACTTTAAGAGCAACATTCAGGTCTGTCTGGACTCCTGCGACATACAGTGTGGGCTTCTTACGAGTAGTCTGCACACGGATCGGTGAATGAAGAGTTCGCAGCCAATTAGGGAGAAGAACACATTGCTGAGGTCACAAGCTTTTCCCTAAATGGACAGTCTCCTCAGTCAGCTCACAGTAGAGGTGGTTATCATGGGTGAACACGCACACAGACATGTGCTCACGCAAGAGATTAATGCTTTGTCTCCGGCTCACTTCATTTCATCCAGCTCTTCATCATCCCACATTTCTCCTCCAGTCCGTCCAGTAGTGCAGGCGTCCCATTGTGAGCAGTGTTGTGTGTCTGTGTGCACGTGTGCTTAAGCCTGTTTAGAAGTCTGTGTCCCAGCCTGAGTTATCATCAGGCGGCGGGTCTTCGTTGTCTTCAGGAAAGCTATCAAAGTTACTGGTGTCTGTGGATGATGTTACCTGCAAAACAACAAATGTTGGCGTGCGAGTTATACATTTCTGTTAACGTTTGGGTCCATAAGAATCTCTTTTGCTCACCAAGGCTGCATTTATTGAATGAAAATTCAATAAAAAACAGAAATAATATTATGATGTAAAATAAATGTTTTCTATGTTAATGTATTTAAAAATGTAATATATTCCTGTGATGCAATGCTGAATTTTCAGCCTTTAGTTTTCAGTGTCACATGATCCTTCAGAAATCATTCTAATATCCTCATTTGGTGTCCAAATTTGTTTGATATTCATTTCAAATATAAATCTTTTGTAACATTATAAACATCTTTACTGTCACTCTTGAACAATTCAATGCTTCCCTGCTGGATATTAATTTATTTTAATAAAAATGTGCAGGATCACAAAGCTCTCAGATTAGATGAAGATGAACGAAGGTGTTATTGGAATGACATGAGGGTGAGTAAGTAATGACAGAATTTATCTATCACTCTAAGATTTGTTATGATTACAGCCTATAATGCATAAAGTACTTGCATAGAGTATGTTTCTGGCCAAACATCAGTGTAAAATCTGTAAACGCTTACATTAGGAATGATGGGGGGCGTCAATGTCCCCTTTCTCAATCCATCCCAGTTAAACCCTTCGAACCATCTGCAAACATATTCATTACATGAGACGATTCATAAAATGATAGCATATTCTTCATGTTCATTTTTTAGAGTGATCATCAAACTCACTTGTGCTTCTGGATGTCTTTGACACCGTTTTTCAAGTTTCCTAGTCTTTCAGACGGTGTGTCTCTGCAAGAAAAGACAAATCTGCATAAACAACAACGGCTAATAGAAAGCCAATGTGTTTTATAGTGATGGACATACCTGCATAGCTTTTTGATGAGGTTGGCAGCATTCTTGGTAATCTTTTTGGGGAATTCGATCATGTCGATGCCTCTAAGAATGATGTTGTATGTTTTCATGGGATCTGGTCCTGAAAAAGGAGGACTGGAAAATAAAGAAGAATAAAATGATTTAAAAACCATTGCATGTTTAGTATAAATAATCTATCCTAACAATTAAATCATGTTTAATCAGTTTGAAGAAGTAGTTTTAAATACTCGTTCTGTTTCTTACCTGCCAGTCAGCAGCTCGTACATGAGGATGCCGAGGGACCAGTAATCAGCAGAGATGTCATGACCTTTATTCAGGATGATCTCTGGAGCCACATACTCTGGTGTACCACAGAATGTCCATGTCTTCTTCCCAAAGCCGATCTTCTTAGCAAAGCCGAAATCCACCTTTAAAACATTTACACAAGACTTTAACTATCATGCTTGAGTCTCCTTTGACAGAAGGAGTCTAAATTATTTAAAGAGACAGTCCATCCAAAAATGAGACCCACTATTTACCCACCCTCATGTTGTTCAGAATTCATCAAAATATCTTTTTTGTTACAAAAAAAGAAAAAAAATCATACTGGCTTGGAATGACATGAAGGTGAGCTTTTGAGAGAAATGCACTTATAAGAGGATCAAAAAGCACAATGTTCTAGTTGACTGCAGGCTATTATTGTCTTTTTATCCTCATGAAACTACTAGAGGACAAGTACTGGGTGTCCATGTTCTGTGTCTTTACTGTCCTCACCAGTTTGGCGTAGCCTCTGTGGTCAAGTATCAGGTTCTCTGGTTTGAGGTCTCTGTATATGATGCCTTTGGAATGCAGGTAAGCGAACGCCTCCACCACACAGGCCGTGTAAAAGCGTGTAGTTGAATCGTCAAAGTTGCCCCTGTGATTAGGAAAGAAACAGGACTGTTGTTATGTTGAAATTCAGACAGCGACTGTATGAAAACACATTGATCTTGAGTGAATTGACAGGTCTCACCTGTCTCTAAGAATAGTCCACAGTTCTCCACCTAAACACGCCTCCATCAGCATATAGAGGTACTTACTGTCCTTAAAAGTTCTATAGAGTCTAAGAAAGAAAGAGGAAGACAGTCAGAATGCTGTTCTACAGATTCAGGTTGATGTATTTTCACGTTATCAGCATTGCTAACGTCATAACAAAAATACCTTGAAATGTACTTGAAATGTAGCTTTTTCCCCCCAAAATAAATCTAATTCAATAATAATATTGATTATTATATAAAATGTATAAATTTGTATTTTTTTCTCCTATTAGTTTCCTATGTCTGTCGACCCTTTACCTTATCTAAATCATGCCCGTGAATGTTTTTGTGTGTGTGTGTGTGTGTGTGTTCACATAGCTAATTCAACAAAAATGACCAAGTGTCACAACAGTGAAGAAAATAAAAAAAATCTAAATATAAAAAGGGACCAAAGAGACTCATAGGGGACAAAATGGATTGACAGCAATAACTAAAGTGAAAAAAAAACAAAATTTTATTTCACCTAGTTACCAAGTCAAAATTCTGTTTTCTTTTTTGTCTGTTTGTTTTAAAGTTGAATACTACAATACACTAAAATTCCAGACTTAAAAACACAACAAAATTACTTTAACATGTAAACTTTAAAAAAGTACAATCTAGTTTTCACTGTATCACTGAAACTAAATAATAATACAGGATATAAATCCCTGAAGTGTAATGTAGTAGTAGTAGTAGGTGCGGGTCACTGGAGGTACCTCACTATAAAGTCTGAATGTGCCTCCTGCATGATCAGTTTCTCCGAGCGGATGTGCTCCTGCTGTCTCGTGTCCACAATGTGACGCTTCTTTAAGATCTTCATTGCAAATGTCTTCATCTCATCACTCTTGAGCTGCACCTGAGAACAAAACAAGATAAACCTTTTTACTTGTCACACACACAAAATTATATCTGAATGAATGACTGTAATATTATTAACTATTAACAAAATACACAATATAATCAAAAATGCACTTTTTTATAATATAATACACTGAAAACATGACTTTGTGTGTTACCAGCTCAACACGGCCAAATCCTCCAACGCCAAGAGTGTCAATGATGTTGAAGTCAGACAGGTTTAGGTTGGAGAAGAATGCATTTTCCACCTCGTATCTGCATTTCAAAAAGCAGAAAAAAAGTGGAGTAGAAGAAAAGTGAATGGAAGCAAAATTGTAGTTATTCCCTCTGACTGTCTAGTGGGGCAACCCAAATCTTGATAAACAAATCAAAACTCAAATCTCATGTAATTTTCATCACAAGAGGAACTTCATAAGATACATTCTGGGGTGCTTTTTAAGCAGTATGGAATAGTAACAAAATCTTTGTGCAAGGTGGTTGCTTTTTCCTTCACTAGCAAATTAATATTTTAGTTTTAAGTAAAAGTTTCAAGTAAACGTACCGCATTGAGACACAATTTAGACATTTGGGAAACAATTATGGGTTACGTTTTGTTATAATATTTTATTTTGAATGCAATCATCAGGATTTTGGTTGTGAAGATCAAGGAGTTTGGATCAGTTCACTCTTCGTTCACCACTGATATTCACAATAATTTTTTAGAGGTCAGAATGGCATCAGGATTCTGTAACATTGCAAATTAAATGCCATGCTGTCATATTTTCCTCCAATCCAGTGCTTATACGAGCCTATGATGCAGAACTGGCCAATCAAATCCCTTTGCTTGAGTCATGGCCAATGACACGATTAAGCTGCTATTTAGCTTGGCAAAACCACTTTGCAGTGTCACACAGAGGTTAGGATTTTCCATGTGCACTGCCAAGGGTCCTAAAAACCAGCACACATACACAAAGCGTGCTTTAGATATTATTCAATCCTTTTTAACATAATCAGTTATTAGGCTGGCAGGGTCAGAGATGTGCAGAGCTGGCATGTTCTGCAAGGCACAAACAAGAGAGCAGTTTTGAAAAGAGGCATGGATACAAGCCAAAACTCTATAAACAGAAGAAATTCATTCTTCAGCTGAATGCAAGCTGGACATGTTTAATGTCTCACACACAGATTCTACGAGTGTCAAACACCCATTCCAAAAAAAAAAAGTAAAATAGGCCAATTTTTTAATAAAAAATAAACAAACAAATTTAAAATCTGATAAATAGTTTAATAAATGTTTAAAATAAATTTGGATTGCACAAGGTGACTTTTTAATCCAGCTTTCAGGCCTTCCAGCCATCTGAAAACACCCCCTGCATCCAAATGCATGATCAGCCAAAGCATAATTGAGATTAAAACTCTCAAGGAGGAAACATGGCATGTGCGTGACCATCAGGGAGTGAAATTTGTGACACCGGTGCTAGCTTCCAGCCTTCTTTATGCTCATGCATGCTGATAAAAAGGAACCTAGCAACTCTGACATGAATTTCACATTTCTGCTAACAATTTACTGATATTTTATGCCTGAGGAATCAACAAAATCAGTTTTAAAACTGCTTTGATTAAAATATAAACCTGGAAGGCACTGCTGATTAAGCATATGTGATGCTCCAGGCTCATGGTTCTCTAATTTATTATTGGTGAAACAGTTAATTTGATTGACCACAAGGTGGCGTTATAGGTTCTTTATGGACAGCATCTCCTGTATTTTGCAATGTCTTGATTTCCATTGTATGCACATTACTGCAACTAAAAGTGTATTTTGTTCAGTAAAAAATATTTGTACTATGATTAATGATAAATAAAAATATAATTAAATAACTCATTTTTCGCTTTGAATTTGAATTAATTTAAATAATAAATTAATATATTCATTTAATAAAAATGTACACTATGGCAACATTTTTAATAAATAAAATATTTTTTTCATAATTATTTGTAAAAAAAAAACCTAATAAATATTTTAACAAATTTATTGATATTTTGTATTTGCAATGGCTTGATATTAATTGTGCATTACTGCGCATTACATATAGTTACATTCATAATATATATATAACACTGGACAACAAAAACATAAGGTTAATTTTTTTTAAATTGAGATTTATACAATCTGAAAGCTGAATAATAAGCCTTTTATTGATGTATTACTTAAGACAATATTTGTCTGAGATAAAACTTAAAAAATTAATATTGAGAAAATCACCTTTAAAGCTGTGCAAGTGAAGTTCTTAGCAGTGCATTCTATCAATCAAAAAATATGTTTTGATATATTTATTGTAGGAAATTTACAAAATATCTTCATGGCACATGATCTTTACTTAATATCCTAATGATTTTTGGCATAAAAGAAAAATAATGCATACAATATATTATTGTCTATTGCTACAAAAATACCCACGCTACTTATGACTAGTTTTGTGGTCCAGGATCATGCACACATACATGCACATACATATATAAATATATATATGTATATATATATGAAGAGTTAATTTAAGGTTAAAAAACAACTACAAAAAACAGCTAATTAACACTATAAAACTATTATAGCATAATATCAATGTAAAAAAAAAGTTTTGTTTTTTTTGCAAATAAACTCTTCATATATATATATATATATATATATGGAGTGTTCGAAACTTAATAACAGTTAATATTTTTGCATTTGTGTCTGGTGCTACTAGTAATGCAGAAATAGCACCTTAAGTACAGAAGAGCTGCACACACTCGTCTCATTAGAGTGTTCTCTATCTGTCAGCGTGGCAGCTGGAGATTTATTTACAGGTTTGTAGTTTGGATCACGGGGGACGCAGTGCAGGAGGTGACAGCTGTAGATGTGTCTTAATAAGCTTTAATCTATGACAGCCACACAGGCTACAGACACCTCTTCATTATTCATCAGAGCTCATTTACATTGCAGATGAGCAGATAAGAGGAGGGAAAGTTTCTATTTCGGTTCAGATATGACACAAAAGGGATTTTTGAAGTGGGAAATGAGTTTCTGAACTATCCCAGAATCCTTCTCCCTCTCAGTGTCTGATATTCTCTCTGTGAAATGTGATAAGGTTTCTCTGAGCGGATTATTTTCTCATCGCCGCACAATGATTGCATCGCTTTCTCATCATGTTTCTTCAGATCATGAACAGTTACTGGTTCTTATATAACATGTCTTCTGCATGCTAGCACATCCTTTTCTGCTTTACAGTTCTAGAGTTACAGTAAACATACTTGAGCTGCCCTTTGACAACTGCATTGTAATTGTTGCCATAGGCTTTTGCATTTACTAGTACCAACCTAATCAGACATAGTCTACCGATGATAAGTCTGGGGTTAGTAAGATTTATCTCATTCTTCATTTTATTTATTAAGGATGCACTGAATTGATGAAAAGTGACAGAAAAGACATTTGGAATGTTACAAAAGATTTATATTTCGAATAAATGTTGTTATTTTGAACATTCTGTTCAAAGAATCCTGAAAAAAAAATGCATCAAGGTTTCTACAAAAATAATAAGCAGCACAGCTGTTTTCAACACTGCTAATAATAAGAAAAACACATCTTTACTTGACCCTCTAACTCTAGCATTCTCTATTTTAATGTCATTCCCTTTTATACTTAACACTAGCTTTTTCTAATCTTTTCATATAATATCTGTTTTCTTGTTATTTATTATACAATTAACACAATCAAAAAAGAACTCTAACACTAGATTGCTCTATTCTTTGCTCTATTCCACCTGTTTCATTTTTATTCATTACATAAATCTAAAAAAAACAAAAAAAAACAATTATAAATCCTTGCTACGTGTGCTGCATTAAGTTAACTGAGACTTGTTATTGGAAATCATTGCTCTTTTGTTGATTTTGATTGCTTCCATTCTCATTTGTAAGTCGCTTTGGATAAAAGTGTCTGCTAAATGACACAGGCCCGGGTTCACAAATGGGCTTTAAACTTTAATTAGTTAAATTAAGATATTTAAGCAACTTTTACAAAAATGCCTCAGAAGAAAACATCACAAGTGTTCATCTTGACACAGAACAACGAGACTGACATATTTAAAGAGATATTTTCAGTTGAGACAGCTCAAACATGCATTTTAATCTGGGACTACAGTAAGCTTAAGCCTTGTCTGTGAAAGGGAGGGTAAATGTAAGAAAATGCTTCTTTGGCATCACATTTCTGTAGAAATTACAGTATTACTGGCAGCTGGTTGCAAATAAATTTGATAAATATAAATCTACAGTAAGTTACTGGCAACCATCTGCATAACTACAGCAAATTTTTCACAGTGTTCATATTAGAATGATTTCTGAAGAATTCTGTGACATTAAAGACTGGAGTAACATTTACATTTTGAATTAAATCATTTGAATAATTAAATAGTATTTTAAATAGTATTTTAAAGTTACTTTAAAATGTAAAAACAGTTTTTGCTGTATTTTTGTTCACATGAATGTAGCCTTGATGAGCATAAGAGACCGAGCACAATCTTTTGAATGGTAGCATAACCCTGTGCTCAACAACATCTTGTGTCTCAAACAAAACTCAGCTGAACAAAAAACTAAACTGAATATCTTTCAGAAACGTAATGCCTTGAACAAATACAGTGATTACCATAACAGCTTGGAAGCCAACTGATAAACCATTAACATTCAGAAATTGTAAAAAAGCCAACAGATAGCGGAGCAATTTTTCTGTGCAATATGCTATGTCACATCATAAAAAGACAAATTGTGTTTTTGGTGATGAAGTGATAATGAAAAATTATTCAAATGTAAATGGGTGAAGAAAACATAATAATAACATCTTCAGAGAAGATTTCACTTACTTTGCTTTTGCCTCTGCGTCCTCACTGCCTTTGTTAGATACGTCTTCCAGACCTCCAATCAGGTGTTTGTATGAGCTAAAAAAATGACACAAACAGCATATTCAGAAAGATCGACTCTATATATTGTGAAATAAATACAAATACAGGAAATATTGTGAAATTCTAAAATAACTTTAAATACACACACACACAGATAATCTGTCTTAAAACTGCTGACAGTTCAACAAATCAGCACAAAACTGCCTAAATGAAATAATTCAGACTGAAATGCACCATAATCAGCTGTCACACAGATGGCTGATAGTTTGAGTCAGACAGGAAAGAGAGTTTTCCCTGCCGGAGGGCACATATGCGCTTCTCTCTCTGTCTGTCTCACTCTTTCCAGCTTATTGACACACGTGATGCTTTAGCTATTTAGGTTGAGCTTGATTTATTGAGTTCTATAAGGGAGCAGATAAGCACTTCGAACCCACAGGTTCTGTGTTCCACTCACACACACAAACAGAAAGATCAGTGTAAAATCCACAGATGTTCAATGAACTGGAAAACCCTGACTGAATCACTTCTGCTGGAATGTCAAAGACGCTCGTGGTGTTTTAAGCAGCGTATATAAAGAGACTCCTGCCACAGGATAAACGTGACATATACTCACTCTCTGTCAATCACAAGGCAGGTGACAGACTCTGCTGCGATGACATTAGCTGTTCTGATATCTTCCCTGTTCAAAAAACAGTACAGAGAAAAATCATGTTCTAATGCATTCAAAATATACACAGATATATACATAAACAGATACAAGACTGTTCATTAGGAAAATAAAAATATTAAAATAATGTACATACTATGAATAATTGTATATAAAATAATTAAAAACACATTATAAATGTAAATATATTAGTGTAAATATTACAACTGCAATAATATA
This sequence comes from Enteromius mattozi, assembly GCA_032359235.1. NCBI lineage: Eukaryota > Metazoa > Chordata > Actinopteri > Cypriniformes > Cyprinidae > Enteromius > Enteromius mattozi. Next base: position 17,807,500 of record JAUMHE010000062.1, on the reverse strand, counting down.
TTTTAAATTATTTAGAATATTTAAATAAAATTCTAATGCCATTAAAATAATTAGATAAATATACTTGTAAATATTTATTCAAATATTAAAGCTATTACAATGAATTATAAATATAATTACAAATGTATAATAATATTAATATTTATACTTACAGTAATAAAACAACACAATTAAAACTACACAAATAATTAAAAATGAAAAATAATTTATATACACACATATAAATACACATTTAGAATCAACTGTGTATGCACAATTTATATTAGTTCACAAAATTCAAATGAATTTTGACTTAAAAGTCGAAATAAGTCAAATAAGTTACTAAAATGGTTATAAAATGTCAAAATGTATCAGTTTCAACTCTGATGGAAGAATTAAGTCCGCGTGCCTCAGAGTTTGCTGATTGTCCTCTTCCTCACTGTCACCCCAGTCGCAGTCATCAGAGTCTGAGTCCCAGTCTGACCTCATTTTCACTTACCGTCTGACCTGAGCACTGCTATACGCGCACATATACTACTACAGCACACTACTCTCCTATTTACACTAAAACAGTCACTATGTGACATCTGTCCCATCATTGGTGGCAGTTCTGTCTGGAGGAAGAGCTCTCACACGACTCTCTGAAAGCAAAAAGGGTTGGACACTAAATGGTAAACGAACACCCAAACACACATGCACGCGCAGCGACTGCTCCTGTGATCAACCTGCAAATACTGCCAGACCTCCCACACACACACACACACCCCGGATCCTCTTCCAGCGAAACACACTTGTACTCGCAGAGGTGAGAATTCTTCACAACACATTGGCTCTAAAGCTGTCACAGCACAAATACACAATAACGCTACTGCAAAGGTCACAGCTGCTGCGCAATATTACTGAACACACAGAGACAGAGGAGAGGAGGAAACTCTGTCATCATTTACTCACTTTCAATGACGTTCGAGACCCATATAAATTTCATTCTTCCTTGAAACACAAAAGAGATTTTTGCAGAATGGTAAAATAGCTTTTTTCCTGAAAACGGATACAAAAAAGTACCCTAATTTACAGAATAATTGTACAGTGCTTATTTATGGATCCATTTTTGTATTTTTATGATAGTGTTAAATTTGTCAGTCTTTTTAAAACGTAGTCCTGTATGAAATGTCCGTTTTAGTCTTTGACATGTTTAGTCAATCAGTGCTGTTTTTGTTTAGTCTAGTTGTATTTGACTAAAGGTCTGGGAATTTTAGCCTTGTTTTAGTCTAAGAAAACTATTAGTCATGCTGCAAAATAGTTCAAAAAGACAATCGCATTTATTTTGCTCAATTATTATTGTAATTACTGATCATGATTGTTGTCATCTGAGAAATTTTATCAGAATTATAGGTGAAAGTGATAAACACAAATAAATAAAATGCCAACTTTTACCTTATCTGGTTTCCTATATTATCACATAATTGAACAATCTCTACATTATGAAAACTCAATAGGTAAAACACTAAAATTCTTTTTATTAAATCCACTGATTCAAACAAAAAAGATTTTTTGCAGCACAGAGGTTGTGTAAGATCAGTGTGTACAATCGCAAACAATATATAAATGAGATCAATGTTAAGATTTAGCTATTACAATTTGTTACCAAGTCGGTTTTTTCGTGACTGGCAACCCCAATATAAAAACTTTATTAAAGTCTATATATATTTTCTCTTTTAGATATTTTGGATATTTAAACTACATTTTAGTCTCGTCTTTTTTCATTGTGATGTTGCATCCTGATAGAGTCACATTTAGTCTTAGTCATGGTAAATAGCTTGTCAACAAATATTTTTCGTCATAGTTTTTATGATAAGTCATGAGTTTGCAATGCAATGATAATATAATAATGACAGAATTTTCATTTTGGGGTGAATCCCTGGAGTGTGGGTCAGTGTGCTGTATGTGGGACACATTCACATGCTTGAGGAAACACAGTATCAGTACCATCAGCGCTGCCAAACGTGTCTGTGGACCAATCAGGTGTCAAATGCTTCAGAATGCACATAGACACACGCATGAATATAATCCCAGGATCAAGAGATTCTTTTATCAAGTCCTGGACACTGTTAATGATCAAACTTTTAAGAAAACAATGCAAAAGAGCTGTTCCACAGAATGATTCCACATGACTTGTGCCCTATTTTCCAAGTGTTATGAGGGGATGTGACAAGGTTTGGTGAAAAGCTAATCATTATTTACTATTATTTAGCAGAAATCTGTGATTGACTGCACATTCATGAGACCGTATTACAGCAGCAGTTCAGAAGCAACAAGTGCAAGAGAAATCAGATCTATCAAAATAGAGAGTGTACAAAAGTATACATGTGCAGTACTTTATTCTTTGAGGTGAACATATGTATGTAAATTCAAGAACCCACTTCGGTCAAAGTATAGGCATAATGTTTTAGGAGCCCTGTTTCGTATTATGTTTCTTTAACTAGTGATTACTCAGTGATACTATTGCTTGAAAGGGTGTGTGCATAAGACTGCCATGGCACCTTCATAATCATGACATGACATACGTCATGAATATGAAGGAGGTTTTATGCATGTTCATGACAACTGTCATTAAGTGTAATTCGGTCAGTTATGTTATTTTTAATGCAAAGATGACATTGTTTGAGATGCCTTTGTTATGACGACTTGACATAACCCAATACATCATAACCTGTCAGTGTCTATTTCATGCAAGTAGGGCTCGTGGATGTGGATGTAGGCTGGCTGTATCCATATCTAGAGGTGGAGATTGATAGGTTTAGGTATATGTAAGGTGGGAGGACTTCCGAGCCCTAGGGTTTTTAAGCCTTCTTGTCTGCAAGAAGCGGACAGAGCTCTGCTTCCGACCCAATCCCCGTATGCTCCCCCCTTGTGGGAGGAAATAAAGAATTGAGCAGAGTCAGGGGTGGTGGAGGGATGCTATGAACGAGATATCAAGATAAGAAAATTTGTACTATTTATAGGAGGCTTTTCTAGTTCTGATTCGCTGACGATGTGATTGGGAAACGAGGAGCCAGCCGCGTGCGCTCCTCCCGAAATTTGTTTTACAAACATCATTAAGTGTCATTATGTGTTAATATTCTGTCAAATTATTTTATGACAGAATATTTATTTTATTTATTTTATGTTATCTAAGTAACGTCGAGTTGTCATGACACTGACCGGTTATGAAGTATTGGTTTATGTCAAGTTGTCATAACAAAGACATCTCAAACAATGTCATCTTTGCATTAAAACTGATATAACTGAGCGAATGACACTTAATGACAGTTGTCATAAACATGCATTAAACCTCCTTCATATTCATATTAAAAAAAAAAGGTTTTTACTCAATCATAAGAGAGCGTGAGCAAAAAGTACTTTTAAAGATTGTGTGAATGTAACGTCATGTGTTTGCTATGCAAGCGCAGCCACTCTAAACAGTTTATGATTCCAAGACTTCTTACAATACCAAGAGTGCTTTTATAAGCAGCCACAAGATGGCACCACATCCTTTAAAAACTAATACCTTCCCAGGTCACCTTTCACCATGATCAAAATACATTTTTTCATGTTATTTATTTTAACATTTTCAATGAGGAATTATCATTCCTATAATGCAATAAAAAAATGTCCACAATTCTCAAAAATGTTTGTTATTGTTACAAATAGATATACTTGTCAAAATGTCATAACTGGCATGAAAATAATGTAAAAAAGCAAAAAATAGTCCTAGAATTAGACTTTTTTTTTTTCTTTATGCATATGTGAATCTTATAAAATCTTGACAGGCTATGAGAAACCATCTTGGATGTGCCTCCAAATATCCAGTTTGGAGTTTAAATTTGGCATTCAATCTGACTTTAACAGCAATTAATACAATCTCACCCCTGTAGGGCTTTTTCCCCAAACGAGTCACCTTTCCCCATTGAACGCAAATAGACGGGCTCCTGACCGGGACAGTCCTCTCGAGTCATCGTCACCTGGGCGAGGTGAGAACAAGAGGAAGAGATATTAGAATGGGATCATCTTCACAGCATCACTGCTTGTCCTTTGCACTGAAATAGACTTACCTTTCCTTTACTGATAATGAAGAATGTGTCTCCTCTTGCCCCTTGGCGAATGATGTAGTCACCATCCTCATAGTGGGTCTGCAAGAGAGAGAAAATTGAGGACGTGAAGATGATATGAAACAGATGATGGAGAAAAATACAGGTGACACATTCTACGAAGAGGGTATGAATAGAGGATGTGCAGACACAAGACCCGGCAGGTTTCTAAATAGAAAAGAGGCAGCACAACATCTCTCTGACCCTCGGTTTGCTATCTAAGACCTTGACCTCCAGACACATCGGTCTGAAATCAGATATGACCAACAGATAGGAAACCGAAGCCCATAAAGACTGACACAAGCAAACATTTTGTTCCAACATCACCTAGAGTCTGACCTCCAACAAAACTGCAGTGACAAGAGACAAATATTTCATTTATTATATATATATACACAGTGGGGCAAAAAAGTATTTAGTCAGCCACCAATTGTGCAAGTTCTCCCACTTAAAAAGATGAAAGAGGCCTGTAATTTTCATCATAGGTATACCTCAACTATAAAAAAAAATCCAAAAAATCTCATTGTAGGATTTTTAATGAATTAATTGGTAAATTCCTTGGTAAAATAAGTATTTGGTCACCTACAAACAAGCAAGATTTCTGGCTCACACAGACCTGTAACTTCTTTAAGAGGCTTCTCTGTCCTCCACTCGTTACCTGTATTAATGGCATCTGTTTGAACTCGTTATCAGTATAAAAGACACATTTGGATGATCCAGAAGAGGATTGGGAGAATGTCATATGTTCAGATGACACCAAAATATAACTTTTTGGTAAAAACTCAACTTGTGTTTGGAGGAGAAAAAATGCTGAGCTGCATCCAAAGAACACCATACCTACTGTGAAGCATGGGGGTGGAAACATCATCCTTTGGGGCTGTTTTTCTGCAAAGGGACCAGGACGACTGATCCGTGTAAAAGAAAGAATGAATGGGGCCATGTATCGTGAGATTTTGCCCAGTGACAGCCCCAAAACATTACTGCTCTAGAGGAGATCTGCATGGAGGAATGGGTCAAAATACCAGCAACAGTGTGTGAA
>JAUMHE010000062.1:17761712-17782109 GCA_032359235.1 Enteromius mattozi | reverse complement strand
ATCTCACATTTAAATAAATTCCAACTTTCTCACAATTTACATTTGAATTGCTAGAGAGAAATTTTGACATATAGTCATGTTGTGTTACGTTATGTTTTTCATACCATGCCAGATTAACAGCAGTCACTAACTAGGACTATCACAGAATCAGGGGCTTTTTATTTGATTGGGTAAGGTTTTTTAAATCACAAAATAACCAATAACAGACAGCAATATCCACAAACTACTTTTCACTCATTTGTTGTCTCCTAAAATTAATTCAACCCTCATATCTCTCAAGCTGGCCTCCTATCTATCAATGAAATCACAGATTATTATCACAGATGGAGTGACTAGTTATCTTCAGTCGTACCGAGAATTATAATCCTACAGTGGCAGATTGGGAAATGTGGCCTAGAACAGACTCAAGCTGTTTTAGTCTATGCATGCAGTTAAAAAAATCCAAAATGGCCCTTGCTTGAGCCACCAGAATCCAAATTATATTCATTTTGTTTAACACTGCACTCTGTTTGTACTCACTTCTCACAGTGGCTGTCCTGGTGCAGTTATAAAGGATGGCGAGCTCTCCAAACACTTTTCCTGGTCCCATAGTGCAGAGCTTCAAGCCTTCTTTAGACACTTCAACTTTTCCCTCTGAAAAAAAAAACACCACAACTGTAAATAAGAGTAAACATGCATGTACAAAAATAAATTATTTAATATAATAAAATATTTTTGCTTTATTGTTTTTGAATGACAAAAAAATACATGAAATCACAATGCTATATATATATATATATATATGTATGTTATCATGTTTTTATCATGTTTTATTGTGTTAGTTAGCTGTATTTTTTTTATTATTTTGTAACTGAATCAAAATAACCCTACTGCAGATTTAGATTAACTGGAGTGAATAATAAAAAAAAAACATAATTTTAGTTTTGTTAAAAATGTAATGATCTGTTTTTTTAAACTCTTCATATATCTACCTTTAGTGTAGCTACACATTAAAATACACCTCTCTCTCTCTCTCTCTCTCTCAGGTGTCAACTTTAGATGTGCTGATATGATACACTGTGAGCAGAATAACAGGAAGTCAAGCAGCTTTTTCCACTTTTCAGCAGCTGATCACACAGACAGGTGACAACACAGGTGAACGACCATGTGAGATGAGAGAGAGCAGTGCAGGGAGAGATATTGAAAAGGTGTGAAGGGCATATCAAGGTTGTAGAGAGAAGAGATATTGAGATATGAGAATGCAAGAGAATGAGAGAAAAGAGAGAGAGTTGATGACCCTTCCCTTATGATGGACTCTTTAATTTATCATTAATATTCAGCTCTGGCAGTACAGGATTATGGGGCAGAATGACTTTCATGTGGCCTTGACCTAATCAAACCTTTCTCTGCATTCATTATTATCATGGTTCAAAATTAACTTTTTGTCACACTTGCCAACAGCAAATGAATTGAGAACATTTATGAGTCATAAGAATAGACAATGGAATTATTTAGAGGTGCTTACTTTGTATACTCATGACAAACAGCACAGATCATTCTAGATGAGCCAGTCTCCGTCTGTCTCAGTATTTTTCAGTTCTGAACAAACTGACATCTCTTTGCACACAGCTTTAAGAACTATAAACAACATACATACTGCCAGGTTTTAATTAATAATGATATTCATGTAATCAAGATCAAGGTTATAGGGAACACATATACTATACCATTCAAAAGATTGGCACTTATTTATATTTTATTATTACTTTCATTTAGGAAAGATGCATTGAATTGCTAAAACCGAAGGAAAATATCTATTTATAATGTTAAAAAAAATATGGGATTTTGCAAAAATAAGCAAAACAGCTGCTTCCAACATTGAGTGTAATGTTTCTTGAACACATATTTAAAGTACTATTTATTAACTTGTAATATTATTTTACAATATTACTGTTTTTACTGTACTGTGATGAAATAAATGCACCCTTATTAAGCTTAAGAGATTTCTTTCTTAGCAAAACTAAACTTTGAACGTGTAAACTTTGAAGTGTGGGTATACAGGAGAAAAATATAATCATTACACCAAATGTTTTAAGATCATATTAAAATAAGAGGTTAGAACATGCAAATAACTTCTCATGTAATGTCAGAGCGTAAGATAATATTCAAAACAGGCTAAGAATTGATTAACAAGTGACCCACAACAGGCCATAAAGGTCTGTATAAAACCTGACTGTGACTATATAGCCAATAAAAAATTAAATATTAAATATGAGCAGCTCATTATCACTGTATGACATACTCAAACACTTCAAACAGGACATTCATAACGTCATTAAAGGATTTAAGCCTAGCATGTACATTCATTAAATAGAATGACATTAATGTAGTGGGAAAAAATTATGAATACAATCAAAAGGACTGTGAAGACTTTGAGCATGAACCAGGTCAAAGTTGTAAAGTTCAGTGCAGAGTTTGTTCACACTGAAAAGCTGTAGTCATGTTAAGTGTTTAAAATGTTTTTCCCAAAGCTAATACACCCACCACCACAACAGGAAGTAATAATGTCCAGTAGCGTGACCTCCAGTTCCTCCTCGGATAGACACAGGAAGCTATGACCCAAAGGGTCAAGGACATTGCTGTGAACAACTGATTACATTTCCCATCATGCACTAACGTGCTTATTTGGCAAAGAATGGAAAGCTACAATGCACATACAGACAATGACATGTTAAGAGCTGGCAGTGTAAGACAGGTAACATTGCTCGTACTGTTTGCTCTGTCATGGTTATTAAGCACTATTGTTCAGAGCAGCTCGTATTAATGCCCTACAGCCTATATTACCCGTGATTCACAGAGATAAGAAGTAGAGGAAGAGCGAGAGACAGAGATGTTCCCCTGGCATGAGCTCTACTAAACAAACATTAATAACTCTGAGACAGATGCTAAGTGATCGAACAGGCAGGAATGAAATAATGCATGAAATGAAATAAAGAGAGCGGACTCCAGATAAGGCCACTGAAGACAGATATTAAATGATGAGAGATTGTCTTGCGTTTACTCTGCAGGCTAAAATGGACTCTGCATGCTATACATCTGAGTAAAACAAAACACTGAGCAGGAAATAATGTAGGGTGGGACTTGATTTTATCTACCAGAATTTGATTGGACTGAGAAAATTTAAACATGTTGTGCTATGATATTATTGGTTTATATTACTTTTTTCACCTGCTGCTCATGTTTTGGTTAATTTGGTTACAAAAGCAGAAGTAAATATATAATATTTATATATAATAAAAACTTTTATTCAGCATGTTCAATAGATCAAAAAAGATGATGGCTGCTAAATTCAGCTTTCCCATCACAGGAATGAATTATGTAAAAAAATGTAAATTGTGTAACAAAATTACTTTTTATTTTTCTTATATATATATATATATATATATATATATATATACACACAGTAAATATACTGTCACACTTTTCTGCAATATTTAATATGAATACACTTAAATGTAATTCATTTATTTATTTATCTGTTCAACTGGGTTCCATCTTTTAGGCCATTTTTCACATTAAAAGTTGGTAAAAGGGAATAAAAGTGAATCAAAGGACTGTAAAAAAGCTTTAAAGAAAAAGAAGCAAAAGAAAAACCAGAGAACAGGAAGAGGAAGAGAAACAAGTGCACACCTGTAGACCAGTGGAATAATTCATGGGACAATAAAATTGGTTGACCAAATTGCTTCTGTTGTCCGTCATATTGAGTCATCAGAATAATAAGAAGTCATAACCTTTAACATAGCACCAGAGAAGCCTAAAAGAAAGAGAAGTTCCTCTAATATCTACGTCACATAAAAAGTACCAAGTGCAACAAAAAGTAAAAGTACAACAGACAAAAAAATAAATAAATAAATAATGATGGTAAATTTCCAACCCAGTCCATCAAAGTGACAAATAATGATTATTTGTAGCACGCTCTCCCATACAACCTTTCATGCTGGTTAACCACAGTTCTGATGTTCTGATTGAAGAATTCTGAGAATGGAACAGTCACCCATCAGTGAATTCTATTTATTTTTTTCTTTCTTTAAAAGCATGAATAAATCCATTCATTAGTATGAAGAAATGAAGCTGTTTAGATGTTTGTAGCACGTCACTGTTTGTTACAGCTTGAGACTCCCAGGACTATGGGCCCTGTGGTCTATCTATAACTATTTGTAATCAATAAAGTCAGCATGTAATCAAAATTTACTGTACCGGCTTTTTTCAAAGCACATTCCAAAGAATATTGCATTTGATTCACCAGTGTATAACATTTCAAATAAAATAAAGTTATTTTATCAAAATGTAATGTAAAATGCTCAGCCTGTGAAATCGCTTCTCTTATGAATGACCCCTATCCTATTCCTTCAACCACCTACTGTAGCTCTATTCTGCTATACAGTTGCCTTTATTTGAAATTCTAATCCCTCCCTACATCTTATTGAATAATCCACTTTCACTTGAAAAATAGTGTATGTCAGATTTCAGAACGTAAAATATATATTGGCATATATTAGCCATTACATATCGGTGCTTGCTATTGGCTATTTAGGTCAACCACTATTACAGAGGTCGAAAAAAATTATTACATTTTGATCAAAAACATGAAATGCCAGGGATAATGTGTCCTAGCACGTCATGCATGGGGTCAGTTTTGATTTCATGACTGAATACTTTCCATACGGAAGAGTTTGTGGTTGGCTTCTCCAAATGGTTACTGGTAAATAACTTTTGGGTTGTATGAAATCATGCATCAGATACACAAGCTGCAATTTTTGAGCTGACATTATCTACAGTCATTAAGCGTGTCTTTATTTATTCAGATTGGGGCTAATTAGCATGGCAACTTCAGCACACAGGCTAATATGACATTCAAGGCACAATAATAGCATGGCATCATTTCCTGTCTAAGCTTTCCTATCATAAGGCCGAACTAATTATCTCAGCTGAAACGTCCCTCTTGTGTGACTGAAAGCTTAAATACTCTGTCCTCTCATGATATTATCTCACAAACAAAGGCTTCTTTTGGCCCATAAAACTACCGGACTCACTTAATGTGATTTTGGGGATTTTGTTGATTTCAAATGGAAACGCTGGTCAGTTAAGCTCGGATCACTATTATTGATCCTCTAACCTCCATCACTGACCTTTTACTCTTAAAAGAAAGATCTGAATAGATTATTCCTCTAGCAATAGTCATTTTATATATCACATGCTCTTCAATGCTCTGCCTTTGCAATCTATATCATTTATTTTATCCAGTCTCACATGTAAATAATTCATCCTGGAGGACAGAAACTGCCATGAAAAGTTTGTTTCTCTTTCAAATAGAAAGTCCTGAAGGAATAGTCCTCGTTCTCCCTCTCTCCCGTCTCTGTTCTCTCTGACTTCTTTGCCATTTTCTGTGGAAATAACTAAATGTAGCACAGTTAATGCTGAGAGAATGGACTTAACTCATCAGGTTTTTGTCTACATTTTATTCTATTTGTCATATTACTACGGAAAAACAACATACCGTAATGTGTTTTGGGACTGTATGCAGCCAATATCCACTTAGTCTCTCTTTCTAATTGGCTTGTGCCCGGATATAGTGTGTTGGGCAAGTGCCCAATTTGTACTACAAAAGCATAGAATCTCTGGAGCATGACTAACAAAATCCCTTAATTCAAACCAAGTGTTCCTCCATTCCCTCAGGAACACAAAGAGGAAAGACAAAGAAAATCCTGTGATCCTAAGGAAACACAACAGCTCTTTCCTCTCGTTAAGCAACAGAAACTGACAGATGTACTGACAGATGTAATGACATCAGAGACAGGTGGCTGACATGATCCTAACCTGACTTCTGCAGGTGTCACCAAAACAAGATCAAATATTTAATGAAAATAGCAAATGAGTATCAAATAACACTGATGCTTAAACAAATATTTAAAAAGTAGTGATAGACCACATCCCCAATGATTTAAAAAAACAAAAAAACAATTTTGTTTGTATGTAGTCACACTCATAATAGCTTAGATTTTCCCACATTCTCATGAAACGAATTCAAAGCATTCATTGCATTGCATAAAAAGTGTATAATTATTTTCATGCAAAAAAATGTGGGAAGTATAATTGAACCTGCATGCATTTATTTTAATTTATGTATGTTAGAAGGTCATATCTGTGTGTTTCTGAAAGACTATACTGTCAAAGGTATGCACTTCAGTAAAGCTTACAAGATCTTTCCCAGTTTCCTAATTTGAAAACTACTATCACAAATGTACATCAAATTTATTAATCCCTATGAATTGTTCTGAAAAAAGTTTGGGCGCCCCTCGAATTTCCTTTCGCCTAATATGGCAACGAAAAGAAAATAGCTGAAGGGCTCTTTCAGTATAAATTAAAACATATATGAGCATTACAGCTCAGCCTATCTACTCTACATGTTTAAAGCCCACACCAATAAAACTTTTAAAACTGGGGTAGTCAACAGTGGATCTGAAGTGTAACAGCTCTCAGAGGATGTGGCTGCTCTGACTAGATCAATTTTATAAGCACCTAATCAATACAATCTATTCACAGGATCAATATTCCAGATCCACTCAGAAGATCTACAACAGAAACCTAAATGTGACTGTGTTTGACCCCTGGGACTGGTGGTGCCCTATAGACACACTGTGGCTTTAGTTTAGCCAGGAAATGAGACAGTTTAGATAGTTTTATGGGAATTTTTGGCAGCCTGACAGTGAATTAAAGGTTCTTTCTGCAACATGTTTCCTTTTGTGTTTCTTCAAAAACTCTTTGAAGATATTACAGTGAGTAACTGACAGAATTTTCATTTTGGGCGATCTATGCCTTGCTAAACATATTTAAAGCACAAACACTCTCTCTCTCTCTCTCTTCAGAAAGAAATGTTCTGTTGCCGTCTCTCACCTTCCATGACGTAGACAAGGGAGCCCACGTCCCCTTCTTTAATAATACAGCTGTTTTTGTCATAGTCCACTGGATACATACAGTCCACTATCTCCTGGATCTGAGACATCTCCAGATTCTTCATGAAGTCATTGTCCAGAATAGCTGACTTGATCAGTTCCTTTGACCTGTACAGAACAGGAAAACAATGTTAAAAAGGTCCACTAATAATGGCTATGCCTGAAATAGAAACTAGCTGCAAATACATCAATTTAAAAACTTGTTTGTGAAACAAAATGCATTATGCAACTACAAACATTTCAAACAGTATCATAGTACAATATGACCTCATGACCTCATTATGATTATGTGCAAATGTAATTCTATGAGTGGTCTCTACTTATCATTTTTAATCTTAACTTTTGGCAATTCAATCAAAATAGGAGTAGAAAAAAATAGTAAAAATAACAGCTGATACTATTAATATTGTTATGCATGGGATGAGTTTCATTCATCACAAGAAACTGGATGGTAATGCAAACACACTGCATTGTGGGATACAGCATCCAATGCACTGTACTTTGTGGTACACATTTTGGTAAAAAATGTGTGTCATCTGATATTACAATTTGCGCACTATGCATGCTATATACACATGAAAGAGTAAGAACTGCGTGGTACCCCAAGTAATATGACGCTTCAGGAATGAATCCACAAGAAATGTGTATTTTAAAAAAAAGAGGAAGAGGATATTTCAAGAGATGAAAGTAAATAGACAGAATATCTTAGTTGGTGCTGGCCGTCACAGCAAACAAAAATCAGAAGACTATCTGAAAATGAGGTCTGCATGAGAGACATAATACACAAATACACACATTTCAAGTAATTAAAATTCAATATAACCTCCCACACAGGGACATGGTAACTAACAATTTGGTGAAATGTACCTAATAGCAAAATATTTCCAAAGACTGTGGAATATCAGATGTTCTCTATTTTGTCATGATAAAATACTTAATGTTCAGAGACTAAGTTATGAAAAGAGTAAACACTGTGCCTCTCAAAACAAAGCTTTGATTATCAGACAGAGCAAATAAATTTGAAGTGGATCTGTTGGACTGAAAAACAGAAGACGGATTTGTATTTTGAGAACCAGTTTGGAGAGTCATTATGCAATTCAGGTTATTATTTATGCAAATCCGTTTAGTTCTGCTAATGACATTTAATTGCTCAAGTGCTGGTGGATGGAAAAACCTGGACTAATGTGACAGAATATGTTCTTTAAATCTAATTATTGCTGTTTATATGACATTTCTGAGCACTCCTCAACAAAAAGTCTATCATTGTGACAGCAGCTCTTCTGTTTTTGTGGACCTGGACTTAAGCCAGACTTTAGATTTATTTGCAAAAACCCACAAACGCTCACCTATGAACCACACTGTGTTTACATTCCACAGACATGCCCCGCCGTGAACAAAAACAGACCTTTTTTTTTAAGATGTCTGCAGTACTTCACGTAGAGCTCCTTTCATTTGGCTCACACACACACACGGACAGTCTCACCCTGAGGAATTGTATTGACTTAAAGATATAAAAATAGAAACAAATGAGACAACTGTTGACATACACTGCAATAAAATTAAAGAGCAATGAAATAAAAGTGAATAGCACTGCTCAGCTGATTTGAGATTAGTAGGATCTTGAGGAGAAATATTCACGAAGATATTTCTTCAAACATCTTAATTTGTTTTCAATATAAAGCAATAGCTCACCCTAAAATTCAAATGTACTCATCCGCAGGCCATCCAAGATGCAAATGAGTTTGTTTCTTCATTGGTTTGGAGAAATTACGTGCTCACCATGGATCCCTTTGCAGTGAATGGGTGCCGTCAGACTGACAGTTTAAACAGCTGATAAAAACATCACCAAAATCCAAAAATAATCCAGACTCCAGTCCATCAATTAACACCTTGCGAAGCAAAAAGATGATTGCTTGTTACAAATGAATCCATCATTAAGGCATCTGAATTTTAAATGGTCGCTACTGGCCAAAATAGTTCTCTATTCATAATAATACTCTCTCCAGTAAAAAATAAAAATAAAACAAAATAAATAATCCATATTAAAATTCACAACATTGAGATGAACAAATGCATCTACATCTTGGATGAAGTTAGGGTGAGTAAATTGTAAATTTTGAGTGAACTATTAATTTAATCCCAATGATGTTTAGGAAAAACATCTGGGATCTCAAGCTAAACTAGCACAGTTTATTTCATTGCAGCAGCCTTCTAATAAGTACATACTCAAATCCAGCTCCAAATAAACAGCAACTTCATCACTTATGTGATGCAACTGAGCATGACAGCAGGGACACAAAACAGCTGATGAATTATTCTGTGCAGTTACAAGACATTTGAACTAATAAGACATTTAAATTGACCTAATGTCTTTACCTATCAAAACATAAACCTACATTAAATAAGCCATGTGAGGCTCCATAAAGGTGTTTACATGCAGAGTGAAATCAGAGTAGTCTCTGGAAGACTTGTGTGGTATTTTATATGGCAGTCTGAAATCTAAAGGACATTGGCTCTCTGGGGGAACAGTCAGGGGAGATGTTTTACATCCAGTAAAAGCACAGAGATCACTGGCCTCATTTACAGCAGACAACCTCGGGATCATCCTGTAACCAGCCTCTGTTTGACTTAGAATTTTACTCACTGCCTTTTTCAGGAGGACATTCACATCACACAGGTCGACAGAGTGTCTCCCTTAAAAGGACAAAGTATGCTACTGCTTAAAGCAGAGTAAATTGGACAAAGCTGTGGACATGGAGCCACAATGGCTGAACGTCTGCAAGAAATATTCTTATTAGGCCTTTTGTTAGTCTTGCAACATTTTTCATCAAGGGAATATCATTTAAAATACTTAAATTTTGCAACATCGTTATTGAATTGAAATGAATCAACTCTGAACCTACTCAAGCTGAATGATGTCACTGGTCTTCTGTAGAGCTGCTTATAGCTGAACTAAACTTGTTTCTTAATTACTGTAGTTTAAAGTTACTGAAATGAACAGAACTATAAACATTCAAGCTTGTTTTGTTAGAGCGGCTCTACAGCAGAATTTAAACATCTCGTATTTCATGAAGTTTGCCTTAAATGATTCTGTTATTTTCCTGTTGAAGCTGCTTTGAAACAATCTGTGCTGTACAGCATAAAGTTTCTCTGATACTGGTGGGTCTGTATTAATTCACATTCCCTGGCCTCACTGAACAATCGCTCTGACCTCGTTGGAAAAATATTGGTAGCTCTGTGGTCATCTGTAGATGTGTGTGCTAATGAGATAATTGCTCTATCTTCCTCTATTCTCTGTTCTGTACATTTTCTGTGCAGATTGTTAAAACAGGAAGCAAAGTCTCACTAAATATAGCAGCTCATACTGCACATGGCATTGCATAATAACTTGAGGCAAATGAATGACCAAGTTGATTTATTCCTATAGATTTAGGCTTGCTCAGCAGAATGAAGCCACAAATAATCATTCCCTTATTTTTTGTATGACAACTACATTGCAGATATAAAAATTATGATGCTTATGCCTGTAAGTACATTGTTGTGCTTGCTTTTAGCCACATTCTGACACAGTGGAATAGAATCTATACATAGACCATCTATGAACTTGACGCAATCAGTTTTTTCAGCAATATTGAAATTTTATATTCCTGTACTAGGTATACTACTAAAATAGAGAATATAGACTAAATATAGAATTAAATCTATTACAAATATGTTTTGGTTATTGAATAAATATATATATTAGATTAAAAAGCTCAACTTAAAAGTTGCTTTGGCAACTAACTGAAAGAAGTTTAAATTGAAATACTAAAATTACTTTAAAAACTGAAATGTCTACATATATATATATATATATATATATATATATATATGTATATATATATTAAAGTTATCTAGAAATATTTGACAAAGTAATAAAAATGACAATCACAAAACAACATTATTATTAATGATTAAACTATTAAAATGAAAACTGTTATTAATCAAAATATTAAACACTGTAACCATGTCTGTTTAAAAGGGGAAATTATTGAGTAAGCTTATGATTTAATAACAAATTTTAAAAGGCTAACAAAATCTGACAAAATGGTAACAAAGCCACCATGTAACTACTTACATCTACAACAAATTAAAGCAGCAACTTTACCAACGAAGTCAGTTTTACTTGAAAAATCAATTTCCTTTCTTACAGCTGACACGTTGAACCAATATCCACCATTCATTTTCTGCAGGCTCATGGCTCACTCCTTGCTGAGATTCTTGCAGCTTTAACTCAGCTTTAATTTTTTTTTATTCTTACATCCAAAGGACAAAGGGTCCACGACATTCAGTGCAGAACTTCTGATCTCTGATATTTCAAAATACCTCAGACAGCCCAGGTGTCAAAGATGAGTTCAGAAGAGACATTTCAATCAGGACTTCAAAAAAAAAAATCTGGTCTGTCATCATTTTAAGTGCATCAAGGTAAGGTAAATGCAGTCATTATTTATGCCTATTATATGCTAAGGTAAATGCAAAACAGAATCAGAAACAAGATGCAATTATGAGACAAAGACATAGTGGGTGACATTCAAATGGCAAAAACACTGTACTGAAAGAAAAGGGGTACGTCACTCACTATTATGAATTTTGGCGAAAGCACACTATTACTTCGAAGAGAAAAAGAAAGCAATGGAACAGTGGATACATTAATGCATCGGCAAAGAAAGACACTCAAAATAAAGATAAATGGATTTTCATCCAAAAATAAAAGTCATCTCTCTGACCACACACAAAGATATAGAATCATCTTCCAACACATTATGAGCTTTCGAAGAGTAAAGCAATATTGATGTCAGTTCGTTCCCATCTGGCAGGCTTTTTTCATTTAAATCTTAATAATCATTGCTGAAAGCTCAAGATGCAAGCAGAATAGAATAAAAGACTATGCTGCGATAGGGTTCAAAGGGCTTTTCTGTATAAAACAAGGTTGCGTTGTAAATTAGTACAGTGTTGAGCTGTCAAATGTCAGATGCACAGCAGATGGGGAGGCCATGCTGGTCAGAAACAGAAGAAAGATGTTCCTCTGCTGCCAAACCACTAGATGCAAATCAATTAAGGGTGTGTGTGTTCACGACAGTAGACTGAAACACAAACATCCTTCACTTCCAGGGGAACTGTTTAGTCCAATTAGGTCCTCTGGTCTTGACAGTGTCTATTTCAATTAAAACACAACACGACACACTATTGTGTGCATAATAACAGCTGAGCATGTGAATAGCTTTCGTGATCCACCTGCTGCACGATATCACGCTGCTTTGATAAGCAAATTTGCAGTCCGTTAAACAAAGCAGTTATTATAGTCTTTGGGTATTTCCCACGTCACTGCTCCTAACTGCTCAGTACGGACACATTATTCCTGGTTTAGATGTTTCCTTGTAGAAAATCAAACTTTCTTGGAGCGTCATCAGTGCTTCTGCAAATGTCAATGAATGGCATTTTGAACAGAGTATAATGAGTTTGTCTCTGTGAGCTTTCAGATTTACAACAGACATCATAATGATTTCAATTGTGCAACCTGCACAGCCCATGATATTGCTGTCCCTTTCAAGAAAGTTACCATGGTAACCACTGCCAAAATACCATAGTTATTCCGGTTAGTGTTGCTGCAGTAAAATGCTGACTAGGTATTAGCCACCGCTGTCTTCAAAAGAAAACTTAATGGATGCAAAACTGTTTAGAAATAACATTTACTAGTTACTATTTTAGGAAAACCTGTGGTCATTTTATGGATGATGTTCTGAAGAACAACAGGTGAGTTCAGTAAAGTACACAGTATGCATTCTTTTCTTGTCTACAAGATCAAAAAGCAGTATGTCAATTCAGTATACAGTGTCCAAATACACAGTATGACACACTAGGCAAATATTTGGTGTACTGAGGCATCTTCTGAGGTGAAGCTCCTTGTCTCCTTGTAGGGATCCATCCATGTTACTGGGTTTAAGCTAACCTTGGGTTCTGTGGGAATGGATCTTGTCAGATTCAAAAGTTGAAAAAAATACATTTTTTTGAAAAAGCAGGTAGGTTAGCTGTGATCTGGGCTGCTTTTATTCAAGTGCAAGAAAGTTGTTTATCATGGTTAAGCTATATTGTTTCCTTGCTGTAAGTATGCAACTTTTATGGCTAGGTTATTTAGATAGCTTTAATGTATTTATAGAGCTTCGTGTTGTGTTTAATAACTTTAATTCCTAAAATAACACACAGCATTATAACGTGGTGATGATGACTCTACTTTGTAGCCTATTAAAGTTTAGCTAGTAACGCTATTTAGGTAGTGAGTTTCGGTTATGCTTTTATTGACGTACTCGATTACGACAATTTTATGTCGTATTTAATGATTTTGATGTTATATTGTGTCGAGTTAACCTACTTGGCACTCTTGGGGACGTTGGGCAGGGTCACGTGACTCAGCTGTTGGACGTTGGCGGGCTCGGCGCTGATCGCCTGTCGTTTGGTGCGCTGATGCTCCTGCAGCTCCGAGCGGCTCTGGACCTGTTGGGTCGCCGGGCGGATCACGGAGCGGTACTTATCCAGTTCGTTCTGCAGTTTCTGAATGAGTTCGTCTTTCTGGTCCAGTTCGAGCTCCAGTTCGTCAATGAGCGCGTCTCTCTGCCTCAGTTCTTCAATTTTCTCCTGAAGCGCGTACTGGAGGTCGCGTAAAGTCCCCATCATCATCCTCTCCGAGCCGAATAGAACCTCCCAGAACTGCACTTTTCGTAAGTTTACTTAGAGAAGAAGCACCGCGCACTAAACCAGTTTCTATTCTAGTTTAACTACAAAACGAGAAGAACCTGTGGAGAGGGAGAAATTCTCGCAGTGTATCCGTGTAAAAAAAAAAGGAAAGGGAAAGAGCAGAGCCGCTGGAATCCTCACAGATCTGACACGAGCGCATCCGTGTGAGCGCGCGTCGCTCGTGGGCAGTGACGTGATGAATGAGCCAAGTGGAGCTCGCTCGCGCGCGTCACAGTAGAGCGCGGGATTCCTGGACAGTCAGTGGCCTACAGGGGTTCAGCTCTGCTCAACTTTTGAGACGAACACTTCAAAATGATCCAGAACTATATAAAACACCCCAAGTTTCTATATATTCTAGCAGTGGCTTTACATGTTGATTTAAAACACCTACAGTAAAATCTGAATTATCCCTAAAGCCTGGGGATATGAGGTCATGGAAGTCAAAGAAATTCCAAACCAGATCCTAAAATTCCACTTTTCTTTTTGATATAACTGCTGGTTAAACAAACGTTATGTAGAAAACTTTAACATTCATGGAATCTTTCTATATTGACAAAAGGTGGAAAAAGGCTTTTACATTAAAATGTTTTTATTTACATTAAGACAAAATTGGTTTGTTTAGAACTGCTGTTCACTGACAGCTTCATTAAAGAAGCCAAAAAGTTCTTCTATGGCATCACAAAAAAAAGAGAAAGAAACACATACACACCTACACAAACACGTGAAACCTTTATTTTATTAATAGGCAGCAATGACTGGAATTGATCAGTTGCCAAGACTCGAGGTATGCGTTTAAGCAGACGTTGCCTTTAAAACTAAACCTGCCTGAGAAATATTCATTCATTAGAATAAAATGTGGGACAGTTAGCCTCAGTCCCCTCTAATATTCACTGACACTGCTTAAATAGTTAGACTTACCTCCACTAAGAGCTGAGATGCATCATGCTTGATTTTGTTTTTAAGTTTATAAAAGGACATAAGGCGCCCTCTGGTGTCAGACTATGAGAGACACACAAGAACAATGAAATGATGTGAGGACTAAGATCCTGAGCAGGACAAATGGATGTGTTAAACTTCACAGAACAATGATATCTGTGTGTGGACACTCTATGTATTCTTTATAGATAAACTAAGTGATAATAATACCATATAATAAAAAAACTGAAGACTGTATCTACACAACTGGGAATCTAACTCTGTTCTGGATTTATTTTCTGGGCCTGCATCCTCTTTTTTCTTTTCACCTGTTCTCTTTGCCAGCTTTAGCTAAATAATACATTAAAAACTAGTGTAGACAGAACTTGAAGAGTTACAAAAGCAGTATGAGTAGGCAAACATGAGAGAAACAAACCCTCATCTTTGGTATCTGAAACTGAAACAGCTTATGAAAGATCTCAAAGCCCCACAATAGCACCCAGATGTCCACCATTCTTTGGATAGTTATATATATACAAAAATAACACACAAATAACAATTCATCTAAACAATGCCCGAAATAACAAACAAGGAATGCACAATTATTTCTTCTTTCTGCTGTTGATTTCCATCATTTCTTGCTGTCACTGCCCTTGAAAGGACCTCTCTCAGAAAAACAGGCTTTAAATTTCACCTCTATAAACTCTTCCTGCAGGGTTCTTCCTCTGTGGATCGATGGAAAGAGGATCTGTTGTAACATGACTAGTGCGGCTGCTCTTTTCTGCCACAGACTCCACCATTTTGTCTCTTTGGGATCCTTACAAGTGCACAAGCTCTTTTTTTAGATGACACCAAGCTCTCACTTTTTCAACGATAATTCCAGCACAAATCTCGAGAAAACAAAATCTTGACTATTTCTTAATTAAGTAAAACGGTTCACTGGGAATTCTTTTCTGGAAACATATGTTAAGCTTAATTTAAATGAACGGAAGTGTCATTATCTCGTACTGTGAATTATAAATTGATACAGTATTTCTCCATCACTAACAAGGTGCTAAAATTCTCATTGTAATTACTGTCATTAGTGGAAACACTCAGTCAGATGATGCATCATAAGGCAAAGTTTGTTTATCAGCATATGGTCTCAGCGCTCGTTAAGCTACAAACAGCTTTTATCCCTCTGCTTCTTTTATAATGAAATCATTATGGCAGGAGTCATTAGGCCAGCACATCTGTCTTCATACTTCACACCAGCACAAATACATAATTGCAATTGCTATGCGCTCCAAGGGTGAGAATTCCTAAAAAAGCAATTATGAAGACTAGGTTTTTGGTTATTAGTGATGTGATGGCCCTTAAGTGATGGAGGAAAACAACAACAAAAGAGCTTCTGCCCTCTTGTGGGCCATTCTGCATGCAAATCAAATGTGAGATGATGCTAATATATTTCCCACAAAGTCTTAAGATTCAGCACAACACAATTTGTAACTTGGAAAGCGAGAATTTCTGAATATATTCTGCTGGCATTTGATTCATGCAAATGCACTGACTGAATACAAAGCTGTAAATACAAATGCATTCAGGAAATTTTATACATACATATATATATATATATATGAAATTCCCAAAGCAATAAGCAAAGTAGGCTACACTTCTGATTTATCTTCTGCAACCTTTAAAAAGTTCGGCCAGATCTTCTACAAAGATGCTCAGAGAATCGGATGGATATGGCTGATGGGAGGGGAAGCATATGGTCAAACAAAGCACTTTCTAATGGCGTATTAAATATCCAGAGACAGGCTCTTGGGCGCTACACGTTTAAACCCTAAAAGCCGATAATGCACGAAGCTTCCTGTGCTCGGAGCCCTCTGGGAGCTGATGATGATGATGATGATGGTTTAGATCAATGATACACTCTATCTCCTCCACCTCCTCCCCTCTCTCTGAAGCTTCACAAAGATGCTCTGTCATCATGAGAGTTTCTTCATTCATGTTCTCAATCCTCAGCCTCAAATAGCCTACATCTACTAACCTACAGATGGAACCAAATCAAACAGTGCCCAAGAAGTGTCAAACTATTAAAAGTCCCGACTCAAGACCTGTCCAAAACCATCAAGCATCAGTTTCATATGTTAAACGCTTGCGAAACCTCACCTGTCAGATTTGGCAACCCTCCCGAGGCTTTGGTTTGATAAATCCTGGTGCGTTTGCGGTTCGGCTGATATTCCCTGCGCGCGGTGCGTCCGGGGTCCGATCTGCGCGCACGGTAAAACAGACTGACATTTGTGCAGCTTTCTCTTCAGCTCGTTGATTTCCTCTTCTCGATCCAGCAAACGTCTTTCCAAATATCGTATCCTCTCCTCCTTCAGCATTAAAATCTTGGCAAAGTCTTCCTCTAGGTCGCTCATTCTGAGGTAGTAAAAAAAAAACTTTAATCCCCTTGAAATCAACCAGGCGCGCTCTCAAACTGTATCACGCGCCCAGACGAGCTCTGGATGTGAAGCTCCAGTGTAAAACAGCTGATCTATCCACGTGTTTACAGTTGGAAACGGGAGTCGACGTCGGTCCCGCTGTCGGTCACTTCTGTTCCAATCATCCCCGAGCAAAAACACACACCATACCGAGTACAGACTGTCTCCTCATACACAGGGTCTTCAGGATAGGCGGAGTTTCACTTTTGAGCTTGGGGGGGCTGAAGTGGGGGGATGAAAAGCCGCATCGGAAACTCTAAATTCTACATATACCACGATAAGGTGCGTTTACGTGAACATTTTAAAGCGAGGTAGTATATAAATGCAGTTAAGTTGGAAACAATAAGCCTGCGAACTGTGCCACCAAAAACCACACGCGCTCTGACTGATATGACAACTTGCATTGTCCAAAATGTAAACGAATCATTCTTCGAAAGAGTCGAATTCACTTCAATGAATTGGTTGAACATTCAATTAAAATTGAATCGGTGCGGGCAGTTACCAACAGACTGAACCGAGAACCGTAGTGAGCTGACATGGATTGAACCAGAACGAGGGCGGGGCGAAAAGTTAGTAAGGCCTCCTTTAATAGCAAAGCTCATCAACACACGTACATAATAAATAGCATTTAGATATTAATTTTAGTATTGTCAAATGTAGGCTAAATGCAAAGTATAAACATTGTTTTGAGGTGATTCATTGCTGCAACAAAATTAACTAGTAAAAGATCTTTAATAATAAATACATTTAAAAGATTGTCTATCATAACCTTCCTATGTGGCTCTGTATGCCACGCCGTAACGACACGGGACGACGTGCTGCCGAATTGCATGGAACCTGTTCACTAAAACGAGCTGTTCGAAAGAACCGATTCTCTTAAATGAATCAGACTAGTTTCATGTACAATGTTTCAACGCGACTCTGAAGTGGCAGAGCTAAAGCAGGCATGTATTATCTGGTGCTTAAAGCCTGTAATCACATATACAATCTAAAGTAATAATGAGTTGAATTGTAGTTTATTAAGGGTTTTTCCACAGGCTCAAATAATGCTAGAGCATCCCCTGGCAGTAAAATTAAGGTGGCTCTTCATCCCAGTCATGTGATGAATGAATGACGTAATTTCGTGCAACCTGACACGTGAATCACATCCTATAATATTTAGGCATATTCGATCAATTATTTAATATAAATAATAATAATCAGTTTTTTACATTATTTTATCCTATGAGTTGAATAAAGCCTTTTGGTATTAGCAGCATTATTTCTTTCTATGAGCACTCTGAGAGACATACAGTAGACTATTGTGCATTCATGCCCATCCAGCCATGATATGAAAGCATTATCCCTCTTCACATTCGAGAGAGAGGCTGTAATTCAGATGCAGGGATAGAGAGAGAAAAGGGTGACTAACAATCTATTGTTTTTTATTTGAAAGGCACCCAGTGCACAGAAAACTTATTTTCATTTAAAAAAGAAGCCCTATACAGCACAGTACATCTATTAAGAAAATAAATAGTTCAGATCTAAGCCGTTGTCAACGCAGATAATGTGCATTCTATATTAATGCAATATTCTATATAAAGTCAAACAAATCACAATAAACCTCTCAGAGCTGCATGTTAACAGTGCTAGGTTTAGGCTATAAAAACTACTGTAAAACCTAAAATTTCTAAAGCTTTTCAGACTGAACATCAAAGTGGAGATCATAACAAGAAACAGTAAGATTTTATGGCTGTGCATTCACCTTTGATCTAATCACTACTTATTAGTTTTTATGGTTTTATGTTATCATTATCAGTTAAGCAGGATTCAAAAATCAGTTGTCTTTGGTGTGATCAGAGAGATGTGATAGGAGCTCATTCTCTGGCTCTCCTGCTGTGTGAATGATGACACAGTGATTAGCGCAGATCTGCTGTGCACCTGAGGGAGCGATTGGATTACAGGCTGGGTGGGGTGGGGCTGGTGGGTGGTGCTGGCGCAGACATTACTCATCCCATTCCTGTTATACAGTCTCTCTCTCCCTCTCTCTCGGTGAAACCCAATCAGATGTCTCTGAGCTCCAGGACCAGAGGACGTTCTGTCAGTCATTGATCAGTTCTGCCACTATGCTATGAAATCTAGGATACAGGAAGTCAGTAACAAGATATGGTTAATACGGCAGACTTGATCAAGAGTTCAGTGATCATGTGTTATTGGTGGTGCTTGCTTAGGTATGGAATACTAATATTATTGTTGATACATACAGCAGTCATGAAGAATACCTCAATTCAGGAAGCTTAGCAAGGAGACATGTGTTTCTACTTATCTAAGTGACCAGGCTTGAGGTTTTCTTCTTGTTATCAGAATATCAAATATCACACAGTAGTCCTGAAAGGAGTACTAAATACATTTCTGTTCATAGACAGTTTATTTGTATTTATTCTACATTAATATTTCCCACTTTACATGACATAGTAGAAACTGTAAACAGTAAACTTTTGTAGTAAATATTACAGTTTTTCTCAATTGCTTTGGCACATTTTTCGAAACAGTCTTAACATTCTCTAAACTGTGAGTGCAAATGTCACAACTGTTTGCAGGAACTTCAAAACTTTATTGCATGTCTGCAAAATGTGGTAACTCACCCAAAACATTTAATTCATGCTTCAAAACCTAGTCATTGTGTCAATAATTTGGCCAAGGCCACCGAAACATAAAGTATTTTTGTCATTGTGTGAGCCACACTGGTCAAAATGTTTAGTTGTTTTTTCACCATGACAGTCAACCATGAAAATTAAGGGTTTAAACAAAAATCTCATATTTGTTGAGAAAAGTCAATAGTATGTAGAAAAAAAAGTCTATGAAAATTTGTATTTATACAGTATTTATTTTTGTACTTCATGTGTATATACAAGTGTATTACTGTACATGTAAAGTGAAATCTTGTTACTCTTGTCAGTTCCTTTACATTTCATATTTGTGTACTAACACAAATACACAAAAACAACAAATAACATTCATGGGAAAAATAAAAATATATATTCTTGGTGGACATCCTGTTGCTCACGTTGGTCAGGCCAAAGATTTTCATCAACATCACATCTGATGTTTTCCATTGCCATACACCGGGGAAAAAATCTCCTTGAATGCCGCACCCATCCCCTGCAATGATCAGCTGTGATGTCCTCACACGCAGCATTCATGGCATCCAACAAAGACATCTGATTTTGTGGTCTATGATCATACACTTTCCACCTCCATGCTGAAAA
>JAUMHE010000062.1:17739171-17752836 GCA_032359235.1 Enteromius mattozi | reverse complement strand
AAGACTTTGAGTTCATTTAGCTCTTGTTTCCAGCAATCTCTCTCTCCCTTCTCTCCAATGCAACACAGACCGTGACAACATCATATGTGTCTGTATTAAAACACATGCAATATTTATGTCATTCTCTCTCTGCTGCCTTTTGTAACAAGACACGGGCACAATCAAGCAATCTGACTCTCAGTGTGATTCCCAACAGTCAGAGATTTTCAATCAGGGTTCACTGAGAGAAGCATCAGCAGGCAACAGCAAGTGCCGCCTCGGAGCGCATGAGGAAGAATAATTTACTAAGATATCTCACACAGGATCAGTTAATCTCATACAAAGTTAATTTAGGGAAGGCAATTCAAGAGATATCAAGACAAGAGGCCTCATCAATGTGAAGGATCCTAGAGAGTTTCTTTCATCGTAGGGGCAACATCATCAGCCCTGGTGTGGCATGTTCACTGACAGCGAATAATTGCATTTATACAATGTATCTTAGGCTGCTCCTACAACAGGCGTCTAATAAACAGACATTTTTGCTAAAAAAAAAACGTGCCAAAAAAAAAAAGATGTAGATGAGTTAAGAAATTTAGCATTACATCACTTGTTCACCAATGGATCCTCTACAGTAAATGGGTACCGTCATGATGAGAGTTACATCAGAATAATGCTGATAATTACATCAGAATACATTAAAAGGTCTTAATTATAAACTTGTTTATCTACACACAGCTTTTAACTTTGCAAGACATTAACTGTTGTGTGGATTACTTGTGTTTTTATCAGTTGTTTGGACTCTCATTCTGACGGCACCCATTCATGGAAGAGGATTCATAAAGCAAGCCATGCTAATCCATCGAGACATCCATCTAATGAACAAACTAACCCATCTAGTACATCTTAAATGGCCTGGGGGAAAGCACATTTTATTTTTACCATTCCTTTAAGGTGTCAGAACAGTACTAACAAAGATGAATAATCTCACAATCATGTTGATGTAGCACAGTCTGCATTGGCTTTTACCCAAGATACCACTGCGGTCACATCGTACAAATTTCGAAAAGCAACAATTCACTGAACAGAAAGCACAGGAGGAAAAAAAACACCCAGCTTGAGTTATTGTTGAGGTGAGTAAAAACAGATTGAAAAGAAAGAGACAGAAGCTAAAATCTGAAAAACAACACACACATAGAGGGAGGCTTTCATATTTTGTGTTTAATGGTCCTCTTACTGTTCCCCACTGTGGCAGAGTGTCTAGTCGATCGCATTGAGAGCTCACACAAACAAGAACACTAGATGTGCAAGTCAGAAACGAGAGTAAACATTGCCCCAGGACAGGAGACCAAAATAAAAGCATGATTTAATGTACAAAGATCTCTTCAGACAAAGCAAAAAGCGCCAAACTCCTCCTGAGAGTCTGCGTCTCATCTCGGTCTGTACATGTTTGTGTAAGGACTTCTATGTGAAGTGGTCCTCCTTGTGTTTAAAGATGTCTACAAATGGAATGTCCTGCACACTCAAAACTCACATTTTAGGAAAATAGCTATCAGAAGGCATTGCTTCAGCTTTTTGTGCATGACTGCACTGCGCCACATTAGGCCACATGTATCCCAGCATTCCATGAAACAATGGGAGAGAAACAGGGTGACTGGAGAAGCCCTTGGCATAAACTCACGAGCTATTCCTTGACCAAAACACTTCACTGTTTTCCCAGCTGCCTCAAAATAGAGCACACTGTAAATCTCCCACCCGTCATCTCTCTCACTCACAGTATTCACTATGCTCTCTCACAAACACTGAGCAAAAGAATAGACTATTTCTTATAAGTAAAGTGTGTGATTTACGCACCACTACCTTAACTAAAATGAAATGGAAAAATAATGACTTTTCAAACAGCGTTGAACATGTTCCCCTTTAATTTTATCATTAATATACCTGGAGAGGGAAATCCATTAGGAACTTCACTCATCTCAGTTGGAGCTCAGTTAGATCATACTTAAAGAATGTGGATGCCACAAGTCATGTGACATGTGACTGACTGATACGATACGCACACACACACACACAAAACAGGTACTGATGAAACTAACTTATACACAAACACACACACACACATATATATATATATATATATATATAGTTAGTAAGACAGTTGTCAAGTTTAGGTATTGGTTAGGATTAGGGATGTAGAATAAGGCATTAATATGTGTTTTTAATTAGCACTAATGGCTAATATTCTAGTAATATGCATGCCAATAAGCAACTAATAGGTGTAACCGTAAAATAAGTGTTACCAGACACATTTACTGTAAGTATATATACAATTATTTATTACTTAAAAACAGGAATTGATAAAATAATTTTGTTTTTACTATAATATATCATTAATATTATAAAGTTAGTTTATTTTATTTATTATACTTTATTTTGGTAAGTTTAAATGTTCGTCAACACCTTTTCAGAATAATCATGTTACAGCTTTTATGAGCAGGAGCTGAATGATAAAGTTGATAGAACATTAGTGAGCAGTCAACAGACAGGACTAGAAATAATTAATTATACATATTATAATTTGTATAAGAGGAAGGTTATTATAATTTGTTTACTGGATGAGAACCTCAAAACTTCATAACTTTTATTTAAAAGTAAAAAAGTCCCAATAAATCAACCAAATACTGTCCACAATGTGTCCACAAATAAACAAACAACAACAAAAAAGTAATAGAATTTAAGTGATGAACTATCACATGAAATCTGCAGGAGGTGGTGAGGATTGACAGAGTTCCAGATTGGAGAACAGGCTGATGAAACGAGAGCCAGGACAATACAGAATGTCACTCAGCCAGAGAAAGACACAGGCCATAAGGGCTGGATTCAACTCCCACTTCACTCCTACACAAACACACACACAACCCACATTATATCACGGTTAAAAAAAACCAAAAACTATGAACTTGGAAAACAAGTGTGTTTGTAGTGTGTGCTGGAATCAGTTCCAACGGATGAGAGAAGGTCTGATCATCTCTGCTGAGAAAACACAGGATTTTAAGGTTAAACTGAAGGGTTACAAAATATTCAAAGACAGGTTTGGATGAATAGGCTATAGATCAGTGGGCAAGATGAAAACAGATAAGGTTTGTTCAAAACGTTGCTGTATCTGTCCCTAAACTTTTGAAAAAAGTCTCAAAAGTGGTGGGGAAGTCACTATATCTAGCTACAAAATTGCCAAATTGGCAACAATGCTTACATTACTAGCCCTTCAGTAATTTAATCTAAATTAAAGGTTGTTTTTTTTAACTCTTGGAACAATAATCCAAGCCAATCACACCTTTCATGAGAAGACGTTTCCTTTTTGCTAGTGTGATATCCTTTGTGATATGATTCAAAACACTATCTAAACTGATATTCTGAGACCAAACAAATAAAATGAAATCAGCACAGTCCTGAATTCCATTCATTCTAAATTCATCTACTGACATCTGAGTGCGCACTGTCCTCTAGTGGTCATACTTTGTGTTGTGTTAATGCTCTTCTTTAGTAATGTAGCCTACTAGTTGCCTGCAGTTCCATTCAGATCAATATTTCCCAGGCCCTCTTGATCTCACACACTTTAAAGCTGTTATTCCTGCTGCTCTATTGATCTAGAAAGAAAATCTGCAAACTGTGCACAATATACACAGTATTCAGTTTCAAGACACATGCTAAATAATTAGGCTACTGCAGCAACAGTATCAACATGCTATTCTTAGCACGGTCAGTTGTATATTTTGTAATATTTTAATGTCACAATTAAATGAATTCTCCAACTCTTTATACAAATTTTCATGTGAGGCCATCTAGTGTTTACGAAGAGAATAGACGTTAACCCATTTGTTTGTTATGTATTGGTGCAGATATACAGTATATACATAAGAAATGACCTTCAGTCTGATTTTATTGATGACATCATTAACAAGTTTTAAAGTATTTTTCAATGTCTTTCATTTCAAGTTATTTAAACAATTTTATGCTATTAATCCACAGTAATGTATCAAACTGTTGACAGGACCAATATATTACAAAAGAAAGATACATATATACATCTCAGCTTTAAGAGTTACAGTGGTTGCCAGGTTGGGTCAGCACATCATTAGATTCTCAGATGATCTATTATTACAATTGCATTTGGGTGAGCAGGTCTTTCAGATTTATCATTCTTGAGGCCCAGGGTTAGATCCATCTTAACTACATTTCTGCTCACAGCTTTCAGTGAAAACAGTTAGGCTACATATAAATTAATTTGGCCTAATTAAATATTACATCAAGCCAAGACTAATCCCATCCTGTTGAGGATCACTGAACAAGTAATCCATTTTATAAATTCATATATACACGTAGTCTGTGATCATTCCTCCTTCCAGACTTCATAAGTGTGGGGGGAAGAACGCTGGCTGGAGAAAGCCATCAGGCAAAAACGGATGCAAAAGACCACCGGAAGATGCCAGGTGCACCGGGCCAGAATGAAAGATGACGTTCCCGGAGCTGAATGGAGGGTGGAGGGCAGATGTTGACCCACAGGTCGGGCTGATGTTCGTGCCGGGTTGCAGGGAACTCTCTGCGCCAGGGTTCTGCTTTTTCCACTTGGTTCTTCGGTTCTGGAACCAAATCTTGACTTGCGTTTCGGTCAGGCTCAGCGAGAGCGCGAGATTTAGTCGCTCGCACACGGATAAATAGCGCGTAGCGCGGAATTTGTTCTCCAGAGCCACCAGCTGTTCGTATGTGAACGCGGTTCTGGCGCGCCGCGGCTTCGCGCAGCTGTGATCTGAGCGCCTCCGCCGCTGACGCGACAGATCATCCGGCGCTGGAGTCATTCTCTCTTCACCTGCCTCATCCGGTTCTTCACATGGAGAAATGCCCGATCTTAAATTTCTGAGCGAGGTTGATGGGTCCAAGTCAACATCTGGATCAGGAGGATGGAGTCTGGCGCAAATTTGATGGTCATCAGTTGATCGATCACCTGTCAATAAAAATATATCGATATGTCAAGTTTCTTTCAGACAGGTAATGTATTTAATTGTATTTAATTTCTGACGAATTAACCAAAGAATGCTGAATTTGTTTAGGCTATTTTATTGAACAGAACACACATTTTGACCTTGGTTTGCCTTATCTGAAATTTTAAATTAGCTTTAAAAGCTTGAAATTAAGGATGCAGGCCTTAAATGCAGTTATACACAGGGTGTTGCTAGAGTGGTCTGGCCTATCGCTAGGCGTTGCTATGGTGTTCTGATTGGTGCTTTGACTGGCATTAATCATAGAGTGAAACTGGTAAAACTAGCCTAAGGATAAAATAAGTAATGCACAAGTAAGGCGTTGGCCTATTTTATTATTTAAATTGTTATGAATTAATAACACTCAGAATTACAAATTCTTCAGTTAATAAAACCAACTAATATATGTTTATTAGACTACAGAATTAAGGCTAATTGATACGGTTCGCTATTGCAAAGTAAACTTTAGCCTATATTAGGCATTCCACTGTTAAAAATTAAATAAATAATATAATAAAACAATTACACAATAAAATAGAAAATTTACCATCAAAATAAATCCAGTGATCAGCTAAAGAAAAGTAACTGGCAGCTATGCTGAGAATTAAACGAAGGAACGTGAGTAGCGCTGTAAAAGGAGGTTATTAGTGTTTGTGGATTTCAAGAACAGACTGACGTGGAATGGGCCATAATCCCTCAACAATTTCAAAATCACAAATCGCCTGAAATGTCATGTTGCGGAAAGAGACCCTAGTTAAATCCAGCTCTGCCATCCAGCCATGACGCGCTAATGGAGTTTCATATTTGTCGGCAGATCGATAAATGTCATCTATTTAAAGGGAAGTTTTAATCGAACGATATTTGGGATCAGACATGGCAGGGGTTTGAAGTTGGGAGCCGCAAGCTGCTGGAGGGAGATATGCAGCATCCAGTAATGGGATATCGATCAAAGTGAGCGCAGGCATCCTCAATGGGACGATTTAAACAATTATCTGCCCTGACTGTCCCAATGGCAATCACTTACTCAGCTGCGGCTGCTTAAAGAAAACGCAGTCTTGGAAATGAGGGGAAGGTCAAATTCACAATCTAATGACACAATATGGCACAAAAGGTCTGTTTGGAGGAGACATAGTGAAAAATCCTATAAAAAAAATACACATTATGTTTACTATGTATGTGAAACGCATCTAGGAATAGCCTATTTTAAAACATAAAAATTTAGTGTGGTTTATTTTTCCATTTTTCTATGGTGGCATTTCTAAAAGGCGTAACCCCAAAAGACAAAGGTTGCAGAGGTCTCAAAAATAGGCCTATATATTGTTTTAACATATAAGTAACCTATATGCTACGTTTCAGAACAATGTGTCAGTAACCACAAAAGTTGGATTACAAGTCAGCAGCGCGCGCTATACTGAAAAGAAGTCGCTATAGTCAGATGGTAACCATAGTAACAGCTGCTCTATAGCTCATCGCGAACATAAGCAGAATTATTTGTCACCTCATTATAGAGTTGCATCAGAAATATAGCCTATTAGCGTTTCGTTTAGAATGCAAGATAAACATTTAATGAACGCAGTCAGAAAAAATCCTACCCAGAGAAATTGTTTCAAAAGTTAACCTCTCTGAAACAATTATTAATCATACTTCCTCACCTTTATTTTTGCAGGCAGAAAGCGATTCTTCGTGCCCAGGACTTTCTTTCCCGTTGCGCTGATCCTCCAAACTTCCAAATTCTGTGATTACTGAAAATGACGTCCGTTCTTTCTCCGACACGGCATGCGTTTTTTTACTTGTAAACTTTTTAGGATCCAGTATGTCAATTATCGAAAAGGAAATCCGATGACCTGATGTTGTTTTCACTCCGGACTCCTCATATTCAAGCATTTTCCAAATTCCAGGAGTGTTTCTGATATCTTATTTCTGTATTCTCCTACAAAGCAGACACAGAAAGTGGATGCAGCTTCTGCTCGGATGTGAGGCGCTTCGGTCAGATGTCAGTAGATGAAGGTGTGCTTGAGCTCTTTAACAGGTCCATTAGAGGAGACGCGTGAACACGAGCGTTTAACGGGATCCCTTTCGATTGGCTGAGAGCATTCAGTACTTAAACCTGCACTCATTTCAATCAATACAATACGGACAATAAGTTCCCAGACTGACAAGTGGCATAACTCAAGAAACTGTTGCATCTAATCCTTAACCTACACTCTTCAGTGTTAGTTTGTTTTAGCAAAGAGCCCTTGCAAGATCATTTTAAAGGGTTCTTCGATGAGCTATATAATACCTAAGTGTACATATCAGAAATTTGTATTGCGATTATGTTTTAAATGATACAAATAACATCCTTATTACTGCTGAAAAAAAAAAAAAATCACCCTTTTCAGCAACAAACGAGAAATATAATCATTGCACCTCAATAAAAACTGCCAATTTTCCTGTCAAAGACATTTTTTTCCAGGCAAATAAATTATGTAGGGTCAGTACAGCGTGTTGGCTTATTTCATAGTCAATAGCTTAAGCCAGTATCTTCACATTCACTATTAGGGCATCAATCTGCCAAAGCTTGGGATGAATCAATAAACGTGTGTCCGGCACTGATAAATGAGAAGCTCTCCTTCAAAGCACTACTGTTTCACTATCTAGCTAGTGATTTGTTTCTGTTAGGCTATTCCCCAAAATACACACATAAAAAAATAAATAGCCTAAAATATAATAAAATAAAATTTAAAAAGCTACTGGTTTAGTTCACAAGACTTAAACTGGCATCTATATTGAGATATTAAAAGGGGCCACACTTAAATGGATAATTAGCCAAGTGGAAAGTCTATCATCAAAGAAGTTATTTTTTTTAGTTCAATTTAAGTGAACTAAGTAAATGAATTTTCAATTTTGATCAAGCTAACCCTTAAAATGCATGAATGGCATTACATTAGATAAAGAAAAAAAATCACATTTAAGAATATATTACAGAAATATATTAAGATTAACTACACCTGTGTGAACTTGAAGGTAATTAACTCCATACATACTAAAAACTTATGAAAATTGAAAACTTATTAAAAACATATATATTTAAATGTTATTTTTGAGAAAAGCAAATCTGCAAATCAAATATCTGCAAAATCCATAGTTAGATTTTTTGGCTTTAAAGCAAGCAAATACTGTAGATCAAAAAGACAAGCGCATTGTCAGAATACCACACACATACACAGACACCATATCAAACCCTTGTCCATTTCTCAGATCACAGATGTTGATTCCTCTCATTTATGGCACAGAGCGACTTAACCTCCCCTGCACTGCCATTCAGTTGTATTTGTTTGCTGGCAGACTGCAGTGTATATTTTGTGGTTGTAACATGGTCAAACTTCAGACGCTCACTGTCCGAACAGGGACTGTTTGCTTGCATTAGCATGTCTAAGCCCAGCAGCTCGCACTGAGTGAGCTCCATAAGAATGGGGGCTGAAGTCTTTCCTGCAAGTTTACAACTTCCTCTCTGCAGGCCTGACACTATGCACATCTGTTTACACAGGACCAGAACACAAAAGTGTGGCCCAGGGGGCACAGTGTAGTCTCAGGTACTGGAGATAAAGAACACACAAGAGGTAAGGTGGAGAATTTCAAAACAGCTGCTGGAGCCAAGAGGAAAACTTTTGGGCGAAATGCCTGGGGAGAGGGGCACACTTCCAGACAAACCTCCCCGCTGTTCCAGCACCCCACCTCTTGACCATAAACTCATCAGAGCACCAGGAAGATCTGCTAAATGTCGGATCATTCGTGTAGTCGCGTCTTGTGGCGGAGCTCTGTTTACGGATAGGCATTTACTCTTTGTTTGGCTTTGTCCCTTTATTCCTATCCAGAGTGCAGTGGACAATAGAATGGGAAACTGTTGAAATGTCACTCTTTTGAAGATTACAACTTCAGTGCACTAAAAGTCTCATGCATTCCCCTTATTATATTGAGAAGAGACTTTAAAAAGGTTATGAGGGGTGTAAAGAGTTTAACTTATCTGTCTCTGAAAAGCAATGCTTGTTACAGTGAAGCAGCATTGCTTTGATATTCGTCAAACTTTCTGTTCAGGTAAACTACTATTTATCCCAAACCACTAAATACAGATTTAACATATATTTTTGGTAAATTATTTAACCCTTATATGTGCTATTTTTGTTACGTAACTTTATTTTTCTCAATCAATTTAAGATTAAAACTGTTCAGCGTCACTAGTCAACTATGATTGTTGATTGTTGTTCAACCAAAGCCTACAACTTGCTTCCTGCTGCTGCCCATTTCCTTCAGAAAATACACATTTGAAATGTTAAGACTGATCTAAAAATAAATTGCACAATACTTGTCAAACAATCTGAATCCTATGAAATACATGAACACTAGAGAACTGGAATCAAACTGCTGTGCTCATCCAGCGTAAGTGTCTAAAAAGCATTGGACAGGAAGCATTATACCAAAACTTTCAGGCATTATATGAGAGTGATGTTTCAGGACGTCTATTGCGAACACAAGGTCGGCAGCATTGTTTGGTAATTGTGCAAACAGTTCTACCTGTTCAGCAGCAGGCGTAATGAAGGCTTGCTGGCAGCGTCCGGGACGGGTGAGCGCGTCTGGCAGATGCTGACATGCAGCAGATGTGGAAAGTGGCTGGGTGATTTGTTAAGGGCCTGGATCACAGCAAAAGAGGGCAATTAGACCAGGGGACACTGTCACACATTCATGGACATTGGACCCCTTTTTACAAACACACACTCTTTCCCCGAGGTAAAGGTCAGTTCACTCTACAGACTTTATACATTACAGCTATCACTATACTGCCAAAGCATGTAAATGACAGAAGAAACAACCTCAGAGAATCAAACCATAATATATTCACTGAAATAAAGCTTCACTGTTTCTGTATAGACTAGAATTACTAGACTAGATTAGACTAGACTGGACTAGAAATAAATTTCAAACTGGGGCTGGTGGAAAATTGCATTATGGTGCAATAAAATTCCTTAAAAACAGATTTAATACTTCACAGAAGTTAAATGGAATCAGTCTCAAAGAAAAAAACTTTTATTTATCAATGAAAACACAAAAGTGGCAAATAAAAAAGGAATTGACACTGGCCCTCAACAGAATGGAACAGAATAGAATGTTTGATTTCCAAACACATTTTTAATAAAAAAGATCTTTAAATGAAAATGACTACAATATATTTAAACTTAACAAAAGTTAATAAAAATAAATAAAACACAATAGTGATTATTGGAAAAAAAAGATTTAACGCTGGCCTCAACAGAACAAAACAGAATTGAATACATATTTGATTTCCAAACACAATTTTATGATAATTGGAAAAAAGGTTTGACACTGGCCCTCAACAAAACAGAACAGAACAGAATAGAATAGAATAGAATAGAAAAGAATAGAATAGAATAAAACGCTAAACCATTAAATTGTGACAAACGGAAATCACATTAAATTAGACGATGTTAAAAAAAGGCCACCAAACAAAGCAATCTCCATAATTCCCTAATTATGTGATATTGGGTGAAGGGAAATCTCATTTGAGAACCTGAATTTACTTCTGTCTTTTGCCATGTCTGTTATGGTCTTTCACTGTCAGTAGAAATGACAGCACTCCGTGAGCAGTGTAAAATTCTATTGGCGGCTGTCACACTGGAAACGCACACACATCTATATTTTGTGTCAGCTGTTTAGAGATGCACATACTAAATGCATGCAGAGGTGCCGGACTTCATTGGCTGAGAAGTGTCACCCCAGATGCTATACAGGGAGATGGGGTGCCTTTAGGACTGCAGCATAATCACAGAGTCTTCTGTGAATGGACACTCGGGTTAGTGCACTGCTAATGTAGAGTGTAAAAGAAAGAATTACACGTGGTCTGAGGTTATGGGCCGCAGTCGATGTGATGTTCTGTCACTCAGCACTTGCATTGATTGCTCATTGTTCGCAGAAGGTCGCATCATAATTCATTAAATCTTAACGAGTCCCCCTGGAACCACCTGCACGCCTTTCCTCAATTGCCCCTTTAAATTACGAGCGACTCTCACGCTCAGCGAGCTCAAAAATGAAGATATATTCTCCATGTAAAGAAGAGAGCTATTAGTAACATTATTTAAACAGCACTCTTTAAAGCCAGGGGGAGGCTGACTTTATGAAGGGCAATTAGGTACTCACTATAATTGATAATTCATACTCATCACAATTAGGCAGTATAAATAGGGTGTCTGGGATTAATGGTTATGGCTGTTCAGAGAGAGAGACACTGGGTAAAACTGGTCAGGCATGGCTGATGGAGTGGAAGGAGGCAGAACTGAATTCATCTCTATTTGTGGAGGAAACAGATTGTGTTTGTCCCTTCAACACACACCCGAATTATCCAACGGTTCCCTCACCTTCAGATTGTTCTATTGGTGATGCTTTTCCAAAACTTTGTAAAATGTGTGCAACTTAAAACTGGCATGTACTGATTCTTGAGACATGGGACAAAACATCAATAAAACAATCTTTTCTGCAATTACATTGAAATAAAGGCAATGTTTTCATTTAGAAATGAGTCAAAAATGGTCATTAGAATTTTCTAAGCTCAAATGTGCTAATTTTATCAATTTATATTTATATAACTCCTTATGACCTTATGATAAAAGCCAGCTGACCTCAAAACCAGCTACTTCATATTAAAATTTATCCAATGTATTTGACAAAGAATACATAAATAATATTTTTTTCTACATTTCTGCTTCTGTGACACTTCTCATTGTACTGCATATTTAGTTTCTTTTGTTTGATTTATTTATGTATTCATGTTTTTTTTGGTTTGGTTTTTTTTGCCAGGTCAATTTTGTAAAAAAATATTTGATCTCAACACAGATAAAATACAGTAACTGGTTACAGTCTATTTATTTGTGATAGAGTTAAATAAACATATTTAGCTGACTAACTTAAAAAAAAATGTTTGCATTTTTTTTCAGTGTAATATGTCTTGTTCCATGTTTCATGGAGAAAGAACGTACTCTACATGTACGATTATATGCAGTGTTTAGACACCAGATGACTAAGGTGAAGGTCTTGCGTAGCTTTGCTCTCTGTTGACACCAGCATAATTGCTATACTGAACGCTGGATCAGGTAATCCTTACAAATCAATAAAGTCTTCACTAGCCATTTCCCCCAGTGATTCTGACCCCATTTCTCCTCTAATTGTTCTTTTTCACCCAGGAAGGTCTATGGCTATGAGCAAAACGTGTGTGTACGTCAGCATGTTTCGGTACTGTAAAATGTAATTTTAAAACAACACTGCAGAAGAGACCTAAACATCACACACAATTTTTTTTTTCTCTCCTCCAGACCCAGTCTTGACCTTGAACTACCTCATGTAGTTCATTTTATATTTTTGCTGTATGTACGCCTAAAAACCACAAAGCAAGGCTAATCCCTTTTCCAAATTTCTAAATACAAATTCCTAGAATTAAAAATAAAGCACATGATTGGCTCTTGACATGACAGATAAAAGTAAATTTTGATTTGCAGCAAAAACTACGTCATTACTTTTTTGATCATAAAGAGAGACAGATTCATGGATAATGCAATTGCTTATGAAATAAAAGCCTCTGTCCACTCGAGGACTGGAGATTTAGAACAGGAGCACGATAGCATGACTTCTCTAACCTTGGTGTTGGACAAACTGATCACGTACGACAAACTTTCCTCATATGTTATGGCTTGCAGAGAATTATAGGTCAATTTAGGCTCGGTCAGTGAGACGACCCTCGTCAACAACCTCTATTCCACCATCCGTCCTCTTTAGAAGTTGACCTTTGCGATTTTTCTTGCAAGGAGAGCAGACTCTACATTGCAATGATGTGTGCTCGTAGTGTGGTCAGTCCTCATGTTGTGCTGGATGGGCACTCATGTGTAGTGATGCTTGCAGGGCCCATCCTGTGACTCTGGGGCATATGGACTCTACTGCCCATTTCCCTGGGGCATTATTGCCATGCTGATTTACTACCAGTGAAGGACAATCATCAGAGACCAAATTATACCCCAATCACAGTGTGTGAGTGTTTGTTCATGGTCTTTAGGTTAAAGCAATGAAGGGTGAAAACCTCTATAGACAATCAATTACCTTACAATTAGCATGGTTTTTACTATCATCTCTTATTTTAGTAGGCTGCTTTAAAATATACACATCCAAACACAAATAAATTAGGAAATGAGTCTGTGCATGGTCATATTTGTACATGTCGCACTGACAGTTTTTGACATATTGCACCATATTTAGGAAATGGGATTCTTGATGTTTGGAAGTGAGAACCACTTATCTTTAACATTAAAGGTAATAGATCTCCAGGGTGAGATTTTTATCGACATTTCTCATTACCAACCTATTGGTGTTTATAGCGATGGTCATAAATGGCTCCCTGTGGTGCTGTGTTTTATGAAGAGATCAGCTGTCAGGGCATGTGCGTTAGAATCACTGCAAGAGGCAATGACACTGGTC
The DNA here is from genome assembly GCA_032359235.1 of Enteromius mattozi. Taxonomy (NCBI): domain Eukaryota; kingdom Metazoa; phylum Chordata; class Actinopteri; order Cypriniformes; family Cyprinidae; genus Enteromius; species Enteromius mattozi. Next base: position 17,739,310 of record JAUMHE010000062.1, on the reverse strand, counting down.
AAGTTTAAAGACCTCCTGAGAGAGAGGAAAGAGAGAATATATTTCTATACAGGATATATATATATATATACAGCTCTGGAAAAAAATAAGAGACCACTGCAGAAAAATAAGTTTCTTTTGGGTTTTATCCTAAAAACTG
>JAUMHE010000062.1:17706740-17728440 GCA_032359235.1 Enteromius mattozi | reverse complement strand
ATACCTCATAAACGCCTTCTAGCTTCAAAGAACGCATGTTAACACACAATGTCCAATCCCTGAACGGAATTCAGGAACATCCTGTTAGGTGTATGTGGGCAAGAATGCACACAAACGTCTGATTATGATAAAGTACTCGAAAGAAGGAAGGAAGGAAGAGGAGACACACGTGGATGTGAAGGTGAGATCAAGTTGACATTTAAATGAAATAAACCCATCATCATTTTCAACCAATACAAACTGTACCAAGTATTGAGCAACAGCAAATAATCATGTAGCACTTGTGACAAGAGCAAATAACCTACTCCTATTAGTTTGTTTTCTAATAAATTCATGTTGATAAATTCAAGTCCTTCATTTGACCAGTCATTAAATACTAAGAGTAAACAATAGCAACAATAACTTTTTAAAATAAAACTTTAATAGGAAAACATATATTCAAATATTTGTTTAAAACTAACTAAAAGTAACAGTCCAACTGTTTTAAAAACAATGTATTTTTTAAATAATGTATTACTTTTTAAGCAGTAGCAGTGTTTTTTTGATTTACAGAAAAAAAAATATAAATAGATTTTTAGAAAGATTTTTATGTAAGACTACATGATTAAACCAAGTTTGATGCATATTTTGTCTATTTGTGAAATATTGAAATATAGCAATAATAGTTTAAAAGTGCTGCCATTTGTGTTTGACTGAGTAATAGAAATAGACAGTTTTACTTAGTAAGCTTTGAAAGTGAACATGGCTTTGTTCAGCAGATGAGAGTTGATTATTTTTATGCCAGATGAACGAAGATTTCCTTTCATTTCACTAATATAGTTATATATATATAAAATCAATCAAAAATACAAGTGAAGACTTTTTACAGATTTCTCTTTCAGATCAAGCAGTTCTTTTGAAATTCCCATTCATGGAAGAATCCTTAAAACTGAACATAGTTTCCACACATTTTTTAAGCTACAGAAATGTTTTCAACACTTGTAATAATTAAGAAAGCAGCAAATCAGCATATTAAATGAATTCTATAGGATCACTGAAACTGGAGTAAATCACAGGAATTAAATTTCCAAATATATAGAAATAAAAAGCTTTTTGTAAATTTAATAATTGAAATAGCAATTTTTATTTATTTTTTTTGATCAAACAAGAGCTTTAAGAGACTAAAAAACATTTTAAAAAAAATCTTAAAATACCTGAGATGGAGCAATAAAGTTATATCTTATGTCTGAGGATGTTTCTTTAGTAGCAAACTAGTAAAGTCAATGAATGTTATTTACTTATGGTTATTTATTAAAGTTTTTAGTATTTAACTTAATTTTATGTTATTTATTGCTCTGAGCAATAGCTGCATAAAGCATATAAAAGACCTTTGAAACATGGCGTTTAGGAATGATATCAAGCATAATCATAAACGGAATTGTGTGGTTGTTTGCACAGTAGTCAGGATAAAGTACTGTGGTATACAAAGAGAAGCCTCTGAGACGGATAAATGATTAACTGTGAGGAGGGATCAGAGCGAGACAAAACACGGCAGTGAATGAAAGAGACAAAAGCGTTGCTCATTTTCAATTCAACACAGACATGTTTCTATCTCTACACCTGGGAGAAAACAACAGCAGCTGAAATAAGAGGTAAGAAGCAACACAAATCATAGATTAAGGCACAAAGCATTCATATTAAATGTGCTGTGAATGAAGGGTGTAGAACATTAACTCTACAGAACAAACAAGCAAACTATGACTCCTCAATTCATCTTTCATGACTGACAGGTAAAGTTGAGAATTGGTTTTAAAAAAATGGTGACGCTGAAACACTTGAGTGTTAATGATAATGACAAAGACAGCGTTCCTCTGTTACCGGAAGCCAGCAGCTTGGAGAGCCCAACCACCCAACACAGCAGGGCAGAGTCCAGGGAATTCTTCCTTAGCCGGTGGGATTTTATCACTTGTACAGACACATTCCTTTAAAACTGAAAGCACAGAGCGTCTGAAACACCGTAAGAGTGTAAGCTTCATGAGACTGCTGTTTATGATTTCAGGAGGAACAACTTCATTTTGAGCATTGCTCTCTTGTTAAGCTGTTACTCGGCCATTCTGGTTCCTGCGTATCTGCCAACCCCAGAGCCCACCTGGACTAATGACAGTTCTGCTGAAACTCTGGTACTGTCACTCACTCATACACACACACGCACAATGCTGTCAAATGATGATGACTAAAAAAAAAAGTTTTGGTTTACATTATATATGGAACCCTGGACCACAAAACCAGTCATAAGGGTCTTTTTTTTTTTCAAATTGAGATTAAAATCATAATAAATAATCTTTCCTTTGATGTATGGTTTGTTAGGACAGGGCAATATTTGGCTGAGATACAACTATTTGAAAATCAGAATATTAAAAGCTGTCACCTTTAAAGCGGTCAAAATCAAGTTCTTAATGCATATTAGAAATCAAAAATTGAGTTATATTTTATTTACGGTAGGAATTTTACAAAATATCTTCATGTGATCAATATCTTCATCAATATGATATTTACTTAATATCCTATTGATTTTTGCCATAAAATAAATATATTGTATATTTGACTATTTGTGTATTTTTGACTATTGCTACAAACATAAACAAGCTACTTAAGATTGGTTTTGTGCTCCAGCGTCAATGTGAAAAAGAATTAATTTATTTCCATTTATTTATATATTAATATAATTTATATTATATACATATATATATATAAATATTGTAAATGCATAAACATAAAATCTTTCCTAAATATATACGTGCATGCATGTTTATATATACACATAATAAATATACAAAGTAAACACTCATATATTATGTAAACAAAAACTTATTTTGTATGCGATTAATCACTTGACAGCACTAATATATATATTTTTAATATATATGTGTCGGGGCTATAGAGGATTTATAGTACTGTAGTAAAGAAAAAATATCATTAAATGATAAATAATACATACACATTGTCAAATAAATAAGTAACACTACCTTTAATACGTTTGAGGAGTATTACAAATGTTTTTGACAGAAATATGCTCACCGGTAATGTACTTATTTAATTTAAAAAAAAAAGTGAAATAATACTGTGAAATTATTAAATAGGCCTATGTTAAAGAAAGTAAATAAATTATTTAAATATGTCATTTTCTGAAATGTCTAATTCTGTGATGGCAAAGCTGAATTTCCCATTACTCCAGGCTTTAGTGTCACATGATCCTTCACAAATCATTCTTAGATGCGGATTTGCTGAAGAAATAGTTATTATTATTAGTGTTGTGCAGCTTAATGTATGTGTAAACCTAATATACACACTTTTGATTAATTCTATGATAAATAGAAGTTCAAAAGAGCAGCATTTATTTGAAATACACCTTGATAAAAGTATTATGCTCGCTAAAATAAAAGTGACTGTGAAAAAAAACAACTTTAAATTAAATCATGAAACAATTCATATTAAATTACTTATAATAATACTGACTTATAGAGATGCATGTTATAAACCCGTGTCACCTGTACTCACCTCAGGCTCTGCTGAATCAGTCAGCGGCTCTGCTGAATCGGTCCTGTCGCAGCGGCTGGAGCGTGGAGAGGGTGAGGGCACTGTCTCTACCTGCTGGGCTGCTGAAGATTCCCGTGTTCCTGGAAAACGACACAGGAGACTGGGCACTGCCTCCTCCTCTGGGTCTGCAGGGTAGTGAGGAGATGGTGGCTAAGGCCCTGAAAGTCCTGCCTTATACTGCCTTACCCACTGGCCCAGAGACCTGCAGGAGATGTGTGGTGGTTGGAAGCGGTGGCATTTTACACGGCAAAAATCTTGGAGCTCATATAGACCAGTACAACATTATCATCAGGTTAGTTCATTAACAAACACTTAAGAGTGCCACTAATTTATTCCTGTGATACAAAGCTGAATTTTCAGCATCATTAGTCCAGTCTTCAGTGTCACATGATCATTTAGAAATCATACTAATATGCAATGAATGATACATATTAACTCACCTTAACTAATTATACTGACTTGTTTACTCTTCCTACCTAGAGTGAATGATGCTCCAGTATTTGGATATGAAAAAGACGCTGGATCTAGAACTACCATTCGGCTCATTTATCCAGAAGGGGCTCCTTCTAAGTCAAAAGAATACGAGAGTACTGAAATGGTGGCTTTGGTGGCATTCAAGAGTTTAGATTTAGCATGGCTCAGATCTGTGGTAACCAAAGAACCTTTGGTGAGTAATGCAGAATGATTATAGGAAGGATATTTTTAATCTAGAAAGTATATTTTTAGAAAAAAAATGCTTTGTCACCTTTTGGGGATGCACTAGTATATAGATTACATAAATGGCCAAAAAAAAAAAAAGTACCATTTTTAATTTCTACAATGTTCTGTCTGTAGAGTTGGTGGTCTAAATTGTGGTTCTGGAGGAATGTAATAGACTCGATACCTCTTCAACCAGAAAATGTCCGCATCCTGAATCCTGAAATCATGTACAGGACTGGGCAGGTGCTGCAAACATATACAGAGCAACAGAAAAAGGTGAGTTCTGAGATGATTTTTTTAAATGTGCAAATTCAAACTACTCCCGTCTTTGAATTCGAAAGGTTACTAAATAGATGTTTCTTCGAAAACATATACACACACTACCACTCAAACGTTTGGGTCAGATGATCCTCTTATGTGCACCCAAGCAGCATTTATTTGATCGAAAAAACAGTAAAAACTGTAATTTTGGAAATATAAGGTATGAATAAGTTATTCTTATATAACATTTTAAAATTTAATGATTTCCTGTGGTGCAAAGCTTACTTACTTATTACTGCAGTCTTAAGTGTCACATGATCTTCAAAAGATTGTTGCTTAATATTATTATAGAAACTTTTCTTCTTCTTTTCTTAGTAGAAAGTTTTTTTTTTGAATAATTTAAATATTTATATATATATATATACTTTTGATTTATGTTTCCATGCATGAATCATTAGACTTGTAATCTTCTGCTAAAGTCATTGTTATGTTTTGTTTTGTTAGATGGTGCCGACGCTGGGTATAACGGCAGTAGTTCTGGCTCTGCAGGTGTGTGATGAGGTGAGCTTAGCTGGATTTGGATACGACCTGCAGCACCCTGGAGCTCTGCTGCATTATTACGGATGGATTCGCATGGATGCCATGAACACACAGGTGGTTCACGACGTCAGCGCTGAGACCATCTTACTGAGGGAGCTGGTCAAATCTGGAGCGGTGAGAGACCTCACTGGTGCACTGTGATGACTGCGGAAACGTTTCATCGTCCTAAAAGTTAAAAGAGATGACAAACAGCACAAAACAGTCCAGAGACCTGGACTTAAGAACAAGACAATAGGATCATCTCATGATTGCTATTTATAATTTAAAAATAATAATTTAACAAAAGAAAGTAATTCTTGGGTAAAATACAACAGGCAATACCCAATAACAAAGTAATATAAAAAAAAGGCATTTAAAACGCCTACTGAAATTAAAAACAAAAGCTCCTATAATAGACACTCAAATACAGCCTATAAAGGATGACATGATTTTATTCTAATAAATTACTATTTATTTTTCTTGGAAAACTGATTACATAGCATATTATATCAGAACATTATGTATATATATAAAAGCAATATTATAGCAAAACATTAATGACATATTACTGTTAGTAATAGGACTGACAATCAGTTCTGTGAAATATCACTTTTTAAACAAAGCAGAGAGTAAAAAAAAACAAATGCACTTTCATTATCAAAATTAAATTTTAAATACAAAAACTTGTTCTTTTTCTGTAATTAAGTTCATGATCACAAAAAAAGTGCCGACATACAGGAAAGAGAGAAATCGCAATGAAATTCACATGTTTGACTGCTGCGTAAATAAATTATAATTATCTCCTTTAAATCAAGTACATGTAATTTATTATTATTATTATTATTATTTTTTTTTTTACTTTGAAATATCAGTTTCAAAATCATTCTGATGGTACACTGACTTCTAATGAGGAGGTAAAAGGCTTATTTTTATTCCCACGCTCCCTTGTAACCTTGTACTGCAGGGGTCACCAAAGTCACAAAAATACACAAAATTACAAGCTTTAAGAATGCTTAAAATTTAGATAGTATATTTCAGTTTTAACTTTATTTATGTCTTCTTATATATATATATATATATATATACACAATACATTTTGCTGTCACAACAAAAACTGACAAAAAGATCAAAGTAGGCACACAACAGCTCCAAAAGTAGAATCATGGTGTGACTATCTTTTTGTCATATTTATTATTTGGTGGAGCACCCACATTGAGCTTTTTTGCTGTACGCTCTTGGATTGTTTTTTATCACAATAAAAATTATGTCATTAATGAATTACTCTAGTTTTTTTTTTTTCCAAATAGTTTTGTAAATCTGCTAACACTCCTATATTGTACTGTCCTATATTATTTGGTCCTGGTTTCACCAAAATTCTAAGTCAATAGCAGACATATCTGCATTACAAGCACCTTAAGAACGTTCATGCACATTACACTCAGTTCACTGTAAGTACAAGCAGTGCAGTGTTTGGTTACCTGACAATATTTTTTGCAATTACCTTATCTGAAAAAAAAAAAAGTGCTTGTGCAGAAAGTCCAGAAAACTCTCCACCTAGATTACAGATCATGAAAACATGAACACAGCTGTATGGACCATAATCCTTTAAGGGCCGTGTTGGTCACAGGAGCGGGATACGGGTGGGCTCCCACAGCTTACGGGCTAGTTGACTGCAGTGCTGAAGGATATATTCATTGGGGATCACACCCAGATGCACAGTAAACAGTTCATAACACTTCACCACCTCATTCTGATGTTTTCTGCTGTAATACCGCAGCAGTTTCCTATCACACAATCAAAGCAGACACAGTAAACATATAACACACGAATATATGAATTAAAGAAAGTTCAGCAGGTGTCATGTAGTATGTCTAGAATAAGAGTTAGGGTTCTCATCACCTGCACTGTAAACAAATAAATCAATAAATTTTGAAGTTATAAAAATGAAAATAGCATTTTTACCAGTAAATAGTTTTAATCTTTCCATTTCAAAATGTAACATTTTACTCAATGTGCTACTGCTCATTGCTTTGTATTTTTTTGTGAAATTTACTAGCATTTACTAGTAATCCTACGTCCTCCTGTACCAACCTGTAATAATCACAGGTGAGCATTCCTACTGGTGCGGCATCATCTGGGGAGCCGGGTATGTCTTTCACTTCCAGTTTGTAACCCTGCACAAAAATTTCAATCATGACAACTCTCTGAAGATTTTAGCATGGTGATGGATACGACAGTATTAATGTATATGTTCTTGGCAGAATAGATCTGCTACACTGCTGCTAAAGCCTGGAATACACTACGCGATTTTTGCCCCGATTTCCCCCCAATTTTACAGTCTGAACAAGTTGACAAGCAGTCAATCAGCTTGTGCCAAGTCGTTTAACTCTAAATATCATCAGTTACTTTAACAACTTGTCAGCCTGGGCCATCTAGAGTTTCATGACCGAACTAGGCTATATATTTAAACCTCATCAACAACAACCATGTAACTTTTATTATATGTATTATAGTAACTAAAGATGATGCAAGTGGCCATTTACCGTTTCATTTTCAAACCACAGGAAGTAACAGTAGAAATAATCTCCATCCCGGAGAGTCACGGTGGTGTAACCCTTTTGCAGGTACCGTTGTGCTGTTGCAACAAGACTCCAAACCTGTGCAGATTCATGATGAGAATCAGTACCTAATTAAATCCATTGTGAATTACTGTTTCTGAAAGATATTTTGCTGCGATTAAATGAGTAAAAATACAGTAAAAGTGGTATTATAAATAATAATAATAATAAAATAAATATTTTCCATCTTAAGATATTTTAAATGTAATTTATTAACACAAAGCTGAATTTTTTGCATCATTACTCCAGTCTCTAGGTTCACATGATACTTCAAAAATTGTTCTAATATGCTAATTTCTGTATGGGCTATAAGCACAAAAACACCTTGTTCTTTATGAAGTCAGCTAGAGGCCCCTTTCCGAGCTCAGAGACAGTGCGATCTGTCACATTTAGGGAGGGTGCAATCATCTGACCTTCTAAACGATCCACGTAGATAAAGTGGATGAGACCTGGGTATTGTTCCAGGTATGTGAGATCATGGTTAAAGATTATAACAATGTCACATGACAAATGAAGAATGATTCAAGATTGAAGTGTGAATGCCACACATTTAAAAAGATTGAAGGGAGGAAATGCAACCAAAATACTCAAAAGGATATGATACCATTGTGATATTTCTTTTGCTTTTGACCAGCAGAAAATCCTTCCAGTCCATTAATTTCTCTCTGCAACAAATGTAAAAGAAAAGTGATTTAATGTTAAAGGAATAGTTTACCCAAAAATGACAATTACACCATAAACTACTCACCCCCAAGCCATCCCAGGTGTATATGACTTTCTTCTTTCAGACGAACACAGTTTTTAAATTTATCTTGGCTATTCCAAGCTTGATAATGCTGGTGGATAGCGGACATTATTTTGAAACTCCATAAATCGGATATATAATGTGTTGTAAAACATTGATGGGTTTTTGTACCAAAAATATTTCTAGTTTTACAATTATAATGTAAATAAATGATTGACTGAGCGCTCGGTGCTGTTAAGTCAGTTATTTACATTATAATTTTAACGTAAATGTGTTAGTCATATACAGTATGGCGAGCAGTTTATGGTGTAATTTTCATTTTTGGGTGAACTATTCCTTTAAGGCACATTAAAATAAGTATCCATCAGTACTATTGAAGTGTATGTTCAGACATACTGGACCATGCTCCGAGCTCGTTCTTGCAGATGAGGAGCCAATCGCTGACTGCTGCCCATGCACTCAGCTGCAAAAAACAGCCTGTACACTGCACACAGCTGATTCTTCAAGTTTCTACACGAGGGCAGCAAACTGCAACACAACAAATAAAAGGTTAGTTTTAAGTTACTTTTGGCTTTATCCAAGCTAAAATTAGTGAATTTTGCAGTTTTTTTCATAAAGAGAACAGCACTCACTCTCTTGTGAATCCAGATCCTGATCTGCTGAATGCCTTGTTCTTAAAGTCTGTCCACGCATTTTGAAGTTGGGAGGTCTGAGTATATAAACGAAGAGTCGAGTTGTCAAAAAATACACCATTATAGCTAAAGGGGTCCCACCATTTCCGAAACTTAATTGATGGAGGGTTCTGGGGATGACCTGCTTTTAATTTATTGGCATGTACTGTATGTACCTGACATACCAATAAATTAAAAGCAAACCATCTCTAATTGTTGAAATGAATACATTTAAATGGATTTAAATATAAATTTTAGTGTGAAAATGTCTCTAGTTGGACCCAAAAAAAAGTTTGGGGCAAGTAAAGTTTTATTCTTTATTTTAATACTAAATAAATGTTTTATTCATCAAGAATGCATTAAATTGACCAAAAGTAACAGTAAATACAAAAGATAAAAAAGTAGAGCTGTATTTAACATGATATTAAGAAATGTTTCTTGGACATCAAATCAGCATATTAGATTTTAGAAGGATCATGTGAGACCAGTACAGTAATAATGCTGAATATTCAGCTTTGCCTTCATAGGAATAAATGAAAATTTAAAATTCATTACAATAGAAAATGATAAATGATTATTTCAGTTGTAATAAGATTTCACAATACCACTGTATTTTTTATTGTTTTATTTGTTTTTTTATCTTACTGACCCCATACTTTAAAACAGAAGTATAAATAGAAAAAAGAAAAACGATTCAGCATGGGAACTGAACTTAATTTTTCTGGAGCATAGAAACTTTTCAATTTAACATGCTTTTTTTAAAAAACCATTAAAGAATTAACATTTAACAAAAAAGATTTTAAATTAATTTTTGTTCATTATTTATTTTTAATCAAAAACCATCAAAAGGTCAATCATTGATCCTAACATGCTTACTAAATGAATCTTTAATGGAACTGCTCAGAATTGGGGAAAAAAAAAAAAAAAAATAAAAAAAAAACTATTACATTTAGAATATTTAAATTTAAATCCCATCCTTACTTTTGGCACATTTTAAAGTGGAACTGATCAAGTGTGTGCTCTGTTGTCCACTGACCTGAATGTCCATGCTGGCACAGGTTTTGATTAACTTCTCCAGTCTGTTCCGCTGCTCCTGGACAGAGGGCTGACCCCGCATGGCTGCGGTCCCTTCATGTCCCTCACATAACCTCTTCTCTAACTTCACAAAAGCTTCCAGAACATTAAAAAAAGATCCTGCCACGTGACTGTTGGGAATCTGTTGATATGTATGTGTAAATAAAATGGAAAAATGAGCAGTCAACTCAATACGTTTATGTAAGACCTATATAATCATGTTATTCAGCATGATTTGAAAACTATCCAAAGAGCATCTTGTGCTTCAATAGAAGCAAAAACAGTGTATATATTAGGGGTGTAATGATTTGCATATCGTGTATCGAACAGTTGACAGGCATTTTTCAAATCATAGTGATCATCCATATATATATATATATATATGTATATTTTTTATGCCTGTTCAGTACAACGAAAGAGTCTCACCTTGGTGAGCAGCACTAGAGTTATTCCCGGCCAGAGAGGTAGGCAATACATGGAGTGAGGCATTATGGGACACTCTTTAGATTCCAGGAATACTCTGAATGGGGCTGAAGGGTCAGGCGTTGGAGCTTCAAGAGTTTGCAGACTGTCCTCGGCCATCTAAAATCATTTTAAGATACTGACTTAAGAAGCGCTAAACATAAACAGACCGTATTACAGTGACATTACAGTATTACAGAAACACTTTGTTCACCTGAACGTCAGGATCTACAAACTGGAAGACAGGAGGACTGTCACCTCTTGGTCGGACTATGCATTAAAAATATAAAAAAATATTCACACATGCAAGTACATAACACCTATCACTCCTAGAGCATTTCAGTATTTTAGAAAACTGATCTGAATATAAATTGCCGTAGATAGATGCAGTTTGTCACCTGATTCTCGTTCAGGAGGAGATGGTTCAGGTGTGTAGAAAACATCAGGGACTGAACTGCTCTCTAACTCCTAAGTACACAGAATTATTTTTTTCTTAATTTCCTTAATGAAAAAAAAAAACAACGACTGTGAAGCAACTGTGAAGATATCAAACCTCAGAAGTTTCATCTAGGTCGATTCTGCTGGGATAGAGATCTTGCACCATGATGATCAGAGCCAGGAGATCAGAGGTGTGTAGACTGCTGGCATTTCGACTGCACAAAAAAATAAGAAATCGGAGATCCCTTCAAAGTTCTTGTTATTGTCACTTCCTTCTGATGTTGTGGTCAAAACATCAATGTCTTAATCAGCGTTTCCTGTACCTGGAGTAGAAGGCCAGCAGTTTGGTGTTCACCAGTATGAAAGCGTGTAGCACCTCCTCACCCATTCTGTCCATGTTGCTGTTGATTTGCTGAACCAGACGGCGCTCCAGAAACTCGATGCACTGCTCACAAAGGGTCGGGTGGATCAACCTTTCCACCGCCTGAACAGAGGCAGAGAACTTATCGTACATGATCTAAAACTAGCATGCAACTGATTAAAAAACAGACAAACACACCTCTACTAAAAAGCTTTGGTCGTTCACTCGTAAGCGGCTGTATGTTTCCAAAAGGCTTCGCAGATACTTCCACAAGCGGTTCCTTCGCTCTGTATCTTGAGGGCGCAATCTGACAAAATAAAAAGTCCATTTAAAAATGTTTCTTGATTGATTTTTTGCTATTGCAACAGTCTTTGGTGTAAAAAATATATATATATATTAATATTAAAGTGAAACGCAATATACTAAAATCTACAAGCATGTTAAGGTTAAAGGAATAGATCACCCAAAAATTTAAATTCTGTCATCATTTACTGACCCTCAAGTAGTTCCAAATCTGTGTGAATTTCTTTGTTCTGCTAAAGACAAAGGAAGATATTTTAAAGGAAGTTTGTAACCAGGCTGTTTTGAGTCACCATTGACTTCAATAGAATTTAACAGAACAACAAAGAAATTTATACAGGTTTCCAACTACTTAAGGGTGGGTAAATGATGACAGAATTTCCATTTTTGGGTGAACTATTCCTTTAATCTGGTTTTGAACTAAAAATGCAGTTCTCACTCTTTCCTCAAGAGGGCACCGCTGAACGTCACCATGCCAAACATGATTTCTGTGAGTTTCTTCATCACATGGATCTTTCTCTTCAAATCATCTTCGGTCTCATCTCCGTCTCCATTCACAGCGATGTACAGACATTCCTCAAACTGCATGACAAAGTGCAACATCAGCATGTTAGTGATTTTAATCATTTGAAAAGTTGGAGAATGTTATAGTACAGGAGTTAAGTCCTTAATAAGTAATTAAGTCATAGTTCAAGTAATTTTTATAAACATGCCTTAGAAAGACAAAGCAAAGACACTGACAGTCAGTGCAAGTTTCTTTCAGTTGAAACAGCTCAGACTTACATTTTAGTCCAGGACTAGCCTTTTCTGCAAAACTAGGGGTTAATTAAAGTGGGATTTATAGAATATTAATCATTTATATTGTGAAATGTTACTGTTTATATATTAGGTTAATACAAAAGGTATGTATAATAATTAAATATATTACTTATATTTATTATATTATATTATAATATTATAATATAATATAATATATATCAGATATATTTGATTATAACTTATACACAGTATACACACAATATAAAAAAATATTATTTATATGACATTTCCTTTATAGTATAATATATTTTTTAAGTATTTTACAAGTAATTTATTGAATGAGTGCTGGCTGTCCATAACAGGATGCACGTATGTTATTAGTGTTAGATGACTTATTCTGCTGTGGATTACCTGCTGCAGAACATAGATATGATTGTTTTCTGTGCTGAAGGAGGTGTAATTGTCCCCGAGTCGGTCCACCATGGTGCTACAAGAGATGATGATGGGTGCGAAGAGAGTGTTAATGCTGTCTTCAAACGCAGGGAGCTGAGAACACATGACATTTTTTTTTAAATAACCATTCAATATTCCACACCTACGTGCATACTCAAAATAATAATAATAATAATATATGATAAAATAATCACATATAACATATCATAAAACAATAATTATATTAAGTATTATTCATGTTTCTTTAAGTCAAACAGCATTCATTCTGAACACGGTTCTCACTCGTTCTCCTTCCTCCTGGGAAACGCCATACTGCTCCTTAATCTTCTGCTCGAACTCAGTGTCAGTCCAGTAGAACAGAACCTCTGCGCTCTCATTGGCCACCAGAAGACACTTCATTTTACTTCAACACAAATGCAATTATTAGAAGAAGAGTTAATTCTAGTTATACTGTTTCTCTCACTTTAAATAATTCTTAAAAGTCTTCATTTAAACATCATAAACTTGATAAACTCATAAACTTCTCAACGTATTTACTCAAAAAAGAAGAAGAAACAATAGCCTAATAATTTGTAATGAAATCCTAGCCTATTTTTCACACAATAATATATGTAGTTTAGTTATTAAAGGGCCAGCATGCATCCTAATGGGATCACCGCTCCTGTAAGACACCAAAAGAACTTAAAAGTAAATCTTTCAAGAATTTAAAATTTAAATAAAAGGCTAGCGTGTTTACGAAATTAGTTTACAAAACTGACAAAAATACGTTTTCCATGTGTTTGTGTACAAATGAATGTTTCTTTTCTATGTGGTTTCCTCAACAACAAAAAATAAAAATATTACGTCCATCTCTTTGTTTCCGTTTCCTGTTTCTGGTTCATTAATATTCAACATACGATTAGCATACTGGGCAGAAATGCAAATTGGAAAAGTACTAGTATCTATTAAGTTCAGGATATCTCTGGTCTAAAAAGTTACTAATCACTATTGGAATAAGTACTAGTATCTAATGAAAACGTAATAATATTTTATGAATAAGTACTAGTAACCTTAGACAAGACACTAGTACCTAAAGAACTAGTAGTAGTAGTAGACTAGTAGTTCATAAATAAGCATTAATACTTCATGGAAAAGATACTATCTAAAAAATAAGTACTAGTAACATGGACATAGATACTAGTGCGGTTTATAGATTAAATGTTAAAACGGCTTGCCATACACCTCTCGGTTCCTCCTGAATGAAACTAAAGCTCACGACCCAACGCTTAATTCACAAAAATCCATAAGAACTTGTTCCACTGCACCTTCTAGCCTAACGTTACATGTTTTATTAAAGTAAACTTACTTATTTAACGTTCACTTCTAGAACAGCAGAGCATCATTGCGCATGCATCCTGATCCAGTTTGCAAATCACAGAATAAGAGACAGTTTGTTATCAACTGTGAACTACAGCAGAGCTTCCGTGAAGTGTGTGTGTGCGGGTCACGTGATTTGATGATCAGCTGCGAGCGCGCGACAAGTCTGGAATTCAGATCATGCGCGGTGGAGCTGAAGCGCGTGACTCCTTACTACTCATTCATATAATAAACTCATTCAGACTCTTTCTTTCCTTCTTAAAAAAGTAATAGCCTAGTTTGAAACTGTATCAAGTTAAGCGCAGTTACATGTTAACATTTTAAGAAAGACAAATCAAATGTTAAACGTAATCCAATAATCTCTGTTTTATTCTTTTTTAACAGCTGCTATTTTCTACATAGCTATCAAACACAATGTAGGCCTAGCATATAAAATATATAGTCAAATAAAGCTCCTACTGCATTTTCTTTCTTTCTTTCTTTAAAAAAAGATTTTAATAGTTTGCACAAGTGAAGAAAACAGCAAGTTAAACAAATATAGGCTATGTACTGAAATATGCTTTCTTTCTTTTTTCTTTCTTTTCTCTCTGTCTTTCTTCCTGTATGAAATTCTAAATAAATATTTTGGTGCTTTGACCTTTCCTTTGTTCAGTGTATGACACACACATGTAAGAATGTAACAATGTATCAGCTTTGACCCTCTATGTAATTGGCTTATGCATAGTATAAACACCATGAAATCCACCATCTTGGTTTGAGGGGGATGGGTTCTGGCTACTCCAAATAGGGCCAAAGTTATAAACATTTTCACGCTGGGTTTGGTTACAGTGTGCATGGCAAAGCCAGGCAAGTCACGCAAAGGTAGTTTGACTCTTCACAGAGCTCCGGTCCACAGAATATACAGAGAAAGAAACGTCACACTTCATTATGTCTGTATATCAATCCATGCTGCTGATTGTCAGCTTTGATCAGATGACAAAGACCTACCTGCTTGCTTCACAAGGATCAAGCGTATTCATAATTAAACCAAGATTGCAGCAGGCAGGCAGGACATTTGCACTAGCAAAACAAATCTCAAATCACAAAACTAAAATTATTTATTTTTTATATTATTTAATTAAATTGAAGAGTTCCAATGCAAAAGCCATCTTGGTCAAAAATGATAAGACAATTATTCCTCTTATTTATTTGCACTGTAAATTAGTGAAAGTTACTAAGACCTAAGATCTTGAATTACAATAAAATTGCACTACAAACGCAATATTTACATCTTAAATACTCTTGGTTTGACATTTTATATTTAACAGAAAAAAAAATTATTTTAGTTTATATTTTGCAGTGCAAGTGAGTTAGTGATTACTTGGATGTGACCACTACCTGTGGTCTAAAGGTGAGTAAATGTAAAGGCCTGCTGCGTCATGTCAGACTTTGTGACTCTTGACCAAGTGCGAATGAGTCTGGATTCTGTTTATGAGTGAACCATGTTGAGTCTGTTAAGATGAACCACATGTGAACTGCAGACATGTTTTGTTTTATAGCACAATGTTAATTTTGTATGCATTTTAGTGCGCTTAATAGGTAGTATATTCATTTAATGACCACGTCAAGCAACATATTTTGGTTTGGTCCAAATACATAACGCATCTACATGGCTATATATTTTAAAACATGTCTTGAACCAGCTTTGATGAGAAGAGATCAAAATCCCCTTTATCTAAATCTGAGTCTCATTCAGGTGCAAATGGTTCTCATCACTTAGTACTGCACATGATTGTCCTGACACCACAGTTCGCTCTCATTCCTAACAAAGTCTTGTCCCAGCTGCTTGGAAAGGGAACATCTGCTGATGTGCATGCTGCAAACTGGCTCCTTCCCTTTGTGAACCCTCCAGCGCTGGGATGAGGACCCTGCCGGGCCTTTGAAGACTAGCGAGTTGATCTTCTCCCCCTGACCTGATGGGACATAAAGCTCTCGGTCTTGGGTTACCAGTTGCAGCGCACTGTCACAATTTATTTCTGTACTTCTTTGTGTTCAGGCTCTTGTATAAATCACAGAGATCTTAGCTTGCTTTTATCCTGCTATCGCGCGCTCCTGAACATGTGCTGGTGCACTACAATTCAGCCTCTATCTCACAGCACAGTCTCTTAAAGAGTCATAGCGTACATTGTTTGTACTTTTTCAGTTTTCATTACTATACAAGACAAATGGAATTCAATATTTGTGATGTTCACAAATTCAAATTCCCAGATTCTTTTTGAAGGCTGAAAAACCAGGATTCATAAACAGAAGCCAAGTTCATGATCAAGAGTAGCAAAATCTGACAAGAATCAGCAGGCCTTTACCTTAATGAAATTTAGACCACAGAAACCATCAAAGTACTCGCTTTCATAAACTTTAAAGTTTTTTTCATAAATCTTTGTTAAATATCGAACCAAATTCTATGTCAAACGAAGATGAACTTGTTTCAGTTTTAAAATTACATAAAGAATTAAAAATAACTTTCATTTACTGAAATCTACAACACAAAAACCATCAAAGATGTCACAAACATTTAAGAGTGCACACTGAAAAATAAAATAAAATAAAAATAAAAAATAAAGGTACAAAAGCTGTCACTGGGGCAGTACCTTTTCAAAAATGTATATTCATATGCTTTGAATATTCAATACATTCAATATTGTAAATGACAAGTCAAAAACAAGATCTTCAATAAACAGTTTTATTATTATTTTATTTATATATTTTGACAAAAATAATATTCAGACAACCATTTCCATAATAAAATAATGCTCTTTAACTGAAAAAATATTAACAACTCTAAATTTGCAATAAACACATTCAAGGAGGAAAATAGCTTGTGAAAGTGTCATTTCACAAATCAAAGACCCTATAAATCTTCCAAATCTAAGGAAATGCTATGATGCTGACAGAATTATTGACCCTGGAAAATCAAACGCTGTCATAACCAAGCCCGAGGGGGGGATGGGGGACTTTTTACAGAATTCATATAAATCGTTTGAAAGCTAAATCGATTTTTTTTTCTCCATTGTGAATAAGTGACCAAAGCATACTGTGATACAGATGTGTGCATACTGTGAGCAACTCAATACATCTGAAATTCAAAGGGCAGTTTCATTGCTAAACATTAAAATCGGTATCTGCTGTATATTTTACAAAAAGTACAATAAAGTTATCTGCCAATGTGGACAAAAGTCAACTGTTTTTATATACACATAAACACACACCCACACAATCATAACCACACATATACATTTATATAAATAATATTTATAGAGCAAGAAAGCACACAGTTTAAATCAAAAACCAACTGTATGTACATTTATTAATATAAAAAAGGTTTGTACCTGTACAAAAACATTTGTCACTTTTTTGTTTTAATTAAATGCAGCTAGCAGCAAAAATGAATCGCTGTACATGGATTTATAGTGGCCCTAAAAGTATATGCACAATTTGGTGACACATAATCAGAAATATCAAGCCAAATGGTATTTTTTTCAGAATGCACAATACTTGTCTTTACCATTTTTGCAATTACTTTTTAAATGATTTGACAAATGTATTTTTGTATCACTTGAAAAATAAATAGAGCTGGAACTGATATACTTTCTAAAAAATAATTACATTTTAAGTGTTGCTTAATTGTCTAACACCTTCCAAGGCCCGGGTATCAACACATAGTTAGGTTATGTTAACATAGCAGAAGAAATCTGGAGAACTAAGCTCAGGTTCGCAATGTTATAGCAAAAAAAAACAAACAAAAAAAAACAAAACTTTGGACATGATGCTAACGGACAAGCTAATTTCCTGAGCTCTGCAACAACTTTACGATACACAGTTCTTCATAAAGCAAAACGATGCCTTCGAAAACTCCCTACTCTTTTCTTTTTAGCTTCAAAAGAGTCTGAGCTACAATGCGAAATCATACATGTAAACATTATAAATATAAGGCTGTTTTTCTCAGTGAACTGATAAAGATTGCAAAAAGATAGTGTGTTATGTGAACTTCTAATTTAGCAAATAAAATATAAGGATGTTTTAGTAAATATCTATATATCTTCCCGTAGTACCTTCATCATCGTACAGTTTGAAATTATAAAGCAGCAACCGAACCAAGAAAAAAACATCAGAAAGAGAACCCAAGACTGCAAGCTGTTTTTCAGCACATGGGTCAGTGATAAAAGTTCTAAAGACGGCTTTAAATAGGAGGTTCATATTTACTGTCCTGCGATGAAAAAGAAAGATCAAGATTTGGCCCTGTGCCTTTTGAGAGTCCAAAAACGTACGCAAGAGAGACGTAATTCAGATCGTACTGTTATTTGTACAATGTGATTTAGCAGGATTAACCTCCTTTCTTGGTCCTGAAACAACATTTCCAGCAAGCAATCATAGTTTTAAGACTTGCAGCCTTAAGTATAAGCTGCCTCTAAAATGATTGGTTGGAAGGACAATATTCGAGCCCCTTAAATCTAACCCTAAAATCTGATTGGCTGTCAAGCTGGAATGTTGTTTAAGAACCAACAAGGATGTTGATCCAGGAACGAGTCCTACTCGGCTAAATCACATTAAGCTGACAGACAGGCCCACACAGAATCTGCACACACAGAATTGAAATGGCTGTCGTTTGCGTCCTGTGTATTTTCATCTTTAAAATATTTGGGCTAATCTGATAATGTTTTTAGCTACCAATGAGAATGAAGTGCTGTTGTATCTGTTTAACGCATATTTAAACCCATTGCACAGATCTTCCCACAAAAAAAAAAGGTCAGATTCTGATTGATCTACTTCATAATCATCATAGCGCATCTGAAGCGCACATCTGCACTGGGTTCATAGCTTAGTCTTGTCTTCAACATTGGATTACAAAGCACTCCATGAAGCAGACTTTATTACACTCCTGCGACCGAAAGCCACAAAGGGCAACCAAAATACATTCACTTTCCACAAGTCGAGCTTTTCTTGTGGTTAAAAAAAAAGAGGAGAAATGTTGTTGGAAGCATTCAGTGCAACCCTTGCTTGAACCAAGGAGTCTTTTCCACGTCTCTGTGGGCTTATAAAAAGAGGAGAAGGCCACGAGGATGGTCTGAGGTCGGTCAGTGTGTTATCTGCGGCAGGCGTAGGCGTTAATATTCTTGATGACGTA
This sequence comes from Enteromius mattozi, assembly GCA_032359235.1. Classification (NCBI taxonomy): domain Eukaryota; kingdom Metazoa; phylum Chordata; class Actinopteri; order Cypriniformes; family Cyprinidae; genus Enteromius; species Enteromius mattozi. The sequence goes on along the minus strand of JAUMHE010000062.1, from coordinate 17,708,927 downwards.
GAAGCCGATGGATACAGGTGGCATGGCTATCGTTCTTCCTGCCCTGAGTGTCCGTGGCTTGAGCTTGGGGAACGTCTCGTTGTCCACCATATGCAAAGGCTCTCCGTTCAGCTGCACAGACCTGCGGAGCAAAGAGACGTGTGTTAGCATGCTGTTTTATAAAAGTATATCAATATGAGAACTGTAATGGGCTTTTAGATATATGAAGACGTTAACCAGATATCAGTCAAAGCATTATTTTAGACAAAAGAAGCTGGATTTAGGACCCAGTTACACCAAGTGTAAAGGGAGTCTGTAAAAATAATAAACTCTCTGATCCCGCGCTAGGGGGCGCTACAGCCGCGTTATCAACATTATAGAAAACACAAACTTCCTGATTTGAGAGTGTTTGGAAGAGCTGGATGCCACACACAACTGCACAAAACTTTAAACTTAAACAATTTCTCACTCACCAAGGTTGCATTTATTTAATTTTTTTCTTTTATTGATTTATTTGGAGTTTTTATAATATTTTTAAAATAGTTTTTAAAATGTCATTTATTTCTATAAATCCGAATTATCCAGCATCATTACTTCAGTCCTCAGTGTCACATTATACTTCAGAAATCATTTTAATATGCTGATTTGCAGCTCAAGGCATAATTATTAATTTTATCAATGTTGAAAACAGTGCTGCCTAATATTCTTTTGTGGAAACTATGAAACTTTTCAGGACTCTTTGATTAAAAAAATGTTCAAAAGAACATTTTTATGAAACAGATTTTTTTATTATACACTATAAAACATCATAAATGTCTTTACATCTACTTTTGGTCAATTTAATGTATTCTTGCTAAATAAAAGTATTAACTTAAAAATAATAATAAAAATAAATAAATAAAATCATCTGACTGTTAAGTGTTCGTTTTGTTAAAACAAAATTTAATTAGCAAAATATTTAAAGCTAAATATAATGCATAATAACTATTTTATATGTCATTTATTGATTCCCAGTATGCATATTACTACAAAAAATAAGATTAAAAATGTAGTGTCCTATTCTGAGCACAACCAGGGATAGATAGAAAACAATATTGGTCTCAGTGCACATCACAGTTGGTAACTGTAACCATTGACATAGTATAGAACGAAATACTGAGAAAGTCAATGGCTACCGTCAACTGTTTGATTACCAACAGTCTTCAAAATATCTTTTAATATGTTCAACAGAAGGAAGAAAGTAAGTTAATGGTATTTTAATTTTTCGTGTGAATTATCCCTTTAACATGAGTCTAATTACAAGTTAACACATTAATTAATTAAACATTTATTAACTCTTATTATTAAAATCCTGCATTTACTGTTGGTTTGGAGAGACTTTTGTAAAGAAAGAAGCTGTCCTGACCATTTCTTATAGTTCCAGCAGACATCTGGATGATCCGACCCATCACCTCTTCTTATCTTATAGTACCACAGACTGAAATGATCAGGAAGCTGCGTTTGCTTTGGGCCTGAAGCCCTTCTGAAGCACAGTGTGACGGCACGCATCAGACGCAACGGTGAGGTGGCAATGTTGATCTTCCCAATCAGCTTTACCCCGGGGAGGATTTACGCTCAGGAGTTCAAAGCAGACAGAAGTATGTAAGAACACAGTCAGCGGTGTTTGGCTCTGGGCTTCTGCAGAGGAAGATCAGCATTTCCTCTGGATAGAATTCAAATTGAATTAAAGTCTCCAGATAGTTCTGGAGCTCTAACGACCTCTGGCTACAGATGTAGGTATGTGTTTGAGAAATGAAAAGACCTGAAAAGACAAACCCTTCAAGGCACAGAGAGATCACAAACATCACCTGTGATCACACAGTAGCTCTGCTTTGAGAAGCTCTGAAGTTCTCAACACCGCTGTGTTTTAGATTTAAAAGATAATCTTCAGGTCCGGTTCTACATTAAACAGCTTTTAAGGCCTAAAAAAGAAAATCGGGTGACTTTAAGAGCTGTTCCTATGCATTGATATTTTTTGAAGAAGACACTACACAATTTTTTATGCATTTTTTTGTAAAAAAAAAAAAAAAAAGTTTAGTCTTGAAAAGAAAAAAACATATTATTATTTTTATTTACACAACTTATAACATATATGTGATAAAAAATACTTTCCAATTATTTAAATTATATTATACTTTAAATAACTGTTTTCTTTTTTTAAATATTTTT
>JAUMHE010000062.1:17691187-17706530 GCA_032359235.1 Enteromius mattozi | reverse complement strand
TATATATATATACACACATACATGCACACACACTGTTTGTATAATATTGTTTTATTAGTAGTTTAAAAAAATATATACATTTTTGATCAATTTAATGGTTTAATGGATAGTATTAATTTCTTTTTAAAAATAAATATTTAAACAACAACAACAAAAAAATTGTATAAATATGTTACATTATATAATACATCTACACAGAAATTGTTAAAATGTAACGTACGTGTACCCAGCTCTCTGAATACCCCTTTCTCTCTTTTTTTCCATGTTGAATTACAGAAATATGATTCAAAACAGACAAAGACAGATCGGCCAAACACTGTAGGGAAAATGTATCCTTGAAAAGAGCAACTCTGTCTGAGAGTGTTTAAGTGTGACCCCACAAAATGAGCAGTTAATTTCCCTGCATATGTGTTACAGAGGAGTTAAGCATTGGAATGTGTCATGAGTAACTTTATAGTCTGCCTGTATATGTTACTCACTGAATTTGCTCTGCAACACACTGATTCAGCCCATATGGAGCTGTGGGCATTTCTGAAGACACAAATACACTGCATGCTTCACTATTTCTGACTGCACAGACACAATGTAAGGTGGGAAGTCTAGACTAATTAACCTAATAACTGCATTTAATGTGAATATAATTAATAAGTCGTGACTTAATGGAAAAATGGCCGTAGATTTACAAGCCTTCGAGTTTCTTCAGAATCAAAATTTCTATAAATATTATCGAGCATGGCAAGTGGATGGTTTATGATTATTAACCGTGGGAATGGGTCTCTCAAAACACACGTGATTATGGGTTTGTTTTCATACGGGCCTATGATAGATTGCTCTCTGTGATATAACTGGTAATTACTCTCTGCTTCTTCTGAATATTCCTTTCTATCTAGACTTATTCAAAGCGTTTCTGTTTCGCTGATCGACACCACCATCATGTTTTCAAAGCATCACGCTTAACTCCCAATAATAGACGTTAAGCTCAGACAGAGGTGGCCTTCTGGATCACAATTCCTCAAAAGAAAACAAGAGAAAATCAGAGAGGAGAGCAAAAAACAGCTTGAAATTCAAGCTGAAAGCTGCTGACAAAACTATTGCCAACATCTGCCCCAAAGGAAGCTGCATTTCACTGTACACTCAGTTTGAATTGAGCTTCAATAAACCAAGACAATGTTATTACGCTAACTCAATCGGATTGTCCATGTTTAATGGACGTTTTGATGTTTTGTTCTTGGCTTCAAATTATTTCGAGCGGAAAACTCAAAACAGAGCCCTCTCTGGTGTTTGTGTCGACTTTGAGTGAAAAATATGACGTGTCTCTTAACAGCCGAGTAAGAATACAGATGATCTGTGAATCATATCAGAGCGAAATGGGGTGTTTGTGACCAGCGAGTACGCTTCTTAAGTAATCACATTTGTGAAGTTTTTCATTCATGACTAATGTCTAGAACAAGTCGTTAGAAATAACCTGTCAAGACCAAATGCTGTATTTTAAACACATTAGCTGAGAATCTACTTGGCACCGATAGAAAACATCGAAGACAATAACTGAAACCACATTCAGAAGAGCTCCAACCAGAAGAATTCAAAAGAAAACGTCCACAAGGGTCAAGATAGACGTTAAGGATGTAGACGTGTTTACTTCGGCTTTATCAAGTAAGCGAGCGGCCACAAGATAATCCATTTAAGAGTTTGAGGGGATGAACAGACCATGTTTTTATGACCCAGGTCTCTCTTTTGCCCTTTTCATGATTAGGTTAGCGTTGGCGAAACGGGATCCCCATTTGTGGAAGAGTTGAATATTTAGTCAGAAAACAGTGAGTACAGCTGTGTGTGTGTAGACAGTTTCAGAGCACCACATTTATCTGTTCCGTCTGAGTTAATATGTTTAGTAAAGCAACAGCACTCCACGTTGATTATTATAGTAAACCGAGAACAGAAGCATAAACTGCATTCTTAAATAAGCTGAGGTCAGAGATCGGAGACAACTAATAATAATAATTATTATTATATAATAATATTTATAATAGTAGTATTACTATAATAACAATAGTATCATTATATATTATACACTTATTCTATATTATACTCTTCCACCAATGGAATATTAGTATCTACATACATACATTAGCACCTAATAATAGTATAATATAATATATTAAAATATAGTATACCATAACATTATAATATATAATATATCAAATTAAACTTATCCACCAATAGGAATCTCATTTCACTTGTATTAAAAATATAAATATATTACAAAACTGAATTGTATTTTACTTTAATTATATTTCTTTTAATATAATGATATAAATGAATGCAACAAGAAGCCTTTTTGTAATTTGTCAGTTCTCTTAAAAAACTAAATGTAATATTTACATGTTTTTGTATCAATATTTTGTTTCTTTTGTCAGTAAATCTCTGTCATGGATGATAATTGACTTACGTGGAGTGAAGTCCATCTGTGCCGAAGGGCTGTAACAGGTATTGGTGAACAGTTTTATTTCGCAAAGTCCCGGCCAACTTGATTTTTTTCCGTGAGCGATGCAGGTTGATGATGTAGATGGTTATGGAACCTCTAACATAATCGTGACTGCAAGAAAAGAGTAAAAAAAAAAAAAAAACATTCAAATTTACGATGCGGCAACATTTGATTTCTGAAGGATCATGTGATACTGTAGACTCGAGCAGCGGCTGCTGAAAATTCAGCTTTGTCATTTTAAGAGTAAATTACATCCTGAAATAGTTTCAAATAGAACAGTTACTTTAAACATTAATAATGTGCCATCTTATTACTGTTTGTACTATATTTTGAGCGCAGCCTGGGTGAACATGACATGAACATATATATATATATATATATATATCAAGCTATCAAGCGTTCAATACTTCAATAATTTAATACACTTCAAAAACACATTTGAAAGAAAACAGGCAGATGTTACAGCGCTGCTCATTTACCATTCACTGACAGAAACATTGAGTCTGTTCCCAGAATTCCTTTAACAAGAGACAATGTGTTATATTTTATGTCTCCAAACCCTCATGTGATCCAATTTCAGTACACAATAACCAATTATAAAGTACTGTATATAAGCAAAGGAGGCCCCAGTACTATGTCATGTAAAAGAGCTGATTGTTTTCACAAAACAACTGTAAAAGCATTAGCTCCCCTCCCAAATTCACTGGGGTAACAAAAGCTTTATATGCGTTGGGCGATCGTGCTTACATTACAGCGACTCCAGCATATTGCTCCTTGTTTTCAGGGTTATACCCCTTACGAGCTAGCTTTAGGGAATTAACTGGAGATAAGTAACTGGCAACACGATTAGGCAAACATGATAAAAATTCAATAAGGATTCTAAGGGAAAGGCAAGGAAAACATAGCTGCAGTGCACGAATACCACATGTGTGCACCGGTCAGAGCTTGGCTTTTGTCAGGCAAGGCTGTTAGTTATCTCACCAATCGCGAGCAATCCGGGCCATGTGCATCTTTACACCTTGGCGCACACTGAATAGAGTTCAAGAGGAAAAAAAAAAAATTCAGGAACGAGACAAACCCGAGACTGTGTAATGAAAACATCTCTCGTGTCATGTGATACATGTGCGGTGTCTCAGTTTTAACAGACTTTGGTAACTTGGGTAGATATTTTCCAGAAGGGCGCATTAGATCAGACGAACAGATCGAAAAATGATAAACATTGTCCAAGACTTTGAAACAATGTGCCTCTCCAGCATTCGCATGGGGAACGTAAACATGGAATCCTTTGTTTGATGTCAGCGAATGGTCCTGGGGAAATGTGGAGCGGAGAAACCACTCAGAGAGGCCTGTTTTGTATAAGGGTGTTGTGATGGATTAGTGAAGATACTGAAAGCATATCCATGACTTGTCTGACCGGCCATTTTAACCACTAATAGAACCAAAAACTTGAAAGAAGCTGGAGTGAATGAGACCCGAATGTCTCGCAAAGAAACCCGCCTTTGGAACATTGTTCGCTTTTCCACTGACACGGAGGAAATTCTGGAAATAAGATAATATGATTGTTGACATTTAACAGTGCCATTTTAATAAAAAAACATTTTCATTTTAAATGAAATCGCCTGTCTATCATCAATAAAAACAGTCAGCGTCACCTTGCCACTGGAAAAGGCAAAGCAAAAGCAATGCGTTTAGTGGACAGGTTTTGCTGCAGACCAGCTGTTTTGGGTTTCATGCCATTTACAGAGATTTCTTGTTCGGTTTGTGGTGGTTTCGGTTTGATGGATAAGACATAACGTGATGAGATTTTGAACGTGGGCCAAAACTCTGTCATCTGTATGTATCAGAAATTTTAACTGGATAACGTCAGTGTGCTTTTAAACATCTCATGGTTAAAGACCTGAAACCCTCTCAACTACAAATTAAGATGTTGAAAGAACATCCAAATACAATTTAATACTTTTCCAATGTATTCCTAAACTGCACTCTCAGAAATAAAGGTACAAACGCTGTCACTGGGGCGGTACCTTTTCAAAAGGTACATGTTTGTACCTAAAGGATCCATTTTGGTACCTTAAAGGTACATATTAGTACTTAAAGTGTACGTATTTGAACCTAATAGGTACAAAAGTGTACCTTCTGAAAAGATACCGCCCCACTGACAGCTTTTGTACCTTTATTTCTGAGAGTGTGCATTGTTAGGGAGTTACTAAAAGTAGCAATGCCTCATTTTGCAAAGTCACTCACTGGCAGGAAAAAAAAAAAATCTTAAAATGTCTCTAACTTAAGTATCTTTTGATAGTCTGATTAATTTTAATGATTGAACAATTCATTGATTCAAGTCAAAGATTCATTCTATTGATTTGATAATTAATTTTCATGATTCAGAAATTCATTCAAGCTCCTTATGTTGTCTTTTATTTAACAAAATATGTAAATGCTGCTAGCTTTTGACTCGATTAAAACTGATGACATTTCTAGTTTTATAAATAATGATATAAAAATAAAAATATATAATATCGGTGTCGACTACCCTACCAGTAAGCAAGATTTATTTTTAAAATGATTAAAAGGTTTATTACTTTTTTTAGCAAGAGTATATTAATTAATTAGTGACAATAAAGACATTTTGATGTTACAAAAGATTTATAATAACTCAAATAAATGCTGTTCTTTGAACTTTCTATTAATTAAAAGATTCTAAAAGCAACTGTTTTTAACATTGATCGTAAAATTATTTAATGAATGTACATAAATTACACTTAACACTTAATATAATAAATAACATTTGTTTTTTAAATAACAAATTTTTTATTTAAATTGCAATAACATTTCACAATACTGTTTTAAATGTTGTTTTTCCCTTAAATAAATTGTATCAAAAAACATTGAAAATGTCTTTCTGGCCCCAAATGTTTGCAATTAAAAAGATCCACTCATTAAAAAGCTTTCATGTTTTTGTTGACTGTACTTCCCATTACGAGTAGCACATTTCAAAGCAGCTTCCCCAACGTTGTTTTCTTTACATGTCTGTTTGAGTCAAATGGTCTGTCCTGCAGGAATCCTGAAGCCAGGGGCCTTTAGCAGCACAGAAACAGAGCTGTAACTGAGCTGAGACACAGGGATCTGTAGACCGTAAACCTACACTGCTGCTGAAAACCTGGCAGGTCCCGCTCACATCATTCTGTGGGTAATAGATAATCATCAAAGGGAATGATGGCACTTTTTATCTGGCCTGGGTACAGACCTTCCTATTGTCCCGCAGCTCTACTCCCCTCACCTGCCTGAGCCTCTGGTGTCTTTCAGCGCCTCTCACGCTGTAGAAAGAGACTCCGCACACTTGACAATTGATACTTGTTAAATTTTATGGGCTCTCACTCTGAAAGAGTGGCTGTCTGGACTCAGTAATTTATGTGTTTGAGAATGAGCAGGTAAGCCCTAAAATCCTCCACTACGGCTATGTACTCAAATGACGGCAAGCTGTGTTAAAATAATGCAACAGGTTAAAAAAAAAAAGAAATTTACACACACGCAATCTTGTTTTGGTGATGTACTTGCTATATACACTGAAGTTCTGTTCCAAAATCTAACAGGCAGCCTACCTAGAAAGCATTTTTAAGGCATCATAAGCAACATCATAAGTCAACAAGATTTCACTGACTTCTAAGAAATTGCTTCTGGAGCCAATTTTCACATTGGGCAATCAAGTGGCAACCCAACACAGCACCAAAATGGTTGATTGTACAAAATTGAATCACAGTGGTTTCATGCTCTCTGCATCCATTATTGCACCACATAAAACACTGCGGTTGGAACAAACCATGTTTATCTCTATTTGAAGTGAAGCTGTATAAAATGCAGTCTGTAGGCCATATTTAAATAGTTTGGAAGGCAATAAGATCACGGTTTGTACAAAAATATTACACAGCACAAACGTTTTAAACACTCATAATGTTTCTTGAGCAGCAAATGAGAATTATTAGAATGATTTTTGAAGGACCATGAAGAAGACTGGAGTAATGATGCTGAAAATTCAGCTTTGCCAGCAGAGGAATTCATATTTTTTTATTAAAAAGTGGGACCAAGGTGGCGCCGGAGAGTAATCATGTGTTTTTGTGAGCTGGCTAGCCTCAGATACCTATAAACGTTTCTGCATTATTTAATCAGAGGAGTGGCTCAGCGGCATGCTTCATTTTAACAATTGTTTGATTAAATCTTCTGGTATTTGGCTGAAAAGCACTAAGAAAAACACTCAAATGAACCCAGTTAATCCCTGATGGAGAGGTCACAAAAATCATTGCTAACGATGCTGCTAACAATCCTGTCACTAACCTTAAACAAGCTATGAAGAGCATGGCAGAGGTTATAGTGGCAGTGACTGACGTTAAGATCTTGACGGATCACAAACCAATATATAACCACTCATCTAAAATATAAAGCATTGCACAGAATTGAAGTGACTGGAGCCACTTGCAGTGCCAAGAAAAAAAAGATTCAGGATAAATGAATACATGATTTCACAGAAAAGGTAGACGATTTGGGGCAAGATTTATTAAACAGGGCAAATTAGCGTGAGAGCAATTCTAAAACAGCGCTGATGGACATGAAAATTCTGCAGGTGATTTCCTGACAATGCGGAAATTAAAGAACACAGATGCTACATCTCATTTACATATGGACTAACGCAATATACCAAGCATAGCGCAAATTTGCGTAGTTGCAAATAAGAAGAGCCAATGATTATTTGCATCAGGTACGGGTGATCTGCTTGTGACACTGCATGGCACAAAATAGTTTCAGATATGCTTTTTTTAGCCATTAAATAATGACGCAAATACCAGTAATTTGGCAAGCAAAAACGTCAGTAAATTGCATTGCGTGATTCATTTTAATACTCTCCTCCTCCAGTCTCTGAAAGGTAACTCCAACAAATGCATATTCAGTAAGGTCAGATGCAAAAATAACCACACCATTTCTGCATTACTTCTTCACTGCACATCTTTACTAAATCCTGATAATACTATTTTAACCCCAAAAATACGGTTTGCACTGGTGCAAGCTGTTAGTAAAATTGGCCCTTGGAGAGTTGTGGAAAAAATATGCAGTGTTCATGTTATTGTCGTACCTGAGGACACAGAAAATTATAATTTGAGTAAAAAAAATGGATTCCGGATTACCTCAACTGGGATACAAAGGCAGGAAAATTGAAACTGTAAAGAGCCCATTGCTCCTTCACTCCAAAACCAGTTTAAGACCACCGTCCCTGACCTATCATTGTTTAAACTCATAATTTCCAAGACAAGTAAAGCAGGATGGCACCTCAAAACACTTAGATCTCAACATTAAAGCCTGGAATACACCAAACTACTTTTAAAATATAAAGGCTGAAATACACACACAATTTTTGCCCCTTTTTTTTTCACTTATCCAGAGGAGGTACACTCCCAACTATTGCCAGATTAGTGACCATATACAGTAATTCTTCTGCAGATCTTGCCTACATTTTGAAATACATTTCCATTGTATTAAGAACAGACTGGCTGTGGAGCCTTGCAGATGCCTGATTTATGGTGTGATGAGTTTTGGTGAAGAAGAAAAATGGCGTTTTGAAACAAGTTCGTGTCTCTCTTCACAGCAAGGTTTGTTTGGAAAGCCTTGTGAGATGGTTGAAGGGTGGTTCCCATGTTTCTTATTTTTTGTTATTTGTACCATAGTTCCGGAAAATGTTTTTTGTTTGTTCGTTTTTGTTCAGATCAGCATTTGTTTTCTTTTAGGCCACTATCTGCACTGTTCAAAGATGTTATGATACAGCTGTTTCTCGAGTGAGGCCTATGACAATGGTATTTCAACTTGGAATGTCAAAGGAATTTATAATCCTATAAAAAGGAGGAAGGTTTTGTTTTGAAAAGAGAAGACTGGTATAGCACTATTACAAGAAACACATTATATAAACAGGATAGCTAAAATGAAAATGGAAGTTTTAATGAAGTATCCTTCTCATCTTATTCAATGAAAAGTAGAGATCCTACTTTTCATCAGTAAGAATTACTGAAAGCAATTTAAAAAAAGCAGAATGAAAAAAGCGCCAGGCTCTATGTGATAGGCTATGAATTTTATAAAAAAATTTCACACTTTATTTATCACTCATTTAATGTTGCACAGCTTCCTGAATCTCTGAGAGAAGCAAATATTTCTCTAAGAAAGGTGAACCTCCCGAAGTCTGCTCTTCAAATACACACGTATCTTTATTTAACATGACCATGAAATTGTTAGCTAAAATCCAGTCTTCTTGTTTGGAGAAGGTAATAACTGCCATACTAAAGAATGACCAAGTGGGTTTTATAAGATGCTGCTTATCTTGCAAAAACATAAGACATCTCCTTAATTCAATACAAACTTTTAAACAGCGTGAGATTGAGGGGTTAATAGTTAGGGGTTAGCTCAATGTGGAGAAAGCATTTGAACACAGTGAGCGGTCATATTTATTTTTTCAATTTTAGAAAAATTTAATTAACCTTTGCTCACACTCCACTTGTGAACAATCCTGACTTCCCTCCAGACAGATATTATGCAAGGCTTAAATATTGGGTGGTATTAGTCTGCTTATGGACTTGTTTGATGAAGCAGGTTTAATACATGGCTTTCCACTGTCCATGCAGGACTTCTTTCATTGTTTTACAAATTAAAAAGTATATGTATTTTCAAAGATACTTCATGTTATGTCTATAATTCTGTCTCCTATAGAAAAAAAGACTTTTTCAGACACCTAGTAAAAGGTCAGTGAGTCTGTTATTCAATGTTCTCAGCAGCAGATTTGATAAAACTGTAGACCTGCTCTCTAAGTTAAGATAAATGGGGAAGTATTTGGAAATATGTAAAATCCATTTCAGTAAGTGATCATGCCAAGGAGTTGATACTAGATCCATTTTTGATTCTTGTGCTGCCAGACCAGTTTTATAATGTCGGTATATGGCTATAATGTCCTATAGTAATTAGGGGACTGAATTGTTAACTTCTGCAGGAAGGTTTTCATAACTGCAACTTTAAAGCCGTTTTTTCCACAAGAATAAATTACATTTTAAATTGTAATAATTTTACAATACTACCGTTTTTACTGTATTTTTGTACTACTTCACTTTTACTTTATTTGTGATTAACCAACACTAGTTATATAAATATAAATATTACCTTTAATAAAAGACCTGGAATTAACTCATAAAATCAGTTAATTTTGACAGTCCTAAAAATGCATTTTATGATTTTTTCCAGATACCAAGGCTGCTTACTAGGTTTTGGAACCGATATACTTGAATGAATGGATCATACATGAGTCTAATTAGGACCTACTTGTGAAAGCTGGTGCAGTGCGCATAGATGCGGAGTTTGTCTCGGATCACCCGTCCAGGCCGTGGTTTCCTCTGGAGACCTGCGACGTGCACCGCAAGCACCCTCGGGCCCACCAGACGTTTAAAGAGGAGAGATAACCAGTAATCCTACAATGCCAACACACAAAACACATGTTATAAAATAAAAAGCATCACTGAGCCATTTTTACTGGAGCTCTGCCATGTCAACACGCATGTTAGGTCAAGCGATTCTGCCATAGAATCGTGTTAGTGTGGTGCACCTCTGCATAAGAAACATGATTCATGCAAGATGATTCTGGTTTAAATACACTGGACAGATGTGGCATTTCTCCGCCAGCACAAATCCAATGAATTCCAGCATCCCTTCATCTTTTAAGTTTTAATTTTAGATTTGGTAAAGAGAAAGCTGAATTGGAAAAGTGCAAGAACAAAAATGTAGGCGTAACATAAGTTTCTCATATCTGCCTTAAGTTTAGTAAAACTTTTCTTTTTTTTTAAGAGATAGAAAGAAATGCACATGTGCTTCAGTCTTTTATTGAGAGAGACATTTTCTTGGATGCTTGAATGGAGAGATATAGGCATAGTCTTTCGTTGAAAGCTTTTCCTGTTAAAACTAAGAAACAACAAAGCAACAAAAAAAAATCTTCTTGACCATAATATATGAAATGGCTCATGGAATTGAAAGATAAACACTGCTTTCTGCTATCAGAGGAAAGAAAGCTCATTTTTAGTCATTCTCTTACAGGAAAAGTAAAACTGATAAAGATGCTTTCTAGAATACCTGCTTTAAATCTGGCATGAATTTTTAACTTGTGTGTTCGTGTATGTTCATGATTTTGCATGCAAAATATTATCCTGCTACATTTTCTAGTTCAAAAATCAATCTACGCTATCACCACATTTAAGCTACTTAGTCAGTAAAACCATAATCACGTTTCAAGAGTTTCAACTGGACATTAACAAGGTTAGTGTTACCAGAGGACTATTTCCTACATGATTACATGGCTTTTTATTGCATGGATGGCTACCTGAATTTCACATGCACGACTGCAATAGGTCTCTCCTAATACCTCTCATCAGTTCCTAAATTCAACACCTAATTGAACTGGTTCAAAGCAGCTTGTGTGCATTAGGAAGTTCCCATGCAATCCTGCATATGGCAGCATTTAAAGGCTTCTTTTCCAGGGAAACTTTAACTTAATTTGCTCCGGCAGTGTACATTGTGCAGCATCTGCTATAGGCAGTGGGAAAAAGAGATTGGGGAATGGGTGGGTCTCTTTCAACTGCAATTTTACAAAAACATAAATACACATATCTCAAATATTGCAATTTGATATGATGCAGTGAAGCTTCACATTTCCTGTTTGAAAGCAATTGGATTATATATTGAACCTGGACAACAAAACCAGCAATAAGGGTCAGTTTTTTTGAAAATGAGATTCATACATCATAAATAAGCTGAATAAATAGTCTTTTCATTGATATATGGTTTGTTAGGATAGGGCAATATTTGAAAATCTGAAATCACAAGGTGCCAAAAGAGAAAATTGCCTTTAAAGTTGTCCAAATTAAGTTCTTAGCAACGCATGTTACTAATCAAACAAAGTTTTGATATATTTACAGTAGGGAATTTACAAAATATCTTCATGGAACATGATCCTTATTTAATAACCTGATGATTTTGGCATAAAAAGAAAAATCAATAATTTTGACCCATACAATGTATTTTTGGCTATTGATACAAATATACTCATGTTACTTAAGTTTTGTGGTTCAGGGTCATATATATATTAAACACTAATGTCAACAAATTAGTACTGCAGACAAAAACAACAGCTTGAGAACAATCTAGAACCAGAGACCTGAGTCTAGATTCGAAACTAGTGTATACTGGGGTCTGTGGAAAGATTTGTGCATTTTTTTACCAAAATGTTATGCAGATGCAGGTGCACTAGGCCACTAGAGCAAACATAAAACTGACAATAATCTCAGGAGTGCTCACCTCAACAACTTTAAGGTTCCTTGCTGTACTTTCTTAGAGGTCAAAGCACGTTATTTCGCTTAGAAAGCATTTCTCAGCCCTCCCAGTAAAACTAGGATTATGCAGAGTCTATATAGACTGAATAACATAGAAACCACTTTAATAATGAATAAATTAAAGTCAAACCACTAAAGACCTGAGAGATTAAAGGATACGACCAAATTACTTGTCTTTAATATCAACAGGATATAAGCAAATGCCATGTCCTATAATGCCAGACAGACACATATTAACTTAACGTGAGAGTGTGCAACAAAAACGAAGCAATTTTAACCACATAATAAACAACTGGGAGCAATAAGGAGCTACATTTTAATAATATTTAAAGGTGAAGCGTGTAATTTTCACACCACACTAACCACTGACACTAAATGGAATTACAAAAAAGACTGGACGGGTACTTTTTTTTTTTAAAGAAAATGGGACTGGTTTTTGCCAGTTTAAAACATTCTGCCGTGCTGCAGTTTGCCATGACCCCAGATCAAGCCCACAAACATGGCTCTATGATATCGTGCTGTTGAAATATTGCTGGGCATGTTGCAGTTGGGCCAGATTGCCTATTAGCCTGTTTCAAAGTCCAAGTTTCTATTATTCTGATTTGAGATATGTGTAAGGGCAACTTGTGATTCGTGAAAAGCAATATCTTTATGAATCTGAATATTGAGAATAATTCATATTGATATTAATTATTAGATTATTGAAGAGAGGTGCACTATTAACTTCACCTAGCTGATGAAAAACTATAATAAAATGAATATTATTGAAGAAAAGTGTGTCCAGCAGAAAACAAACGTAAAAAAAGTGCAAAATAAAAAATACAATTAAATGATTTTTTATTTAATTTTAGATTTTTTTATATTAATAAAAATTACGCTGTGCAGATAAATAAAAAGAAAGGTGTACTGTCTTTTATCCAGTCGATGTAAAACTATGAATAAATAAACATATAAATAAATAATTGTGCAGGGATGAAGAGAGGCGTGCTAATTCTAAAATAATTAAACAAATAAATAAAATTACAAATTAATTATTTATTAATATCCAAAATGAATTAATATTGAAAAAAATTATTATTATTGTGCAGATTATTAAAAAGAGGTGCACTATTAACTTCACCTAAAGCAGATGAAAAACTATAAATATATAAATAAAAAAATATAAAAAAATAAAAGTATATAAATAAATAATTGTGCAGAATATTGAAGAAAGGTGTGCCATTTCCTTCATCTGTAAGATTAAAAAACAAAAAATAAATAAAATAAAATATTCATATTGATAGAAATTAATATTATTATTGTGCAGATTAATAAAGAAGTCTACTATTACATTGATTACAATAAAAAACTAAACAATACTACAATAATTTAATAATAATTTAATGTTATTGTGAAGATAACTAAAAAGAGGATTAAATACATACATACATAAAAATAAATATATAAATAAACAAAAGAATGAATGAATGAATGTGCCCTTCAGTAAAGAAAGATGTTACTTCTTTCATGAGCAGATTGACTGATTAAATAAATGTGCAAATTATTACAGAGAAGTGCTATTGCTTTCACCCAACATACTGTAAGTAAATAAACATGCTAATTATTTAACATTATTACTAGAAAAAAAAGACTTGAACTTGGATTTAGAAACTATTTTAACATCAAAAAATTACACATATCACCTTAACAGTCTAAAGGGGTGAATGTATAGTTCCATGGGAATTACTGACAGAATACACTGCTAGTGCACTTCTGAAATCTCCTGCTTCTGATAAGTATCAATCAAAAAGACTGGCTGAAAACATAAGAAACAGCAAGAGACAAGGGATTTAAAAAAGAAGCAAAGTATGAAAAGGGGATGAGATCATCTGCTGAGGTGTGAAGGGAAAGAAACTGAGACATGACTCAGTAAGGGATTAAAGAGAAAAGGTTGGACCGTAAATTCTCCATGCAGGCCGACAGGTTGCGGCTGTTGCGAATTCTCGCAATGGGGCTTCTGGCAGTTCCCACAGATATCCAGCTATGTTTAAAGCATTGCGATCCCAGCAGGGGGCGATTGGTCCTTGGAATAACTAGAGATGTTGAACGAGAAGCAGGGGGAAAAAAGATGACCGTTTCGAAAGTTGTGAGCAGTGCTTGACGAAAGCGCAGCTCAAAGTGCTTTTTGTGGAAAGATGCTCTTTCTGGCTTGTCCTAGAGGAACTCTTCTCCTGTTGAGATTCTGAGAAATCCAGAATCTAGCCTTCTGTGAAACGTTGCATAATCAAGAATTTCTACCATTGCTGTATTTTTTCCTTTTTATGTCTTCCTTTGGTTTTATTGCTTGCACAGGAACATATGTTATCCTGAGCGGGACGACATGTCTGGCTCTCCACTGCTGGTGGGCTGTAAAAGAACAGAGGGCCACGAGCAGATAATGTATCTATCAGCATCTGGAGTCAGTGAGGATTGCGTGTAGGAACCAGAAGGTAATCTGCAGGTGAGGCTAAAATCAGTGGGTCTGCTTCAACATTAAAAGGGGAAGTAGCAGTTTGGTTTTGTCCGTGTTGAAAATCAGTACTTCATTTGCATTTGATTTGTAGTCACAAATGTCACCATTAGTTTCAAATTTCCATTTTATGTTCTGTTTAGATGGATCATGTTTTTGGGTCCCAAAAAAGAAATTTCAGAAGTTTTAAAATGAATCTTTATTTTCTCCTAAATTCTTTTAATATGCTCCTATGAAAAACAGAATACGCAATATTTATTACAATTAAAAAGAGATATTAATAAAAATCATGTCTTACATACATGTATTTATTGCATGTCTAACATGAATGTAATTATTAGTCAAACGATTAATCTCGATTAATCAATCCAAAATAAAAGGTTTTGTTCTAATAATATGTGTATATTTATTATGTATATATAAATACATACATGTACAGTACATATTTTGAAAATATATACATGTATATATTTATATTCACATGATTTATATTATTTATATATATTTTAATATATAAGCATATTTAAGTTTTCTTAAGTATACATGCATGTGTGTGTATTTATATATACATAATAAAAATAAAATGTAAAGTCGTATATGTTATGTAAACAAAAACTTTTACTTTAGATGCGATTAATCGCAATTAATCATTTGACAGCACTAGTTTTATTTTACATTTAATATATATATATTTATTATGTATTTCAATTATACATATTTAAAAAATATATATATAATATGCGCACACACACACACACTCACTCACTCTCTCTCTCTCACACACACACACACACTCTCTCTCACACACACTCTCTCTCTCACACACACACACACACACTCTCTCTCACTCACACACACACTCACACACTCTCTCTCTCTCTCTCTCTCACACACACTCTCTCTCTCACACACACACTCTCTCTCTCACACACACACACACACACTCTCTCTCTCTCTCTCTCTCACACACAC
>JAUMHE010000062.1:17641045-17660943 GCA_032359235.1 Enteromius mattozi | reverse complement strand
ATGCGATTAATTTCGATTAATTAATTACAAAGCCTCTAATTAATTAGATTATTTTTTTTAATCGAGTCCCGGCCCTAGTATAAATATATATCAAGTAACAAGTATATACATGATTATGACTTAACAGATCTTCAAAGAAAGAGAGCGCTCATCTTCAGTCAGCATAATTATTATGTAATAATTTGGAACGCTTTAAAGAGATTTGCATTTGTTTGCTGTGTCAGGGAGACACGATTAGTATGATGACATAGGAAGATCTGTCAAAGATTTTCACTTTAATATCTGCACAGAAATGATCAGATGAGCCGCTGGCTACAACTATAATCACTGCAAGGAACTGCAAAAATAATGCAAAACCTGTTGTCTTCAGCAATCTTTCAGAAAAACTAAATTATGGCATAATCTGATGCTTGACAAAGGAAACAATTAAAGTATAGCACTAGAAACAACACCAAAGCCATGGGTTTGATTCCTAGGGGACCAAATGAACTAAAAAATGTCTATTTTGAATGCAATGCAATTTGTTCTAAATAAAAATGACTGCCAAATGCATTAAAGTGTAATTGCATTTAGCATATCCAATTAGAGTCATAACCAAATACAGTAGCAACTCCAATACTATCAATCCAAATGGAAAAAGACAACATTTTTATTTGTCCCACCGTGAGCCAAAACATTTTCACAAGCCTTTCTCATCTCAGGACTAAGCAGCTCCTTCACATACTTGCCAAAATGATCCTAATTACCAACTAATGCCGTAATTAGGCCATGATCTCTTTAAAGAGACAGCGCAGATAAGAAGGGTGAGGCACTGAAAAGCCCTTGAGCTGTTTTATGGCACCTCTTCAAAGGATTTCCTTCCTCAGACAACAGAATCAGCGCTGCCCGTCCTTCACAGAAAACATACAGATCGCCTGCCTTCATCTTTCAGCTCTGTCGGGGCTACAGGAACGATTTCATTTACACGCAAGCCACTCTCACACAAAAGGAACCCCAGTGACATGTTTGTTTGTGTTTTTCAGCTCTAAGTGACAGGATGTTTCATGAATCGTCTTTTGGCAGTAAATCATCGTCTGGGAACGTAAGCGCTTGTAATAATGCGGAGTGTATAAATTTGAGGGAAGAAGAAAAAAAAAAACATCTGTCCGGTTAGCTTAGCTGGTCCTCTCCAAATAAAACCATCTGAGCCTGAAAGAAGATGAGTAGACGGCGCTGACCCAAGACATGAAGCGTGAAGGATACAACGTACTATGCAAAATTCCCTAAATGGCAAGCAATAATTCAAAACAGCTCCCTGGTCTCAAGAACAAATGTTCTTTGTGATTAAATACTGAACTGTTTAAGAACATATAATTTCAACGCCAAAATAGATGGGGAAGATAGTGCATGAAAATGTACTTGCTTCCTGTCAAAGACATGGAGAGCCAAAGGTTAGTTTTCTGTTGTCAGACGTTTCACTGTCAACGTAAGGTCAAATTCAATTTTTAGTCTAGATGGAAAAATAAAAAGTGACAGTTTGTTTTGTTATGTGCCACTTGAAATAAAAATTGCAGTGGTGAAAATGGCGTTTTAAGTGTCAGTGTATTTTGCATATTACGGTTTATTACTTGCTGTATTTATATCGTTGCATTAAACATACAGAATCTATTGGCTACGAGGGCTGTTTGTTTTAAATGGTTCTTTAAATGAATAAAAATCTAATTTTTAGGCCGAGCAAATACATAAATATTGAGATATACACTGTTACACTGCTAGGGTTATTTATTTTATTTCTTTTTAATAAATAAAAAATAGTATTTAGCAAGGATGAATAAAATTGATTGGAAGTGACAGTAAAGACTTACACTGTTACAAAAATTATATTTTCAAATAAATGCTGGTTCTTTAAAGTATATTTATGCAAAGAATCCTAAAAAATGGTTTGCATACATATATTGTGATAATAACTGATTAGAAATGATTCTTGAGCAAATCATCCAGATTTTTGAAGGATCGTGTGACACTGGTTCAGAGGAATAAATGGGTTTTTACAATATTTTAATTAGAAAACAGTTATTTTACATTACATTAATATTTTCACAATATAACTATATTTACTGTATTTTCAATCAAATAAATCCAGCCTTTATGACTACAAGAGACTTCTTTCAAAAAAAAAATCTTACCAAAAGCATTCTCAAAAGGCTTAAAAAAATATATTTTATAACCAAAGATATTTTATGACCAAATTTCTTGCATCACATCATTTTCTGAAGAATCATAATTAACCATTGTCCATGCAAATATTTACACCCCTGCTGATTACAGTTTACACAGCGTATGAGTCAAAACATCAAATTCAGCACCGAGCAAAACAGGCAAACCACCTGCGCCGGTTATCAAATATGGAACTTGTTTTACGGAAATTTTTCTCTATATAGGAAGG
Source organism: Enteromius mattozi (assembly GCA_032359235.1). NCBI lineage: Eukaryota > Metazoa > Chordata > Actinopteri > Cypriniformes > Cyprinidae > Enteromius > Enteromius mattozi. The sequence continues at coordinate 17,658,518 of JAUMHE010000062.1, read as the reverse complement.
ACACGGTAAAATGATGAGTTACCGTAATGACTCATCTCTTGAGATAAGGCCCCATAGTTCAGTCGCTGACCTCAACTCTGCATCAGAGGTACAGACGTAAAGAGCAGTTAGGTCTCTGTAGTAACCGTGTCTGACAGCGCTGGAATAGACTTCATTACAGCGACACATGTTTCCACCAGATGCTCCCTGAAAAGAACAGAGCATTTTTCCAAGCATTTTACCTCAGTAAATACCTTCCAAAGATACAAGCCATCAAAACATTAGTCTTGGGTTCCCATTGTAAATTCTCAAGTAGACAGATCACGCTTACCCTAGTCAAACATGTCAGCTGCCTGAAACAGACGTCAGCTTGCCTGACCTCGCTGCACAAGTGTAAAACGTCTGCTGAAGCTTCAAAAACAACCTAGAAGCAAAGCTATTTTACAACTGTTCTCACAGACCAGTGCAACTATTTTTGTCTTGCTCTTTATATTCGAAAACAATATTATGCAATATCAAGGGGATCTAATTCATACTTGTACTTATACACTAAAAAGTGCAATATTGAAGGGATCTAATTCACACTTTCAGAAAATTGCTGTCATTTTCACTTTAAAAATTCCACATTTAATTACAAACAAACAAAACAGAATGTAACACATTCAATTAAATTTTTGATGTAGAATATAGTTATTACATGCAAAGCATACTCAAATAATCTTTCTTTTTATTATATTTTTAACAGTGGATTCACAATGTCCGCACACATTTGTGCAGAACACTTAAACCTACAATTTATTTTAATCGGCACCTAAAATTCAAACATTTACACAAAACGTTACACTAACAGCACATCAAAACTAAGTCAACCCAATCCCCTGAAAATATGTACCAACTTCACAAGGTGGTGATTTTGTATGAATTCCTAAAATGTAATTAATGCAGAAATTTTTTAGTTTTTTAGCTTTAATATCCACCCCTAAATCTAATTATCAGAGGGGATTTAGCAGATTGCACAGTATCATTCATATGAGACTGTATAAATGTATACAAATTGACATTGTCATTATTAAAATGTTCAGCAATCTTAGCGGCTGCTAATTGTGCTAATAGCATTAGGACAATGGGGCACCAGCACAGTAGAGGTGCTCTGTTGGCCTTATGCCGTGCTCAGTCAACGGGCGCTCTCCATCTGCCTTTGTTTAGAGCCGTCAGGTCTTGTCACTCAAGTGAACAAAATAAAGCAGAGGGGTTCTGGTTAGCCCCTCCTGACTGGAGGCTGTTTTAAAGCACTCCAGTCTGCCACAGAAAACTCAATTTTACTTTTCCTACCCATGTTCCCTAGACCAGAGCAAATTTCATTACATGTTTATGGACTTATAAAATACAGTTTTCTTCACACGCGGTTTCATCAAAGCGCACTGACTCTGAGATGTGTGGAGGTCTTAGCACTGTTGTTGCAGTGCTGACATTTAGCCACATATTTTTGCTTCATCCAGTTCAGTTGAATTCAATTCAAAGCTTGATTGATTTCAGCTTTCTAATAGTGCACCCTGAGAGGAAACAGATCAACCAATCATAAATCTGCGAATGTGCTGAAAGATCTGGGCCGCTGACCCAAAGGTTCCAGTTTCAGACTGCAGAAGGGGTATTTAAATGATTGTTCACACAAAAATGAAAACGGTTCCTCACCTTTGTGTTATTCCAACCCTGTATGACTGTGGAACACAAAAAGACATATTCAACAGAATTTTCATACAGAGACTACCGTGGTCACTTTCATTGTATGGAAAAGAGTTGCCTGAGCATTCGGCTTAAAGGGTTACTTCACCCCAAAATAAAAATGTTGTCATTAATCACTAACCCCCATGTCGTTCCAAAGTCGTAAGATGTTTTGGATGAAAACCGAGAGGCTGTGATTGTCCCATTGACTGCCAAGTAAATAACACTGTCAAGGTGCAGAAAAGTATGAAAGACACTGTCAGAATAGTTCATCTGCCATCAGTGATTCAACCGTAACGTTATAAAGCTACGAGAATACTTTTTGTACGCAAAGAAAATAAGAGAGGAGACAAATTGTTGAATAAATGTTGTAATTCTTTGCATTAAAAAAGGCTTGTCACTTGAATCGCTGATAAAATGGAGTATTCTGATTATGTCTTTCATACTTTTCTGGACCTTGACAGTGTTATTTTCTTGGCAGTCACGTGATGTTACACCCTTAAAAGAACGTCCCTCGGCGGGCAAAACAAAGCTTTACTCCACTGACCGCCAGTCATTTCTACGCAGTTTGCATTAAGTAAAACACAGACATTAAAAGGTGAAATTCAGTAAACACCTTTTTGATGACGTATATTTTGTACAGGCCAGCAGATGAATCCAGGATATAAAACACAGCGTGCAAGTTTCACGTTAAATGGTTTCCCATAGAAAACCGTTATAAGGTAAACACTGAACCATTAAGTGGATTGTGTTGTTTTGAACTTTTTCCATATTCTGGCCTCATCTGCTTTCCTATGTAAACTATGCATCATTAATACAGTGATTACTGAATTTGATATTTAAATATTATCTTTCAAATATATTACGGCACTTTAAGTGTTTCTACAACGTTTTGTGGCACTGTTTAATAAATGAAATATTGCCGCGGGAGCTTAATTGCAATACCTATAGATTGCAAATGGCTAAAACTTACATTTTATTCACATACCTTTGTTTTATTGTTTTGAGAGGTGATCTTAATATTTGTGGCTGTGAAACAGATATAAAATTGACAGGCATTTGCTGCAGTTCTATGGATGGTTTGCCCTCCAGGTCTTCGAACTGGTCAAATGACTGAAAACTATCTATGGGACAGTAACAAGTCTCCCGGTTTTCATCCAAAATATCTTACATTTTGTTCCAAAGACGAACAAACCTTTTATGGGTTTGGAACAAAATGGGGGTAAGTGACTAATGACAACATTTTCATTTCGGGGTGGAGTAACTCTTTAGTAGCTGTTTTTGTGTTCCATAGAAGAAATTAAGTCATAAATCTTTTGGCCAACTATCCCTTTAAATGAATGCTTTTAATATTAAAATTCTTTCTTAATTTCATCAATCATTAATCATCAAAACATCTTAAGATTCACTGCATTATACTGGGGGAAATACAATAAAGTGTTTTGATTTTTTTTTTTTTTCCAGTAATGTGAATTTATGCTTTAGTCATCATAATATGATATAATAAAAAATATTGTACATGCCGTTCAGAAACAGCGTTTATTCCAAACCTTTAGTGCTTTTGGAAACACCCTCTACCCTAGCAAGCACTAACACACGCACACACAAACGCACAATTGTGTTTGTATGGTTAGTCTGAGCAGCAATAGTTCTGCATTCCACATGTCAATATTCAGGCTTCTGGCAAATTCTCCGGATTTACAAATAAACAAATAGCTGGGCAGGAATGGGAGAAATCGGAGACTGCAAATGAATTTAATTTCTTGTTCTTTCTCTTTCAACTAAAAATAGAATGCACTTTTCTAAGTTGCATAAAATGTATACAACATTATTTGTCATCTAACAACGAGACTTTTCTTGGAAAAAAACAACAGAAATGAAAGCATTTTTGGCTGTTCTGCACAGTAGATCCTAGATTTCCAAACATAAGCTTGGCATCCCACTCTCTGAGAAACTATAAACAGTGTCAAAGAGCAAAACTTTGGAAATGTTTTTTTGGACGGACACCTTCCTATCGTTCTTATCAATGGTAATATCTAGGAATTTTGCAATGACCTCATTTGGCCTTGGCCCATTGGTGTTTAAGCGTGATCTCAGTCTCAGACGCCACACCTACGGTCCACTCACTAATCCATACGGCAAACAAAAATACGGTAAAAAGCTAGATGAAAAAAAGACTGTTCCAATCCGATTGGCCGACACAACTACCAAAAGTTGCATTGCACTACTTCTATAAAGTGCTATGTAAACACTACAGTTAAAGGGTGTTACAGAAACAAAGCTTTACTTACTTAGAAGCAGAATTAATCACTGGTTTTGCAAGAGCTGACATCAAACCTACTCCGAATTATTACTTAATGGCAAGCAGAATTGGAAAGGACACCAACATATTTGTTTAAAAGTGTTTTGGACTTGGAAAAGGTGTTTGATCTGTGCATATTTCTCTCCTTATTCAGACTTTTTCACTATATTGTGGATGGAGGGCTTGTATTTTAGCAACGGTTTGCTTATGTGTGATGTCCTGGCTTGCCAATAATGGTTGTGGTTCTGACCTCGGTATTGATCCTGGGACAAGAAATTACACACAAGAGTTATAATCAAAAATGACCCCAGTGAGAAGCATCCAAATGATTAATGATCCCTGAACGGTATTGCAGAAGCAGAACAACCACTGACAAAGAAAATAAAAATGAATAATACCCTCTTTACAGGTGGTAACATCCAGATCTAGCCAGCTCCTCACATAATTCACATATCTTTGGGCAGTTTTAATAAATTTCTGCAGCAGACCCACTGAGCTTGGGGTCTCTGTTCAGTGTGAACAGTCCAAGGAAGAGTTCAGCAGCTGTACTATTAAAAAATACTCTAGGAGAAAAGAGTAACCTGATACACGTTGGAGTGAGAACACAAATCAGATGAGACGTTCATGAGCCACAAATCTCTCCTGTGTCTGAAACATCACAGTACCACGCGTGATGGTGAGCACGACAGAGCCAGCAGCCTGTGATCAGCCAGAATATGAAAATAGCAGACTGACATATACTTACTTTCCTGCACTGTGATCTGTACTGGATCAGATCTTCAAGCTGAATACAATCCCCATCCCATTCTATCCTGTTCTGAAACGCGATATTAAAATTAAATAAATTCATTGAAAGCATGTGAATTTTTTTTTAGGAATTTATATTTTCTCCTTGAAATAATCATTTAGTGAGCAGAGTTTTGGCTCCCTTTCTATTCATAAGTCGGAACTTGATATCACATAGGAAGAAATTCAACATCACACATACTCCATTTATGAAAATGATTTACAGTATGTTTTGCAACAAAACAATTACACTGCTAATAAATCCTACATTTTGACTAATAGTGCCAAAAAGTATCAGTAACTTTGACTACGTATTCTATTTATTGTTTATGTAATATACATTTTGTCTGATTAGAATATATCTCTAAACTAAGTTCAATACTGAGCATCAAAAAAAGTTGCCATACAGTATCACAAAATATTCACCACATTGTTTTCAGTAATCAGCATCACACAATCAGGAGTTATTTTGTATTTAATACTTTTTTTTTTTAACAGTTAATTTTTTTTTAAAGTTAATGTCGACTAACTAAACATTTGGTCTGACAATTTGTATATTGTTACATTTATAAAATTAGGATTATGTGTGTGTATGTGTCTGTATGTACATATAAACACATTTACAGTGTGTGTGTGTGTGTGTGTGTGTGTGTGTGTGTATAAAAAGCATTACAATTCTTCATCCTGTCTGCAGTCTCAAGAATCGAACTTAAATTTAAAATTGACTTCATTCAGAATGGCACACAACCCTGACTTCAATACATATGCAGTTCTCCTAGAGAAAGTTCAACATGTAGGATGAACTTGTGGTGAAGCCAGATGGTCCTTGGAACATTAAAACTAGTTAAATCAATGTCCAACCAGGCTGAGAGTACTGAAGCTGCCAGGTGAAATCACCAAGGCAATATATAACCCGACTTCACCTCACATAATGCCAAGCTGCCACAACAATCACTTCCTTCAGTCTTTGTGATGTCGGCTATTAACAAAATGTCCAACAGTGCTAATTCCTTAAAAAACAGTGAATATAATGGAGCTCTGGGGCAAAGCTCGTGAATATCCACTGACAGCTTAATTAGGGAAATGCTACAAGTCTGTAAGTAATGAAGGACGTATGTTTTGAATGCGGAATTGAAGGCGAACAGAACATTGCTTTTTAAACAGAAAGTTAAAGTACACACTAAAACACACTTATTTTTGTTAATACATGGACGTTTATTTAAAATTTGATTATATTTTAGCTCAAATTTGAAATTAGTTATAATTGGCAAAGTTTAAACAATACTTGGACTCGAAATGGCAAAAAAAGTAAATGTGTGCAAGAACAAAAGTAAGTGCATTTTAGTGCGCAGTGGGAAATCCTTTGGGCCTCAGTCATGAAACACATGCAGAACGAATCTCTATGTAAAACATTCATAAATCCAATTGAATTAAATGCAGCAATTTGCGTTGCAATGGTTTTGCAAACGATTTGCACAGAAATTTGCTCTGCTCGTGTTTCATGAATGAAGCCCATTGAGATTTTGCAATTGCTACGGTGATTTCGTTAAAGCATTTCATGCAATTACATTCTTTATTGATTTTTAATAAAGGTTTTAGTCATGTCAGCACTTGAAACGTATGTGGTAAGAACACAGATGTCTTCGGGAATCACAGAGGTTTAATATTTGTTTATGAAGGGGTGGTATTAAACTACCCGCAGCTGCTGCAGTGCAGTTCTCATGCACAATGAGTGCATGACTGATGACTCCACTATCAAATGAATGAATCAAATGAAAAGGAAACTTCACAGACTAAAAGCGCACGGCTTAATAACAATCACCAGAAAGGAAACTCCTTCGCTGGGATTATCTTGGATTATTATTTGGAATTTTGTGTTGCATGGTAAGGGCCAGGCAAATAACTCCAATATGTGTGACCTGGTAAACCGCTAAAGAGACGTAGATTAATGTATCATGTCATCTTTAATTTCCTAGATTTTGAAACTGAAGGGAACTGCTAGATGCAAAAGTGTAAAATATGGCCCGTCCAATTCCCACAAAGTCCTGGCTCAGAATTTGGCCACAACCATAGAAATATTATCTCCGCAAGAAAACTGAAGCAAAATCTCCTGGCCCACTTTATTTTTCAGAAAAAAAGACTTTGAATAAAATTATATTCTCCAGTCATGTTGGTTCTGCTGGGGTTATGCGATGCTTCCCAATGTAACGTGGCAGCTGTAAAGTATCATAAATGTGCATTACGGTCAAATAAGATATCACCATCGTCTCAGCAATTCATCACAGTATTATGAAGATGATCTTAATTGACAAACAATAACAGAATTATTAGCATCTCTTTCATTTCTTTCACTTCAAAAACACTGTTTGGTTGCAATGAAATTACCTACACTAAACCATATGATATTCTCTAAAAGCGTAATTCATTTAAGATCTGAAACTCCATTTTAAACACATCAGATAATTTTGACGCTAACATCATTATTAGATTGAGTTTGTGTACCCAGCAGGGAATTTCGGCTCCTTCCAAGCATTGTAAACATCTGTTTTCTCTTAACATTTGGTCACAGTTTATTTTCATTATTTTGAAAATTGTAAATATGCTGCTATTATCTGTTTCTACTTGCAAATTCATTTAAAGGCTAGTTTATCACTTAATTTGGCAAATTGAACAGCAATATATAGCGCGGTCTGAGTCATGGAGTCTGACAGTTTCTTGTTACATTTACGAGATGTCTTGAGCCCACTCCGTCTTCATGTCCTTCTGTTGAGGCACATTTTATTTTTCCAGTTCAGTTGTTGTTTTAGGGTCATTTAGAAAAGCTTGAGTAATGAGCCAACGTGGAAACTTTCTGAAGAGTCTGTAATACATATTAGTGTCTCATTTATTTATCTCGTAACATACTGAGATCGTAAATATTCATATCACATTTGCCAACATCTCTCTCTCTACACTTGGAAAAAACAAATTTAAAATAACATAAAATGGAAAATAACATAAGCTCTGCCTTATTTTATTTGATTTGCATTATAGTCACAACTTGATATTTTATAGCAAACTTAATGTTTAAAGGCTGCTCCTAAAAGTAGTCAGCAATTGCATTAAGCATTGTAATAAGCTTGGTGAGACAAATCCAAGGTGGCTGTTACGAAGGGACTGAGGGTCGAGTGGGGATCCAAGTGCAAAAGCTTAATTCAAAAATGTAGTCAAACAGGCAGGGTCAAACACCAGCAAACAGTACAATCCAGGCAAAGGCAAATGAGTAATTCCAATAAAAAAGTGAGGATCAGGGCAGGCGGAAACAATCAAAAAACTAGAAAACAGTCCAAGGTCAAAAACAGAATGAAACAAGGAGGACACGAGAACAAGGAACAAGGGTATGGCTTTGCAATAATCAGCGTATGAGATAGGGTGAGGGCTTCTTTTAAGCTAGACAGAGGGGAACACAAGACAGAACCAACCAATGAGAACAAGACTCATGCAATTCAAGGAACGAATCAGAACACAACACATTTACAAAGGTAGCACAAGACATGGTGACATGAGGGGCAAGGGACACATGGGAAATGGAGTCCAGACACCGATGGCTGAGTCCAGTGTGGAGTGCCCTCTAATGGAGTTCATGGGCACTCCAGCTGGCGATCGTGACAATGGCAAACAAAGCAGTGATCAACTCTTTGCTAATTGCTATGTCCTTATTCCTAGAAACATTGTTTTATTCAATTAAAATAATAGCTTTAGACTAATTTAAAAAAAAATGGCATCCTAGATGAGCTTGTCACTTCATGAGAACAGATTTGGAGAAATGTAGCATTACATCATTTGCTCACCAATAGATCCTTTGCAGGGAATGGGTGCCGTCAGATTGAGAGTCAAAACAGCTGATAAAAACCCCCAGTCCATCAATTAATGTAAAGCGAAAAGCTGCATGTAAGACGTTTTTAACTTCAAATTGTTGCTTCTGGCTAATATTCATGTCCTTTACCTACAATAATGCTTTCTTCAATAAAAAAGAATCAGGTGAGAAATATGCAGGAATCAAAAACTGTTTACAACAGTCCCAAATGGACTCTCTCATGCTGATGGAGGATGCATGTAGCGGATCGATCTTAAATGACCCAAGGATGAGTAAATTGAATTAAGATTTTTAGGTGAACTATTCCTTTAGGTTTCAGCTACAAAAAGTACTTAAATGAAATAAAATTTTGAAAATGTGTATTTAACGTAAAACATGGTTCATTAGCTTTGCAACGTGCTACAGGAAAAGGAACTGCGAGTCAAGCATGCTTCACGTTTGCTTTTGTATGGCCTACAGATACATTCTCTTTGCTCTTCTGGAGAATATTGAGCATGTGTGTGAGTATCTGCTTAATGTCTCAGATATAGAAAAAAAAAATCATGTTTTCCTTCACAGGCAGAAACATCTGTCAGAGCCTCAGATCTATCATTAGCACACTATTCTACGTGCACTCACTGTGTTTGTGTTGAGTGCACACATGTGTGTTTTCACTGCTGCTGGGGGAGGAGGAAAAAGTCTCCAAACTCTTTGTGTCACTTTGAGCACAAGAAGAGAGAAGAGGACAGGAAGACTATTCGATGACTGGCAAAAGAAATTCTGCCATGCGGTATTCATCAAAATACTCCAGCAATCGTTTCAATGAAATAACCGCCCCAACTCTAGAGCAATCGTTTCTAACTGGACAAAAACTTTGGCTCCACGAGCCAAAAAACAATTCGGAGCAACATGGGCATGTTACCCACACTGGGTGGAGGGAAAACAAATGACGCAGTATTGTGAAATGGCACCATCTCACTTCAGACTGCATCTGGTCAAAGCCACTCCTCATTTGCATTCAATTCAAAGCGCTTATTGTATGGAGAACGATTACAGGAGGTTTCCCCACCTCTAGCCCATTTTGACGACATTTCCTTACTTCTAATGACTATTTGAAGGCTCGAGCAGTTACTGCTGTCAACGAAAATGAGAGGCTAAAGGCTAACCGTCAGCTAGCTAATACCCAAACGGCCCTCACTGGACAACTTCCTGTCATTTGTCTTAAAGCAAACAGGCAGGAAATAGCTTCGAATATAGCTATGCTGCATTTTAACATGCTAGAATCGCGCAGAAAGATTTCCTCACGTCTTGAAGTGGACGTAAGACAAATGTTTTGTGCGGAGAGCGAATTGTGATTTAAAGTGACAGTTATTTATGATGAATGCTGCTCTCCTGAGAGTCTGGCAAAGCGGTTCACGAATCTAAAGTGCACCGTGACCTCAGATGCGGTTAGAATCACACGATGACAACTATAAAGCCCTCTACAGCCGAGCTCTGAGAGTACGATGGTATTTACCTTCACTACCATATCAGTTGACACTTCACTCAATGCATATGGAAGAGACGTTTCCAGGAACGGGATACAAACAAAGCGACCATAAGTCATTTAGAGAGGTGCACTGTTAATATTTATCATACTTAATATGTCTGCTTGTACTGAATGATATATACATCTGTATTGGGGTTATGAATGCTATGATATTCATGAATCCATCAGCACTGGAAACTAACACACTGATGAAATGCATGGTTACATGCATTAAATAAACAGGTCTTTAAAGGTGAATGTTTCACTGGCCATTATTAGTCAATTCAATAATGCACAGGATTGATATATCAAAAACATTCTGGTTTGAGTTTGTTTTAAACACTCAACCCTAAGTATTCAATTTCTCTAAACAATTTAGCCTGTATTGTATGTATCGTTTAGATCATTTCAGCCTTAGTTGTGCTAATCCGTTTTATTGGTTGTTTTTTGTAACATTAAAATCTCTCATTATGTAAATTATGCAATGTCCACTATTCAAAATGTAAGTGGTGGCAGCATCCTAATGTAACCACCTAATATTTGTGACACGATTAAATGTATAGATGGCTGCTAAATTAATAAAATGACAGTCTGAAGATTTCTTTTTACAATTTGCTTAATGAAATGTAATATGTCTTTTAATTTCTGTATCTATTTAACCATATTGCCAATTATGGCTAATGCTGCACACTGATTTTCGTGCAAAGCCAAAGGAAATTTACTTGGTGTCATGATATCTGCAAAACAGCTATAATGGAGTATTTTGTTTACCTAGAATGAAAATCTAAAAAAGGTCAAATATATGCCCCTCAATATTATGCAACAGCAAGTTAAATTTAAAAATGTCAAACTATCTGCAGTTAGCCAAGTAATATTTTGCTGTTCAAATAATCTCACCATGGCAGCCCATCAGTGACCAGTTAACTCTATAAAGCCTGACATATTAAATAATAATATATATTGTTTTAATGGAACAGTTTAACCTTTGGACAAAATATAAAAAATATGTTTATGTATTATTGTATTTTTATTGTATTATGTATTTTGTTGAGCACTATTTCAGGCTATTATGGTTCATATATTATATAAAAGAATATGGAGCTCATGCCTGAGAAAAAAAACACATTAGTTTTCTTCAGAGGACTAAACTGACCAAAAATATATTTGCTGATATTTATATGGCTAAATCAATAAGCTGATTCTGATAAACATCACTATTTAACTGAATAATATTAGTAAGATGACATTTAAATGCTTAGTTTTATAATCAAAGCTCTTTCATTTTTATTGTAGGGGGAAGGGAAGGCAATGCAATATGACGATGATGACTGAGAGATGTAGAAATACGTTCCTCAAAAGCCTGGTGATCATATATGATACGCATTTTAACATAAATTTTTCTAAAAGAAGGTAAATGGATGATAAATAAAATATATAAATAAAATTAACATTAGTTGCTTTAATCCATGAAGTAACTTTAACAAAAATAAATATTTCACAGTGTAGCACAACCTGAAATTTGGATTTAACAATTATTCTAAATGCCTTTTACTTGCTTTAAAAAAGTATAAACTCAGTTAGATTACAAAAAACATGCAGTACTTTGCATACAAAAAAAATTTCAGCAAAGCTTTAATGAAGTCCATAATTTAGAGGCCTTTAAAATTTGTGTATTGAATATGATGCAGTAGGCTTTTTACGGTTTAAAAAAACTTACTTTACCTTACTTCGCTTTTTTTATTATTATAAATTTTTGTAGGGTTATTTTAAAAACGTGCAAATTTAACACTGTTCTTTTTTTATATGTAACAAAATAACAGTGACTGAATTCTGAAAACGCATGCAGTGAATAAAGCAGCTTAAACAGCAGGCAGATTCATGGGATGTAAAAACGTGGAACTGTAGCAATTTGAGAGCTTTAAGCGCCCTGACCTCGACTTGTCTCAGATGGTTTGCTTTAACTAAACTGGACTAAACTGTAGCGAGTGTAGAGGTGAAAACTAGTATGACCTTGGGCTTGTCTCACCAGGGTTTGTTTTAACTGGCAGGGGGCTTTCGCGCCTATTACTGATAGCTCTAATGAGAAAGGGTCAGAAAAGCTGACCTGTGGTGAGTGGAAATGGATGGGGCAGGGCTATCTCACTTCAATTCCCCTGCCACCTGCCAGTGACTACGCAGGGGGCGTCCTGATTGCTAACAGACCCATCTATGCCGTCCACCCAGGTGTCTTTATTCTCACCAATCAGTCATGCACACGACGGGCTTTTAGCTACAGCACACATGCTGAGATCCACGGAGAGAGAGATTCCTTTGCTATGTGTGTTTAGTTCTAATTCCTCTTACAGCCGCCTTGTCAAACGCAGATGTGCTTAAGAAGATGTTTGGAAAATAAGGGAGAAAACTAGAAGAGTGTTTTTTTCTGAATCTGGCATGAAGACGGTAACGGTTTAGATATGAACGAACAACACTCGGCCTGTTTCCCGCCAAGTGCAATTCAGAAATTCTCATCTGAGCTTATATATCAATATTAATAAGAAAATGTGCGGCGTGACCCGCACTGGAACTCGCACAGTGCCTGACATAAAACTTTCTTTCCACACAAAACCTGCTTTAAACAAATAATCTCTCTCTGGTTGACTGTACCTGATAGTGATTTAAGTTTACATTGAGATTACTGCAACGATTATAATAATAAAACAGTGCAAAGATCTGTTAAAGAAAAAGCCCAAAGTACTTCCTTTCAGTTCACAATCAGAATTCAATCAACAACAGTGTCTCTGCAACAGAAAAATCACTGCATGATCCAAACAAAATATCACAGCTCGTCCAACCATAACACATTTTTGTGATTTAAATATGCACAGAAAAGATACTATTGACCTGATTGCAACTGCATGCAAAAACCTTCATGTTCTTGCTGTATAGCAAGTGCTTTTACAAAGTGTCATTTCTGAAATCATTGTCAGCTGGCCTTTTGTATATGTCATCATTCAGCTTCATTCAATCCTTGATCTGACATTTTCGGTACTACAAAGGTCTCTGACAAATCCTCGAAGACTTCTGCCTTTCAAACATTTATTCCCCCTTAAAATGATCTGAACATTTGGGACAATGTCTGTGTGTGTGACTATGAAATCTGAAATTGGACACTGGATTTACAAACAGGCAAAGCACAGCTGTTGAAAGTGATCAATAAAACCATATGCTTGGCTGACTGTTCGCCGGACCGTGCTGTCTCTCATCATTTTAAACCTATGCGTTTCTGGAACAAGCAGCAACAATTACATCACTGCATTTGTTGGAGTACCTATGATCCTGGACATCAGTGAGACAAAAGAACTCAACATAGTTCAGACAAGCTTAAACAACATAAAACCAAACCATAAACACAGAAAGCATCCAAGACAACAGAGTCCTGAACATAGCAACTACAAGATTAAATCTTCCTACTGACTTTAAAAATACTTTTGCCAACCTTGTCACCAATAATATGCACCGTTCAATACATTTGTGACCCTGGACCACATTATAAGTAACATGGTATATTTATAGCAATAGCCAATAATACATTGTATGGGCCAAAATTATCAATTTTTCTTTTATGGCAAAATAAAATTAGGATATTAATTAAAGATAATGCTCCATTATCAAAAACGTAATCTTTGATTAGTAATATGCATTGCGAAGAATGTCAACTTAATTAAAAAATTTTTTTGCACCTTCAGATTCCAGATTTTGAAATAGTTGTATCTTGGCCATATACCTTTTCTAACAAACCGTACATCAATGAAAACCTATTTATGCAGCTTTCAGATGATGTATAAATCTCAATTTGACAAAATGACTCTTTCATGGTTTTGTGGACCAGAATCCCATTTGTTAAAAACCTACACTCCTATAAAATAATACACTTTCAAAAGGTACTGATATTTAACCATTAAGGCTTACAAAGATGTACCTTTTAGCTTTTGTACCTTAGGGTATCAACCAAGTGACAGCATTGTACCTTTTTGTCTGAGAGTGTATATGTGTTATAGCCTATTTTGTGAAACTCTGAAGCAAAAAACCAAAGCCTAACCATGATATAGGCTCAGCATCTGCATGTTGTTGTAATCTCCTACCTGTTAACGTGACATCGCTGTAGATGTTGGAGACCTGTTCTTTCAATAAGACCTGTTGCATCTGAGCCGCTTTCTCCCGCTGCAGTTCCAGCATCATGTCTGGGTGGCTGGCCAGCTTACAACCCTTTTGTTTGTCCAGAGCGAAGTCACTGCGCACTATGTCTGCATGGAAACCGCGAGAATGCTTTTGGAGTACAAACGAGAGGACAAACCAACCACTAAAAGTGCAATGCATGTGGTTTGCATTGTGGACATGTTTACCAGATCCTCAAAATGTATTTCTTTCTCTTCCATGTTTATTGATAAAAAGTCTGGGTAATTAAAAAGCCATTTCTTTTCAGCAGGCATGTACTACATAAATGAAATGCATCAATATTTACTCAAATATACTTTAGATTTATGCATGCATATTTGTCCACACAGTATGGAATAACAACGCTTTGATATCACGATTCCATGCAGTATTTCTAGAATACAGTTACATTTTTCATCAAGTTTTTCTGAGTCCAAATCATGCAAAACACAAAACACTTCTCAATCAATATGCAAAATACCTGCCTAATTAAAAATGACCAAATCAGACCTCACCATCTTCATAGTTTTTGAGGTAATAGTCTGGTCCAGGCCCTCTAAACTTTGCAAGATTCTTCAGGTTATGAAACTGGAGAAAGTCGGTCCGTTTGCCCCCAAACCTCAAATAAGCTGGAGAGAGTCCCCGTGCCAGAGTTACTAAGCGCTTGGAGCTGTGGATAAAGAAAGATGCAGATCACAGACCCAAAGACTCAGAGAAACCCGAAGTGCTACAGCTGAACTGTGCAAAGTAAATATTAGCAGGAGCTGTCTGTACCTAATTTAATTTGTCCAATCAAAAGTAGTTATTTTGAATGAGTCATAATAAAAAATGCAGTCAGGTGAATCTAGTCATATCTTTTTATTTTCTTAATAAAACATGTTAGTTTAAAAGTGACCATGTGAAGCTATTTAGATGACCTGATTAGACATTGTGCAGTGCATTAAATCATTAAGAGAGCTTTTCTTTATGATTTTACACTATGAGTGTGAACTGAAGCTGACTTTTTTGTTTAATGTTGATTTGTATCATTTCAAATTACATTGGGTTGTATATACACACATTAAACACACAGCATGCATATATAATATATAATAAAGCATATACTGCCTACACTTTATATGTCTTATTTTATGCTAAATCTGTAATGCCGACACGAGAAAACGGGATTATAGCTCATCAATAATTAAAAACTTTTATTTGGTTTATTTGTTTTTTTATTATTATTATTATTTGTTAGCAGCGACCTGGTTTTCGCCATTACGTTGGTGCGTAGCTTTCTTACGGAACCTCAGACTGACGTTCATCAGATTTAGTGTAATGTATGATTGTGTTTTAGGCCGCAGTGTTGAAATCAACAGCAGATTATTTCACACAGAGCTGCAGTCTGTGGTGCTACACGCTCGTTTCTCTCTAAATAAATACATACCAGCTTTTTAGTGCTTTCACAAATAATGAGACATAATACGGTACCAGTCGTAAAAAGAGAAGCTGTAAAAGGTGCACATAAAAGCAAGGCCTATAAACTGCGTAAATATTCCCTTGCCTTTGAGCGTAATGAGCGTAAAGACCTTAAAAACAACAGATAAAATAAAAGAAGAATCAAATTCAATGAAATAAAATAAAATAAATATACTGTGTGGATTGTTTTGTGAAAAGCAAAACGAGCTAAATTACCACAAACTTTAATCGGTGAAGCCTGGGTTTGGACTGAGGGCCGAAACTGATTTTTAAGAAAAAAAAAAAAAAAAAAAAAAACATTTTGGAAAGACAAAGAGAAAATTTGAGCAAGCAGCGGCACACAAACTCACATTTCGCTCATCTGGTGTCACGTCCAATAACGTGAATAATTCCATTTAATCAGACCAAGCACGAAGCATGACTAAGCTTGTTATTTTTGGGAAAATTGCAACAGCTAGAATCTAACAATTTTAATTATTAAAATTAATTATTAGTGCAGCTCACGGGAGAATAATAGCGATAATAACTGCGATATATTTACATATAAATAACCTACTTCAGTATTGTGTTATTATTGTTACCATTAGCTTTAACATTATGGGAACGCTATTTTGAACGCAAGCATTTGAATAACCTCAGCCAAACATGATAAATATCACTAGCCTACTTCAAATCTGTGGAACGGCTGTTCTTAAAACATATAAGATGGTAAAAAAAAATAACATACAGTGGATACATGTTCAAGTAGTCATGTCACATTCCGCTTTTATTCAATCCTGGTTTCTTTTCTCATATTAAAAGAAATGAAGTACGCAAAATGTAAAAGCCAAACAAACGCATTTGGCTGCTTGCTTTACCACATAAATCTGAAATAACTTACACTGTACACTACAGAAAACTAACAATAATTGCCACGACAGCAGATTGGGGTTCAGATTTATGTTGGCCAGTTCTTAAATTCCATTTTTTTTTCCCAATACCTCATCCTGACTATAATAATATTAATAATAATTCGGTAATATACCGGTAGTAAACACTACATCGACACTGAAACCTGTCCGGGGCTATGAAAGACACTTACATTTCGGTTCTCCGTATGGTTTTGTGTCTTTTCTCCTCTGGGGGCTGGGACACTCATATTCACTTCCAGGTCAAGCCCTGGTGTGCAAATTAACACAACCATTCAAATCTGCGCGTATATTCAGGATTCGCGCTCTAATATATAAATTCATATTCGTATTTGGTGTAGAGAGACAGGCTCACGGGCGAAGCTCATCCCACAACACCGTTTCATTGGGATTCAAGAGATGTTGTTTTTAAGCATTACGCGTAAACATGTGGAATTGTACTTCACGCATAAAATGAATGTCCGAAAGTGCGAAAATGGATACACAAGTAATAGGCTACACTGGTATTTTACATGATAACATTATAAGCCGCATAGAAAGACTCATCATGTCTCCAAACAGAAGTTTATGTGTGAAAATAAACGAGTAAATGGGTTTTGTAGTAGCCTATCTTTAGAGAAATGTGGTACTGTGTAAAATTGGTGAATTCTAGATGCTGTTCGATAGATTAAAAGTAGTAAAACAGCAGCTGTATGTTATTGGAAAGATTCATTGATAATGTCTAGTAGCGTCCCTGCTGGAAAATCCAGTTTAAGGCGGGT
>JAUMHE010000062.1:17577966-17618722 GCA_032359235.1 Enteromius mattozi | reverse complement strand
CCAAATACTTATTTTACCAAGGAATTTACCAATTAATTCATTAAAAATCCTACAATGTGATTTTCTGGATTTTTTTTATTATTTTGTCTTTCATAGTTGAGGTATACCTATGATGAAAATTACTGGCCTCTCTCATCTTTTTAAGTGGGAGAACTTGCACAATTGGTGGCTGACTAAATACTTTTTGCCCCACTGTATATATATATATCTTATTTATTATATTAATTAAATATTTATTTATTTATATATATTTATTTATTTATTTATTTTATTTATTTATTATTCCGTCAGTGTCTAAAAAACATAGAAAACCTTGCAAGGGCTGTACATTGTACATTTATAGTATTATTAATTTAAATTCCAGTATACATAGAAAATATATAATATTTAATTGTCAATGTGTTTTTTATTTGTTTTGTTTTTAAATATGCCTTTGTCAAGCTAAAATTCAAAGTACTGACAAACCTTACTCTCCCAGGTGAAAAAAAGGGTTATGTGAATTTCAGTTGATTTTAATTCTACTCAAATGTAAATTGCAAGTCTGCATCTTTTTTCAGTTGAGATTTAATTGAAATTCAGGACTTGCACTGAAATTTTAGCAGCATTTTACTTTACTTTAAACTCTGAACGGTGCACAACCCTGGCAGAAACATGCACTATTTGCTAAATCACATCATCATCACTCAGACGTTTTTATCACTTATTCATACTTATCAGTTGACAGCTTTTTTATTTCAAATATTCAGTTCAGTTCAAAACTACGCATTTTACATTTCATTTTCTACTCTCCAGGCAACAAAAAAAGAAAGAAGTCTCATGATGGAGATAAACCTTTGGAAGACAATCCTGAACAATCACAGGTGAAGACCTAGCATTCATTGTACGGGTTTGCTTCTCTCTTGCTTCGCCCACAAATGTGAAATCATCCTTCCTCTGCATCATGAGTGAGAGAAAGCACAACCCAGTGTACAAAGACCACCACAACAGATGTAGCATCAGAAAACCTTGCCTTCAGGAATATACTGTTACAACAAACCTGAAACACACATGCAGCAAGACACATATTGTTTTTGTCATTGACGAGATGCTACATAACCGTTGATATACTACAGTTTTGATGGCGGTTTATGATGATGTCATCTCCAGTCACTGTGGTATTGACATTCTGTCCTCTGACCCCGAGCAAAGCCAGCAAGCACAAGCCTGGAGACCTGAAGCCAACCGTTTGACCAATGAGAGGGCAGAACCTTTAGTATGGTCATCTTTCAGTAGAAACAAAGTGTTTATTGTGTGATTTTCTATCATATTAAATGAGAGGTATTTGCCAGGCTGTGCCTGGAACTTAATATCAGCGCACTTTGAGACAGATCAGACCCATTTATTTCATATTCTGTTGAATAGCTGAGATGTTGACAGAAAAATACCTATATTAGGTAAAAGCTGTCAGAATCTTTTTTTTTCTATTTTCTGTTTAAAGTATGAATATTTTATGTTGATTTCTTATAATTTTGCTTTGATTTTTGCACTTCCTTTCAGCCGAGAGCACAGGGTACAAAGAGATATGGCTTTTTTCTTTTTAGCTATTTTAGGCCATATTCAGTAGTTTTTAAAAATAGTCAAGAGATGCCAGTGCTAATGGTCCAAGCACACGTATTTGACAACAGAATTATTTGTTTAATAATAATAACATTTAGTATATCGGCATGCTTTTCTCAAACAGCAGTGTTATTATTGTTATTATTAGAACAGCATTGTGTTTACTGTATGAAATATAGTTAGGATATGCGCAAGCCATAACTTGAACAAACTTGAAGCATTGATACTAAAATGTCACCTCAGATATATATATATAAATCATAAGCAATATCCAAAACATGCAAGAAGCCTATATAGTATTTTTTGAGCCCTTTTAAAAACAATAGAATAATTTCCTGCAACAAGCTGTAGATCTCACCCACTTTTCCTTTCATAAGCGTGCTGCTACGTGAATTACATCTTCAAGCTTCATACCTCTAATAAATTAAAGCCTTTTTAAAATGCCATTCATACTACCATTAAAAAGTTTGAGGCCAGTAAGATTTTTTTTATGAGCAATTAAGACTTTTATTTAGAAAGGATGCTGTATATTGATTAAAAAGAGAGATTTATGTCACAAAAAAGATTATATTTAAAATAAATAGTTCATTTGAACATCAAAGAATCTTTAAAAAAAAGCTGAACTTTAATAAGAATATCTAACAATAAGAATAATGTTTTCTAGATTTTTTTGACACTGAAGACTGGAGTAATGATGCTGAAAATTCAGCTTTGCATCAAAGGAATAAATTACAATTTAAAGCATATTTAGAGAGAAAATAGTTGTTGTAATTTGTAATAACATTTCCCAGTATTTTACTGTATTTTCAATCAAATAAATGCATACTTATTGGGTATAAGAGACTTTTTTCATAAACCAAAAAATCGTACTGACCTCAAACTCTTGACCGGAAGTATATAATCACTTAGGCATCAGAAAAATATCTGAGCTGCCATCACTGGTACACTGCCATGACTTTCCCAGCATGCCGTGTTCATGACTAACTAACCAATCAGCTCATACCTGCCAACAACAGGTCACATGATTACATTATGCCAGGGGATTATACATAGGATGTGTTTTGCATGATAGGCTGTTTTTTACAGAGTATGTCGAGTTAATACCTCTCTCCTGCATGCACCCAGCAGACAGTGGTGATATGTAGAGACTGTTGGGCCACAAGCGAGCCCCTCTATGCTAACAGTGACCTACCACACCACCAGGAAGTCGAACACAGAAAGCACAAAGACTCAGGCTGGAAACCACTGGGTGTCTGTTTCTTTCCCCTTGATATTTATCCCGAATATTTAATAGCAATAACCAAGCTAACCCCTTTTATAAAGTTGCTTTGCATCTTGATGATCTGGAGTGAACTGAATGTGCCTGCTTGCTTTCAGGTCACATGGACACTTTGTGTTGTGCAATACTGTGAGCTAAACTCACTGTACGGAGAGCACATGCTGACAGAGTCTAAAAAAAAAGAGGGGGCAGCACTTTTTACGTCAAGCTGCTGCATTGCAGGGTGGGCCAAGTGATGCATGCTGACGTCTGGATCAACCCCCCCAAACAAACACATCCACTGATTGACTCAGCTGCTTGAGACAAGACAACACATTTAATGACGTGTATATTTAAGCCTTAAACTGTGGGTATTTGCTAAATCCTCACCAGCTTTCGCTCTCTGTACAGTGAGTTTGCCGAAGGATAGATATGTTTCTACAGAGTTTACAAAGACTTCTATTTGAAAACACCTGATGAATTGTGTACGACTTTACAAAAAACAATGCTCTGATTATATAAAGACACACACACATATATATATATATATATAAAGAGAATATCAAATGTTCTATTAAGTCTTGATGTGGTATTTTAGAATGAGAAGTACCACTGACCTCCCAATAAATTAAGGTTTGACTCAAATTTGTCTTGGAAAACTTCATTTTTGTTCAAATGCAGTACATGGAGAATTTTAGGAAATATAGCAACACCAAAGGTGTTCCTGAGCCCATAGTCCTGTTATGGAAGATCAACAAAATTTACTTCAGTTACATGAGTGAAAATAAAGTTCACTGAGGTCTAACAACTGCTGGACTATTTTCAGGAGGATAACCTTTGGAGTGTATTATTTTGAGGCGGAACACATTCTTTGAATATGCTTATCATAAAGTGTGTTCAGATAATGCCACCCGATCAGTCAGAATCTGCTACATTGAAGGCCTATCACCACAGGTGCCATCTGTGCCTGTTAAATATAAGTTTTTTTGTGTGGCTTGGCATAGAATGAAAATGTAATAGTTGTTTTAAAATCGGCTGAAAATGTACTTCCCTCAGGCCATCCGAGATGTAGATCTGTTTCAGATTTAGAGAAATTTACTAAATTATCATATCACTTTGCTCACCAGTGGATCCTCTGCAGTGAATGGGTGCCGTCAGAATGAGAGTCCAAACACAGCTGCTAAAAACAATAATCTACAAGTCATCCACACGACCCGAGTCAATCAACTGATATCTTGTAAAGCGAAAAGCTGCACATTTTAAAAAAAAATAAAATTTTTTAAGGATTTTTATAATCAAACTGCGACTTTCAGTTAAAATGAGTTCTCTATCCATAATCAGGAGAGAAATATGCACAGATTAAGCATAGTTTACAAGCGACAAAAGTTGCATGTTTTTTTCTTACAAACATGCAACTTTTTACGTCACAAAATGTTAGTTAATGGACTGAAGTGGAGTGAGACTCTTATTCTGACGCCACCCATTCACCACAGAGGATCTATTGCTGAGCAAGTGATATAATGCTACATTTTTCAGTAAGTTTAAAATGGACAGATAACAAGAGTACAATCTAGTGCGAATCACTCTCTGTGTGCAGTTAATAAATCACATATTTTGAAACAATATGTCATGGATTTATCTTTAAAAAAAATGATTTGCCTACCCTGTTATATTCAAAACTTTAGAAAGTTGAACATTACAGAGTTTAAAAAGAACTGAAGGTGCAAAAATAGTCTCAACAAACAAATTTAATCTCATTACTTAGTGACTGTTTTGTGCCAGAGAAGCTGAAAACTTTCCCTTTTGATCAAGTCAATTCATCCTGAAAACAAGTATTGCTTTTTAATAATACCACAAACGTCTGAATGATACTATACATATCAACAGTCGCTGGGACATGTGACTCAGGCTAATAAAAACACCAGAAAACTTGTTTGTTTACTTCATTTATTTCAATGCACTTTGATTAGTATATTTGTGCTCAATGAGTTGTTATACTCCTAGAGGTTTGATCTTTTGCGACTAAGCTAGGTGGAAGAGTAGTATACTTGGACTAATGGCTGCACATTCATTTAACGGTCCTGCAGTGCTTTCCAAATGAGCCTGAACACAAGAACATAGCAGTGAAAGTGACGGACCAGAATCAGCACATTAAAAAGACATCAGAAAATAAAGTGCAAAACAACGCCTGGGCTCTTCACAGCCCAGAATTTTGCAGAACACCAAAGACAAAAAGCTTAAAGGAATATTTAACCCACAAATCCACTTTTAATTCACTCACTTTCAGCTGTTAGAGATCCAGCATCTCAGGATGCACCTCTTCGCAGAACACAATACCAAGTTTCTTCCTCTATTGCTTACAGTAATTCTAAAACTGAATCACAAAAACGGGATTTCAAGGTAAAATATTTCTTCAGGCCATTTAATTTGAGGTAAGAGCATTAGGAATTGACAGTGAAACACAATCTAATGCCCCCAGTTACTCAAGTTCTAGAGCCGTCTCTGTGCATGTTTTAATAATACAGAAACACATCATGCACATTGTCCTTCGGTTCAGCACTCAACAGTGAAATTTTTAGACACATGATAATAAAATTCAACAATAAAGGCTAGTTTCTACCCGTTCCACCCACTAACACAAAGGTTGTGTATAACTGATCCAGTCACATTAACCTGTTTGAATTTAACCTAAGACCATGAAGGATCATAAAACCAGTGAAGCTGGACCTTCAGGTTAATTCAGAAAGAGCCATTTGGTGGACTTTAAATCCCACCACAAAGTGCTTATTCATCGAAACAAGATTTAAATGACACCACGGATAATATTTCAACATACTCTCTTCTAAAAACATAGGAGAAAGGCAAAGGGAAATATATATATTTATATATCCTCTGGAAGCATTTCAATTCTTTATAATTACAGTAAAAGTAGAATGTTGAAATGCTGATGAGTGAAGGTGTGTATCAGTGTGTGTGTCTGTGCGTGTCTATATTCTTGTGGACACACACACGCAAACAGGAAGTGTGGTTATTGGACTGTAGTGACAGCCTCATGAATGGACTCGGCCACGTAGTCGATGTTCTTGGTGGTGAGGCCACACATGTTGATGCGACCGCTCGCCATTAGATAAATGTGCTTTTCTTTCACCATGTACTCCACCTGCTTAGCTGTAAAACAGAAAATGACATTTTGAAATGGTTGTGACATTTTATGCAAATTTAAAATGGATCCATTGCATTAATTAACAAAATAAGTGGCAACTGCAAACAAAATATGCCTTTTTCCATTACAAGCTTTTAACTACTTTTTTCGCCAGTACTAATGTTTAACTATTTTCTTAGTACTAACTTTTGACTATTTTCTAAGGACTAATTGCAAGTTTTTTTTTTTTTTGTTTTTTTTTTTAAGTACTAGCTTTTAACTAGTTTCCCAGTACTAACTTTTACTATTTTCTCAGTACTATTTTTTTTCCCTAATTTCTAAAGTGCTAGCTTCTAACCATTTTCCAAGTAACTTTTTACTATTACTATCTCAGTACTATTGTTTTTGCTATTTTGTAACTGCCATCTTTTAACTATTTTCTAACTATTGTGTAATAATTAGCAGGTAAAGCATCAGTGACTGCTGTGTTAGAAACATGTGTGAAGCGCTAGAAAAAGATATTTACGGTTGAGTCCAGTGAAGCTGAACATGCCGATCTGTTCAGTGATGTGCTCCCAGGTTCCTGGTGTTCCGAGTGCTTTGAGTTTTTCCTTCAGCTGTGCACGCATGAGCAGGACTCTGTCTGCCATGGTCTTTACATTATCCTTCCTGTAGAAAGATGGTAAAATTCCAGACTATAAATAACCCATAGCTCTAACATACACATACACTGGTGAATCTCACAAAATCTGTCAAGAACACATTCAGGTCACATTTCATTTCAAAATCTAAAAAAAGTCCTGCACAGCCATGCATCTAAAACAAAAGACAAATTTGATCATGCCGAGTTAAAACGTATTAATTAAACCATGTACAAAAAAATTAGAATGTATTAGAATGTATCCTTACATATATATATTAGTACACACACACACACAACTTTGAGCTTTTTTGATCCAATTCAAAATGTTGACTACTCTGTGTGTGTACACAGAGTAGTCAACATTTTGAATTGGATCAAAAAAGCTCAAAGTTGTCCAATAAGACAAGAACAAGGTATTGTTTTGGTTTTAGGAAAACTTTGATAAACGGTTTTAATCCACTTCAAATGTTGACTATATGGGTATTAGACAAATAAAATTGGACTGTGTCCTATGGTGGGACGTATCAAAAAAAAAAAGACAATCAAAAAAAAACATACGTGCACATAATATGAGAAAATGTATCTTCATTCTTAGAGTTACAAATAGCATGAGAGAGGTTTATCTTTAATGTTACAGTTTTTTCTTCTGTCACACCAAAGGACACATTGATATGTCAACTATCCATATTATATATATAAATAAACAGTGCATTTAATACTATACATACCTTATAATTAAAATAATATGTAATTATTTTTACCCGTTACAGTAAAGACATTATGTTGTTGGTTTTTTTTAATTACACTAATTGAATTTTTTTTATAATATTAGAAAACAGAAATAGTATTTTGGGAGAAACAGCATAATTTTCATAAGAATCATTTATAAATGATATACTTGCACTATTAAATGTTGTACTTTTAAAACCAAATGCATGAAACTAGATTCATTTGAATTGCATTCACCATTCAGCGAAGAGTTCAGGGGTGTTGAGTGTGATGGCAACCAGACGTGCACCCTGGGATGGAGGGTTGGACCAGGTGATTCGAACAATCTTCTCCATTTGAGACAGTACACGGATCATATTGTCTTGGTCTTTGGCCACAACAGTCAGGTTTCCCACTCTCTCATCTGTTAAGTCAGATTATTCTTTACAATCAAATAGTTCTGAATAAAGATACAGTACAAGGCATTAAACAGCAATCTGTAACATTGGAACCACTTACTGTACAGACCGAAGTTCTTCGAGAACGACTGGGCGCAGAACAATTCAAAACCTTGTGACACAAAATAGCGGACAGCCCAGGCGTCCTTCTCTAAATCTCCTGAGGCAAAACCCTGATAGGCTGAATCAAAGAAGGCAAACAGACTCTTTCGCTGAAGAGAGATGAGAGAGAAAAAAAATGCAAGATAACTCAATCTCGTTTTAGGTAATTACAGCTGCATTGATGAACTTTTCAGGAACATTCTGAGTCCTGCGTGACTCTACAATTTTGATATGATATGTTGGCTTCAGGCGATTATGCAATAGTTAACTCAGTATTTATAAAACTGCTAAGAGTTTAAACTTAGACAACAGTGGGTTGTAATTGCAGGTTGTGCTTAAATGGCTTATTATATACAATTAGGGTCTATTTTTGTACCATGTGCTTCAGTGTGTGAAGATCATGTGGGGATGTTGTGATGGTCTCACCTTCATGACATCAGCGATCTGCTTCCATTGGTCCTGGGTGGGATCTGTGCCGGTGGGGTTGTGGGCGCAGGCATGCAGCACAAAGATGGAGTGATCAGGTGCGCTCTGACAGGAAAGACATGTTTTCATTTGGACTGTATATAGAAGAGGTGTTCAAACTTTTTAATACAGTGAGCTAAAATTCTAATTTCATTTAGGGCTGTGGGCCAAAATAATAAATGTTCCATTATATGTAATTTTATTAAAATGTGGGTAACACTTTACAAAAAGGTTCATTAGTTAATGTCATTAGTTAACATGAACTAAGAATGAACGACACTTTGTAATGGTGGTGGCTGCCCTAACGCAAATTATCAACGTGAAGGATGCGGGAGAGTGTAGCGGTCATCATCAGACACCAGGACCGAGGTTGATAGGCAGCCTTAACTTGTAACATTCGTCCAAATCGTACGATCTTAAAACGTCTCGGTTCTGAAGTTAGACAACCTCCAGGGACGCACAGATCCATTTACTGGAAGCGATACTTAAGGTAGCCGTTTTCCATACACCTCGAGATAATCCCTTGAATTACACTCCCGCCAACCTTGCACACAAACTTTCAAATGACACGTTCACCTCTGGTAAGACACACCTTCTCTATATTGTTCTTCCTTCCGCCGTTAATTGAAACTCTTCACCCATTTCCTTAAAGTGAAAGTAAAACGCTGTTGTGGCGCGAAGTTTCCGCATTGCCACAACTTCTACAGCATTTATTAATCTTACTTAATGTTAATTTCAGCATTTACTAATGCATTATTTAAATCACGAGTTGTGTTTGTTAACATTAGTTAACACACTGTGAACAAACATGAACTAACAATGAATGATTGAATTTTTATTGCCTAACGTTACCAAAGATGAATAAATACTGTAATAAATGTATTGTTCATTGTTTGTTAATGTTAGTTAATACATTAACTAATGTTAACAAATGACACCTTATTGTAAAGTGTTACCAAAATGTGTTAAATTAAAACACTTTAATCATTTTTTTTAAATAAAATTCCCTTTTTGTTTCTTATATTTAAATGCAAAAATTTTAAAAAGTTGAAAATGTAAATAAATATATTCTATATTTTAATTTAGAATTATATATAAATTCAGTTAGGCTTCAATTTGAAACATACATTTTTGTAAAAATATAACCGTTTCAAACTAGCTCAATTTACTGCATCCTTGCTGAATATAAGTATTAATTTCTTAATAAAGAAAAAACCTTTCTGACACCAAACACCAAGTTTTTTTTTTTTTTTTAAAATAGCATTTTTAGAGCCATTAGAAAATGCCACTAGAGCATGAAATCTGAACTAATACCCATGCTCAACACTTCTTTTTCCTATAATCAGAGGTTTTTAGATAACATTTATCAATTACTGATTAATAAGTAACTATGAAGAGCTGGTTTTGTTAAAGAGAGTGCCATTTCGAAATCACTACTAACCTCTAGGTCACCCAGAAAACCTTCCAAATCGAGCCCACGCTTCCCTGCATCCCAGTATTTGTATGGACGGATGTCCTCAAATCCAGCGTTAGAGAAAACTGCATTGTGGTTTTCTTAAATGAAAAACCACAAACTCAACTGAACATTTTTTTAGCATTTGAGACAACAATAAATAAAAAAGTTAATTACTGAAATTAAGGTCAGCATTAAAATAGTTAAGCTCTTTTGAGGCAAAACTTTAACATACACTTTATATTAGAATGACAGTATTTTTTAACAGTGTTTTCCTTGTGTAAATTGATCTTGTGCTCACCCCATGTGGGTGCAGACACATAAACTGGAGTTGATGTGTTGTCAGTTCCATTGTACCAACGGCGAAGAAACTCGGCTCCGATCTTCAGAGCACCAGTGCCACCTAAACACTGCACACCTCCCACCTGCAATACAAAAACAACAGAAACATTTACATTACAATGATTACAATAATGTGTAACAAGGTCTCTCATAAACAATGCTAAATCTGAAAATATAACGATTTCTGAAGAACCATGTGACACTGAAGACTGTGTAATGGCTTCTGAAAATTCTGCTTTGCCATCACAGGAATAAATTACATTTAAATAAAAACAGGTTTTTAAGCATCTCATCTGACCCGATTGTCCTTGATGGCAGGACTGTCTTCACCCAGAGCGATCTTAGACGAGCTTGAGCGAAACTCTGGCAGGCCTAGAATGGGCAGGTACTCGTGGTTCAAACTATGGTCATCAGCGATCATCTTCTCCACTTTTCTCACCACAGGCAGAACCCAGGGCTGACCTTCATCTGTCCTGTAGGCTAAAGGCAGAAAGAGGACGAACATTTCAACCAGACTGCTTTAAAATACAAGGTCAAATTTTGAAATGTGTACACTGCTTTTAAATTCAAATGTTTGGTGCAAGTATTTTTTAAAACAAATGAATACTTTTATTTAGCAAGGACGCATTACACTGATCAAAAGGGACAGCGTATGCATTTCAGTGTTGAAAAAATTGTTTCAAATAGGTTTTCTATTCATCAAAAAATAGCCAAAAACATCATACGACACTGAAGACAAAATTCAGCTTTGCCATTAAAGACATTAATTCAATTCAAAATTCACAATATTACAGTATTTTTTAATCTTACAGACCCCAACTTTTGAACGGTGTACATAACAGCACACTGAATTCCTATCTAATCAATATCTGTCATGCATAATTGTTTTATTTTATCAGGCCTGTCTATAATCAGGATTTATCTGTGACCTTTTACCCAAGAGCAAAATTAGCTTATTCGACATTAACGTGTGCTGTTCATATCTTTATGCAATTCTTGAAAGAAAAATCCTACACAAATATAGAACATACGTTCTGTACATAAACTGGTTAAGATTTTGAATCAAAAGATTATGAAGGGCTATGATTTTAATTTGCATGTCTGAATGTATCAACAATTAGATTAATAAGGTATTTATGGTGCAACATATCCAGTTTAGTATAATTATATATTTTTAAAAAAGACAGAGAAAACAAGCATATTCTGACGCATATTTTTGTCACCTTCTGCAGAAGAATGACAAGATGTAGTCATACACTGTAAATGTCTGCAGAAAAAGCACATGAAATCAATGTTCTGGGTTGCTCAAGAGGGATAATCATTTCAATCTGAGGAAAGACCACAAACCAGGGGGAGGTTTTCAAAAACAGTCCACACAATCATGACTCAGGGATTTTCAGAGATCTGACTTTCATCTTTTGCTCGTGTCTCCGAACCTCAGGAGTCGTGGTGTTAGCAGAGTGTCAGGAAAAGCGGAAGATAAAGATAATCCTCCCAGAATCCTCTGAGGTCAAGCCCTCTAACTGGGATCAGGAATAACTACACAGCAGATGACACATGACAACTGCTTCTACACAATAAAACTGTCGACATAACACAATCTATTCATCCCCAGTTCACAGCACTGCACATGGGCCTGGTTTCCAATAGAAACGACCAATGCCGGAAGAGTAACTCTATCCTTTTAATATATTTAGAAACCTAGATGCCTCTGGAGCTAAATGCAATGACTTCAGTTTAATGTCAGATGTCATATAATATAAAGTCATTTACAATTTAACACCAATTCATATTTTATTTTCATATATTGTCTATATTTTAGAGTAATAGTCAAGTCATCAAAAATAAGAAACAAGACTAGTGGAAAAAATTATTATTCGGGGGCTAAACAATTTTAAACAAAATGTATCTGTATATTTGCTATATCAGACTTTTTAAAAGTAACTGCACAATTTTTGGGGTGCTTTTTAAGCAGTAGCTATTTAATATATTATTAATATATAAATTATATTTCAAGCATGCAGTTCTAATCTTGGGTCCTTTAATTCAGACCAAATAAAATGTTGAGCTTGTATTAGTCTATCAATACCAATATAAGCAAAACATAATAATAATTCAGTATCAGAGGTCTATGTATGGCTTGCCTATAGTCTATAACGACATGTTAATCAATTAAGAATATAACAGTTTCACGTCAAACCACGCATAGAGTATCTCACGTTACTGATGCTGTTATTGGATTCCAGCTAACAGCTGATCTGTAGTAACGTGATGTGGCTGCCACCGTCAGAACCATTCAAAAGAAACAGGCTATATTCATTTATAAAACAGACATTTTAAATGCAATGAGCTGCATTTACTGTTCAGTGAAGTGCTCCGTTCTTATGAGGCCTACTGTTGTCAAAGAGGATAGCTGTGTGTGCATAGACAAGTCATGCATTAAACTGACACACTTTGACACTCATATACGTCTATTCCGATGTACACGTGTACGAGTTTGTGTTGATATAAAGCGCATCTCTCACCTCCGACTCCCAGATTCACCTTGCTGGGACTCTGGTCTTCACGGAAGTCTGCTGTCAGTTTAAACACTGCGACAGGAGCCGCTTGAGGGACTTCTCCGAATATCGACATGATGCCGGGTTAATATTTCTGCAAATTATGAGCGAGGAGAGGGAGAATGATTCGCAAGTACCGCTGGATTGAAGTGCGGTGTGATGGAGCCAGACAGACTTTAACCTTCAGATGTGAGAATTGAGCAATGGAGGACAGGCGTGTCTAAACTAGCCAATAGAAACCCAGATGTTTATGAGCGACTTGAAGATCACCCAATCATCTTTTAGTACTGGAAGGTCAAGCCGCTGCGTCTTCAAAGAACGCGCTCGACACCTCTTCGGGGACCAATGAAAACTCGAATTTGTAAGAGCGACGTGGCTTTTGACCAATGACAAAGAAGAGAGGGCGGGCTACGTTTGCTTCAATAGGCAGCGTTGTTTTCATTCACACCCACGGAGTTATTCGAGTTCCATATCCAGATATCTGAATTATAATTGAAGTTGTGCAATTTATGGATGTTATCTGCTTTTAGGAAAACAACGTTTTATAATATCCTGCTTAGTTCACTTTAATGATGTTGTCAGCACTCTGTACTTCCACCAGATATCAATCAAAAACAATGCTGAATTTGATATCGCTATCAAATTACAACACAGTAAGTTTAAATAAATTTGGTTAAATATCACTCCTCGCAAGAAATAGAGAGAAACTAATAGAATAGTAATAATAATAATAATAATAATAATGTGTAATTATGTGTACAACCAGAGCCGTTGAGAATCATCCAGCATGACGTTATTGTTTACACGGTCGTCAAGGACACGCAAAAAGACTGTGGGCAGCCACGCCACCGTTTTCCAAAGTCTCCGTTTTGCTCCGTTTACACTGAAACGCAACCCCGGAGCGTCAAACTTAACGGGTTCTGCAGCGTTTTCAAAAGACGTCGAATAGGCGTAACCGAAACGAAAACGCACTGGTGTAAACGGGGCCTAATATATACCTGTGTATATGTGTTGATACAGTCAAAAGCGCATCTCTCACCTCCGGGTCCCAGAAGCAACTTGTTGGGATTTCGATCTCCATAGAAATCTGCTCTCACTTGAGACACAGGAGCCGCTCGCGGGACTTCACCGAATATTGACATGACGTTGTGTTGATATTTCTACAAATTATGTGCAAGAAGAGGGAGACTGATAAGCAAGTACCGCTGAATTGAAGTGTGGTGGGATGGAGCCAAGCAGAAACCCCCTGTTTCTCACATTATATCTGAAAAGGACTCCAGAAATGGGCGTGTAAAACTGTGGAAAATGGGCGGGTGGAGAAAGCGACCAACCTCAGACCTACAGCACACTTATTACTCAGACAAATGAATATTGAAATATCTTTAAAACAGAAGGGATGAAAGCAGTTACTTCACGATGCATCACGATAACCCGTCATGATCAGACGTACCACTGTATCAGTGCACTTATTTGCATGCATTTCGTTTGAAAAAGAGGTGATATGTAGGCTACTCACACGGTGAGCGTGATTTAGTACAAGATGTTCCTGAATTCATATTCTTGTTGATCCTGGAACAACATTCCAATCAACCAATCAGATTTGAAGGATACTTTTTCTGGAAATATCCCTTTTAGGCTTATAATTAGGGTTAGGTGCTTCTATACTGTTAACCAGCTACCATTTCCCACTTATTTTAGCTATACATTTTGGGTGGGGTTAGGTTTAGGGGTAGAGATTGGGATTAGTCTAGCCTATATTTTTGGACAGTAATGTGGAGCCAGGATCATGTCTTATACTTGGCAAAATCACTGCAACCGTGCGGAGTATGGTTTATGTTCGGAGCACGAGAGAATATGAAATATGTTGTCAGATGTGAAATTTGGGCAACTGAGTACAGGCATGTCCTCCAAAATCTGACCTCAATATTTAGGCTATGCTGAAATGAGATTTACAGTGAAACTAATCCAGAAATGGCAAAGCTAAACCTTAAATCTGTTAATAATTTACAGCGTTTAAAGCATTCCAAATTTAAATACCCTTTACATTTTATTATTATTAATACTTAATTGCTGGTATATCATATCACATCTTTATATTATGTATTTAGTCTATATATGTTATTATTTATTCATTTATTATTTACTTTCTGTGCATAAGCAAATACAAATACATTTTCCCTTGGTTTCAGACAAGGCTTAAACCTAGTCCTAGACTAAATGTAAATCTGAGCTGTTTCAACTGAAATAAACTCACACTAACTAATATTAGAATATATCGGTGCCTTTGTTTCATTTTAGTAATGTTTTTTCTAAGGCATGTTTATAACAAATTACTTAAATGTCCTGAACCATGGCCTAATCCTGGCTTAGGCTAAGCCCTGTCTACCACAGAACCTGATTTTGCTGAGTTCGACGTGTCCCTGGGACATCATCTTTGTTGACCCTCGAACAACATTGTGATTAGCCAATCAGATTTGAAGATCCAGTTTATAGTTTTTGTGAAGTTTAGGCTTACGATCAGTGTTTGGTGCTTGTACATCAGTGTCAGTCATCTATCATTAAATATGATTTTAGGAAAGGAAAGGAAAGGAAAGGACGTGACACGTGGCCAAGTATGGTGGCCCATACTCGGAATTTGTGCTCTGCATTTAACCCATCCAAGTGCACACACACAGTAGTGAGAAGTGATCAAACACGCACACACACAGTGAACACACACACCCGGAGCAGTGGTGTGATTTTAAGATTTTAAATATGATTTTAGGCATTACTCATGGGTAAGGTTAGGTTTAGTTGTAGAGATATGGTCAAAACTAAAATTTTGGATTTAAATGTTATTCCAGGGTCAACAAAATATGTTGACCCAGGAACACGTAGAACAAAATTAGGACAGGCCTTAGAGAAGATTTTGTATGTCATGTCCCTGTGAGGCCACAAGGTGGTGGTCTAAGCTTTTCATACTGTCCCACACATAAACACTTATGATGTTTTAAGGTCTCTAATGGAATCATAATTCAAGGACCAAGAGGAAAAAGGGAAACATGAGCTGTTCTGTGGTATTTATATCATGAAGGTCTCTAAAAATGTATGTTCAGACAACATGTGACCTCTTGCTCATTTTCTTACTACTTTTCCATTATTTCTTTCATAATACTTATTTTGAAGTTAGCTAAAGATTGATCGTAATACATTTAAACTTTAAAAACGTTAAAGAATATTTTTATTTCTTTGTTTTTGGTCATTAGCTTTTAAAAGATAGCTATATGTCAATGGTCAGGGTAGGTATTGTTGGAAAGCCACTCCATGCAGCCTGCGTGGTGCATCCTAAAAATGTAGATTTTTGTCAGCTTAAGAGATTGCATGCTTTTACATCTCTTGACCTGCTATTAGCGAAAGATATGAACCTGAAAAGATATGAAACTGCAAGCTTTCTCTTAGAGAGAGTGGCAGCACCATCAGATAACTTATCAACCTCAAATCACCTGCACAACCCATACCTGTATTTCAAGTACTGTGATTGTTTTGTGTGAGAAAGTGAGCAAATCATTTAAATGACTTGCAATATCCTAAGATTTTAATTATTAAATTATGCAAACGTGGAAAGTATTTTTCAGCCTCTCAAATAAATAAATAAGGGTTCCGAAAAGGGGTTTTTCACAATAATAACACAGAAATGTGTTTTTTCAGTGAAAAAAAATCTTTAAATAACAATTTTTTGTTAATTCAAAGAACATTTTAATAATCTAAAGAACCATTTTCCCACTTTTTTATTGGCATCTCTGGTTGCATAACAAACCTATTGATAATATTAATTGAAATTTTCTATTAGAAAAAAAACTGATTTTTTTAATTATATAAAAAAATACACTAAAAAGGGTCTTATATATAAAAAAAAACCACTGAAAAGTTCTTTGGGCAACCAAATATGGTTATTCTTTGGCATCACTGTGAAAACAACCTTTTGGAAGGTCCCATGGATGCTAAAAATTCTTCATGGAAGCACAAATAACCTTTGCTTTAAAGAGTGAACTTATTAATAAAATATTAGATGCATAATGCTCGTGATTACTCACCCAACTCCATTTCTCAGTTTTGTGCTGGGATGATCTTATGCCCTCACAACCCCCAGGAGATATGGAGGAGTAACTTTTACACCTGCAGCATGGCCTCCATCTCTGTCTCTCAACTCCAGTGCAGTAGATGTTTGCATTCTTTGCCGGTCAGTAAGGGTAGCTTACCTGTGTGTTAACTGTCAGCTTTGTAATTATGGGATTTGGAGCTTCCAGCACAAGGTTTGTTGGCCTGGGGACAGACAGAGAGAGACCACAGAAGCATATGACACAAGTGCCTCCTGGGGAAACGTTTGCAGCTTCTGTCAAGTAATACCATATCAAAGAACATTCATTATAGACCCGCCTCAACAAATATGACAACACTGGAACATTATAAGTTTGCAATAACATCAACAAACACCTGAACGCATTCAATCTCGCATAAGGATCAGCTTCGTTCTAATGAACTCCACAAATAAACACAAAACAGTGTTCAAAAGGTAGAATTTGAGAAGTCTTTCTGACTTCAAAAACATGCACGGACCATGACGGAAAGTCAGCAACTCATACCAAACATGTACATAGAGCGACATTCCAGTGCAGGACCTTCTCGTGTTGTTCACGTGTTACATTAGCCTCCCTGGTAAGGGTCAGCGCACTTGGCTGAGTGAGGGCCTTTTCTAAACTCTATGTCGGTTATTTTGTTTTCTGTTGCCTGTTTCATCAATTCTGTTTGATGGACTTGACTGAAAGACCACCATGTTTTCCCTTCACCGCATTCTGAGTTTGCGGACCCGAGACGTTCCTATAACCAAGACCAAAAGCAGCTATAGGTGGAGCTCAGTAAGTAGGTTAAATATCATGAGTCACTCTTTAAGAAAAGAGAGAAGAAAGAAAGAGGGGAGAAAAAAATGCAGCAGGAGACACCTCTTAAAGATCCAGAGTGGGCATGTTATGAGGGACATGTTGGTAAGAGATATTCTGTAGTTGAAGAAATGGGCTAAAATGTCCAACAACACATATTTCATCACAGCACCGAAACTCATCTTCTCTTAGCAAGAATGTAACCACGTATTCAGGATTGGGGCAACAAATGTAATAGATTCCATGGCCACATTTATCCCTATGGCCGTTTTAACATGTTATTTTGTTATCAGATACTACTATTTATTTTATTATTATTACTATAACTGAATGTTTACATTTAAATATTAAGCTATTTCAACATCATATATTTACATCAATTTAAAGCTTAAAAGTTCATTTAAATTTTATTTTATTTCAAGAAAGGGAAATTAATTTTTCTGATATAATAAAATATTGAAACATTTCCATCACATATCCATTTTGTCATAGAATTCTGGGTAACATTCTACATTCTGGGCCAACATTTTAGAAAGTTATTTTGGCAATTTCCTAAATACATGAGAATAATGTAGAATAACATGTTTATCTGGAATATTTACATTGATTTTTCTTTCATATTCATAAACACAGAAAAATATTTGGTAATTTCTAAAATATATATATATATAAAATAAAAAAAGGTTTAGGAATAAAGTTGTTAGTTGTTGCAAATATCAGTCATTTGTCATAATCTGAGCCAACATTTGTACATATACCCCTGGTTTCACAAACAAGGCTTAAGCCTAAAATGTAAGTCTGAGGTGTTTCAACTGAAAGAAACTTGCACTGATTTATCTTTGTTTTGTCTAAAGATGCTTACCAGTAATGTTTTTTTCTTAGGCATGTTCATAAAAATTACTTAAATGTCCTAATTGAACTACGGCCTAATCCTGGTTTAGTCTAAGACCTGTCTGTGAAACCAGGCCTTAATGTTTATTATATGCACATAAAATATTATATTATAATTCATATAACGTTTAAAGTTTAGGATGGAAGGTTTGGACGAGAGTCATTAAACTACACATAAAAGACATTTGAATTTCAAAGACATTTTAAATGTGATCTTCATTAACCCTTGGGAGATAAATACTGAAGAAATAACCATCAACTTAAGAATCAACCAAATCTGAACTAATCTGAACACTGAGATGAAGTGTCCTCCTCAGTGTCTATGGTGGTTACAGCCCTGTATGTCAACATGAATAAAAGTATGATGCATAAGTGCTGTTAAGTGTGATTAAAGTGTCATTACTCATTGAAAGGCTAATCCATTATAGTTCTGTACAAACAGAACAAGTCACACCCTATTTATTGAAGGGCGAACACATTTACTTGTATGACTTTCATTGTAGCAAATTACAGATATGCGTACAGCTGTCTACATTCTGAACAGATGTTCCTTTTCTTCCAATTTTGACCTCGACTACTTTTCGATCTGACCGTTTTAAACAATGGGAGGAAGTGCAACCTCATGTCTACAAGTCTGCTGCCACCAATTGGTTTACGTCTTATTGAAAAGAACAAATAAACATACACGAAAGGGCCGTACAAACATTGTCTTAATTCATACTTCACCACAAACATGTCAAAATGGCAGCAGAAACGTAGCTGATACACGCAGCTGTCCACAATTAGCCTTTATTTACTTCAGTCACCAGATTCAGAGCCTTCGTATGAACGCTGGGATTGTCACTCGTAAAGATATATCAAACACAACAAACTGAATTTTTCAGAGGTTGTGAAACCACACAATTATGCTTGTTTGAATTAGCAGTTCTGACAAATGTGTAATCGCACAAATATTTGCAAAGCAGATTTGACAAGAAACCGCATCTATATGGTCTCAGAGATTATAAATGTAGCACGCTAATACTTCTGATTATTCAGCAATAAATAGTAAAGTCACGGCAATGAAAGAAATCCATCGCAATCACAGTGCCTGACAACTTGGAAGATTGCAAGTTCCTACATGTCTGCTATGAATACTTCTGAGAATTTCTCTTTTAGCCTACACTGTCATACTGCCATTTTTTCCCTTAAGAAGCCAAATAAAGACATTAAATGTAATAAATCTCATTTCAACAAGTCTTTTAGACTTTAATATGCTAAGAAAGATGGTATAATCATTCATTATAATCAATAAGAGTTTTTAATAAAATAATAAAAAGGTTTTTCAATTTTGTCTTCCCACATGCTTGTTTTGAAACATTTCCATCTCAAAATATTTTATTTTTTCATTTTTTGGGGAAAGAAGTTGTTTCAGTAATTTCATGTCTAACTATAATGCATCCATTAATCCATCCAAAATACATTTTCTACCTATGAAAGCAAAGTTTGACCAAAATGTAACAATGCAGACTAGCATATTCTGTTCATAAGTGATATTCAGCTTCTCTAGTTTCACGTTCTCACGTTTCTTGAGACCACAGCTGTCTATTTGGTAACCATGTATACTAAATTTT
The DNA here is from genome assembly GCA_032359235.1 of Enteromius mattozi. NCBI lineage: Eukaryota > Metazoa > Chordata > Actinopteri > Cypriniformes > Cyprinidae > Enteromius > Enteromius mattozi. Next base: position 17,598,577 of record JAUMHE010000062.1, on the reverse strand, counting down.
GAAAAAAAAAAAACGTCATTGGGGTAAAGTCGTAGGTTGCGGTGGAAATGGCACAACGACTGTTTATCACAATCATCAATCGATCAACTAGGCCTGCTTGCACAAACCAAGGGATTCCCAGGACTACAATCTCAGGGGCTGCACACAACTGCCTATTTCCCAACAGAAACGAGCCTTTCCAAACCCATGGCGAATGTAGGAGCAGAAACGAGCTTCCTTTTTATTTACAGCTGCGACGGCGAATGAATGGGATCTCATGCTCGAATAGAAACAAATTGTCAGTTTGATGGGAGACGCCACACTGGCTGGACTGAGTAACACAGGCTCCCCGCTCGCAACATGTTTATCCAGTGGAAGGTCATGTGGTGTGCATCCCCAAATGAACAACATATAAATCTGAATAAAATTAATTGTATTATTGTTTGAATGACAATCTTTGTAAACTGTGCGCATACCAGCGGTCAGATGAACTTGAAGCAACCTTTCCTTTTATTTTTGCCTCTCTGGCACGGCCCAGGGAATGTTTAGACAAAAAAAGAGGAAATCTAGCCGTTCACATCCCACTCGAAGACTTTGTGTAGCTACTCTGTGTCTTAATCACCCCTGTCTGTTGTAATCGAATATTTAGGTTACGGCCTTCCTCTCTCACCACATTACCCACGGCGTAGGTCACACACATTACAGGCTAAACGCTCAGTAATTTGCGCACATGTATACAAACACACACCTGCAGGGTTAAGGCCATGAGGGAAAATACAGCTGTCTAATTTATTAGTCCCAGGAGGCCGTGTGGATTTCTCCTGGCCTGACTTCCGTCAGCAGGCTTCCAGACCAGACCTCCCTAACTCAGAGCTCTGGTGTGACAGGGAATGTCTGGTGCTGCAGCACCTCGCCTCCCTCCTTTCCTCCCCGTCTGCGGCAGAAACGGGGAAGGCTATCAGTCATACGGCTGGGTCAGATGCACAATGGTTCCCGGCGAGGTCTCAAGGCCTGGCGCAGCACACGGCCTGAAACCAGGAGCTGATAAGACTCACCTTCCGGGACCTAACAGGATCTGCACCTCCTCAGATACGCCTTCTGTATATATGGAAGGTTTTCTGGGCCTGCTGAGAACCGTGTGAGGAAATTTCCTCTAGCTGGCCACTGCGAACGAGTCCTTACCTGCGTGAGACCTTAAAAATAACAGCTCTTTATTGGCATCTTTGGTTCCGTGAAGAGCGTTTCACATCCAAGTAACCTTTCAGTTCCACAGAAGCTTGTTTTAGCAGAAAAAAAGTGATTATTAAAATATTCTTCACATATGATTATTTTACGAACTGCTCACTGAAAGGTTCTTTGGGGAACCAAATATGAAACATTTTGGAACATATATTTTTAAGAGTATGGGCTAAAGCTACTGGATGTAGGCCTATTTATAAATATAAGCATTGAAATTGTATGTTCAAAATGATTTTCATGGTACATTGGCAAATAAGGCAAATATGGCTTCTGTTTCTTTCCCAATTCCCACGTTCTCCGCGTCAAAAGTCTCCTATTTGGCTTTTTTTTCGGCAAGATTCAAAAGTGGGTAGCCTATCTGATGGATACCCTACAATCCCATGAGGATTTATGAATGGCAGTGAAGATACTGGATTACCTACAGAACTAACTCTTACCTGGTCTCTGTGGTTACTACTCTCAAAGAGTAGGCTTTGCGATTTTGGATCAGCTAGCCACTGTAACTGCGACAGTGATATAGCATATTTACGGCAGGGAATTCCACTCACTTAACTGCAAAAATACACTAAACTACATACAGTTGCTTTAAAACCATGCTAATATTCATTTAAACTGTAGCCTATTATCAACTCATAAACATGAATTCACATTCTATTCTCACAGACTCTGGATTTGAGCCTGAACACTCTCCTGATGTTCACAGCATTCACTGGCTTTGAGTTTGTACAGAATGCTGTGATGTCAATGAGCAGTTGATGGTCCGAAAAGAAGCAGGCCCTTGACCCACTTCTGGTACCTCTACATCTAACCTCAGTCAGTGTCCAGATGAAGATGATCTATTGGCCTCTCCCTCCCTCTGCTGACCGCCTCACTGTCATGGTGCTCAGGCCTGGGTTTTGTTAGGTCCAGGAAACAGGCTCTTCCTTTACATAAACATAGGCTTAAAACCTTTTTCTTTTTTTTTCTTTAGGACTGGCATCGGCACGCAATCGTTTCGGTACCTCAGTGTTTGGGTACTACGCAGTACTACGATACAGAATGTTTTTTTAATAGGCTACTAAATATTTAACTGGATAATTATGGTTTTACACAATAAAGCGCCATGCAGTAAACATTTTGTAGGATGGGAGAATTTAAGATAGGCTAAATCATTTGCTGTGCTGCAATAGCTCAAGGTATTGGTAGAATATGGATAAAAAGCGAACAATTGAAAGGAAATTTATAAGCTACAGGAAATGTGTGACAAACGTCTAAATAAAAGCTAAACGGACTGGACAATATCAATAACATCATAGTCTGGACAATAAGCTGTCTATGAATGAAATAAATGAAATATCTAGCCATCTTAAATTCTAAAATTATAATATATCCTGCAAACAAGTAAACAGAAAATGAAACAACTTTATAAGATGACATCAATATAATTAGATGTTGAAAAACTAATTCCTTGCAGTTTAAATGAAGCCTAAACGTCATTTTTAATAATTTAAAAAGTTTAATTATTTAACTTCAAGCCTTTCCCACCAATATCATCATGCGACCTGCCTACTGTAAAAAGTAAAAAAAAAAAACTATTTGGTTTGACTATTAAAATTAATTTCGGTTATTTCAGAAACTATTTATATTTTTGTCTTATAGGCTAGAATCACTACTTTGTTAATAGCTGTACAAAGCATTTATATTATACTATATATTAACAGAACTGTCTAATGTTATTTAATATAATATAATATAGGTTTTTTTTTTCTCCAAATGGATATCGGGAAAAAACACTTGAATGTGTTACAATTTATTTTCGACTTCATTCTGTTTATAAGCTAACGCAACATTATAAGCTACTTCAATATAACCCTGTGAAGCCGGGCAAACCGAAACGCGTTTCAATTATTATTGTATATTTGATGTTGACATCATCAATATATTCATCCATCAGGACACTGGAGGCTCAGAGGAGAGTCCTGTGCAGACATGCGCTCTTCACGGTCAGCTTGGCTTCATGCTTGACTGAGACTCTCCTCATCCTAATGGTGCTATTAACCAGACAAAACACTCACACACTTTAGTCGTGTGTGGGGCAAAGATCACAACTGATCAGATAAAAACACGCGCCAACCTCCAAATCCTGTGATCGGACTCTCTCCAAAGCTCTGGTCATGGGCCTGCGAGGATGCCTGCATTAATATTAGGCCTATCTATTTTTAATGTAACATGCGTTTTGTCAACAAAACATGACCAAAACGTTCTACGGCGTTTGTCATCGTGTCAGGGACAGGGAGTTATCATGTGGGAAACATTTTAATAACTGTGACAGATTAGTGGTGCTGGTTTAAAATAGGAAGAAGAAGGAGAAGAAAAAACTTTATTTTTGAACTGTTCTTTTTTTTTAAGGTTGCAGGATAAAGCATAAATCAAAACCCTAAAACAAAATCTTAGGCCCACCGCCTATGAGTAGGTTACACCAATATATTAACATAATTGTGTCACAAGACCAACACACTGTTTAACGATAATGATAACGCATCATCATCAAATCCTTATAATTAAATAAATAACAACAAGGCAATGATTACTGAGTTACAGCAAATATCATTAAATTAATGTACCTTGCCGTTCGGTTCTTAAGAGAAAAGCTAGAAGCCCTCCACTCCGACTTTCCTCCTGAGCCATTAGTCTTGGGACTGGAGGACACAAAGCTGATCTAAACAGCACTGTTGATAGCTAACGGATGAGATAATCTCGTCTCTCTTTCCTTTTCTTTTCTCTTCTTCTTAGTCTCTGGCAGGCTTTTGTCTCTGGCGCCGGAGCAGGAGCTCAGAGAGACACCGATGCGCATCATTGCGCCCTCAAACAGGTTTCCTGCGCACCCTCCTCACAACAAGTGATCGATACCTGGGACTGGACACAGGATGGGGGAAAAAAATGATATAAAACCAACGATTTGTTGTTATGGTGCTATTTATTCTCCGGCGCAAATGCAGAACAACGGGGTCTCCAAAATAGCTATATATAACTTTTGAGATTTTGAATTAAAAACTATTTAGTTTTTAATCAGTCACGGGCACTAAAACGAACGGAACAACATAAAGTTGAATGCTATGTTTAATATTCCTTTTAGTAAAATGAAGGTAATCGATTTTACAGACATTTTTAAGCATTGTATTTCTACCCGATTTTGCGTAAAGTGATCAAAACGCAAAGGTGAATATTAAATTAGGAAATCATTTGTCATATTTAAAACTGGTAAAAATACAATTTATTCTACGAACATTTTATTCTCCTTTAAACCAGAATCGACATCTTTTTTGCAGTTATAAACCTGTTGCGTTTCCATAGAACAGAAATTACAGTAAGTTTGACCACTAATGGAAATATGCCCTTCTTAAAATTGATTTTCTATTTTAAAACCTTTTTCTTTTTTTCTTCTTTTTTGTAAACTGGAACTACTTAAGACCATTATCTCTCATACAGACACACACACACACACACACAGACACCATTTGTCTCTCACGCACAAAGTTATGTTTAAATTCGCTTGCTGCTTAATTGTCAAAAGTCTGCAGCTGTTTTTGCTCCAGCTTGACTGTCTAATGGCACACAAGTGTGGTGCAGGTCAGATCTAAATGGGATAATAGCAGCAGCAGAGTTAAGCGTCTTTTCCAGAGAAAACTTACAGAATATGCCGCGGATTAAAAATAATTTAAAAAAAAGTTATTATCAGCAACTCGGCCTCTTCATGTTAGTAACGCTTTTGGGGAGTTATCGTTTAAGGCATATAAAACATAGAATAATATATTGATGTCAAATTATTGTTGTTTATATTAACGTTTTTGTTTCTGTGTTCTTATAAGAAATATATATATATATATTTTCAAAGGTCAAAAAAGTTACATATGATATTAGGATATCTTGGTTCAATGTACTGTAAGGAAGCACACTTATATAATAAATGATATATAATTCGAGATATAATTTTAATTGTGCAGAACGAATTTATTTGCATTGAGCAGATGAACACGAGTCATTTAACATGATTTACATTTTCATAAGCACTTTGTGGGAGAATGTATTCTTGAGCTGTGTCATATCCAAGCATTCGATTTATTATCGGAACACGCAAAATTAAAATAAAATATTCCGTTTAGAACTTAAAGTGATTCGATAGGATGTCGTAAAGAACTTTGTCTTGTTTAGAAAACCCTCAAATCAAGATTATAATGATTGTTTATCTTCAAAGACTCAAGAATAAATGTAGGCTACAGTAAAACTGTGTGCTTGACTTTAAGGACGCATTAATGATTATGTTGGTCTGGCTGTAGGGATCGAAAAAGTATATGGTGTGATATTAGAGGCTGTTTTTCTGCTGGTATGAAACCGTACATGCGTTTCCTCTGTGGATTGTAGGAAGGATCATTACATCCCGCCCCGGTAACGTGACATCACCGGCAGAAGAACTGCCTTGTGCTGCCGGACTCCAAGAAAAACACACAACAGTTTAACACCGACGAGTGGCGGTCCTCACCTCTCTTCATGCAAATCAAGCAGCCATGACAAAATGGGAGATTAATCGACACATTTAGGTATGTTTACTTGAAATTGTTGGTTATCTAAACAATTGTTCAACAGGGATAAGCGCTCGAAGCTTCCAGTTGAATCGGGAATAACATTGTAGATGTAATCCAACAGCGCCTGATGATGCTTTCGAGCCCGGTTACATCAACGCCGTTTTCTGTGAAGGATATACTGAAACTGGAGCAGCAATCTCGCCACCTTCAATCTCTGCATCCCGCGCAACACCACGCACAACTGCATCCGGAACTGCAGGAGAGATTCCAGGCACCATCATCCTGTTTTCTCGGAGGTGGAGACAGCCCCGGCTTCTCAGACAACGACGAGAAGATGTCTTTTCTAAACTCTCTCTCCATGCAGGACAGTTTAGTGGAGAGCAGCCTTTCGCCTCCGATGTTCGTCCATCCGGCCCTGGGACACGTCGACACTAAACTTGAAGATGAACTTGAGGACCACGAAACGAGTGGGTGATTTGTTGTTTTACAGCTGACTTAAATGCGTTTGAAACTGGATCGAACTCATTGTATCTCTAAATTTAAGATAGAGGGAGAAAGAAAGATTAAAAGAATTCAAAGTGTATTTTTGAACAAAACACTAGAACAGTTTTTATTTAATTTATTATTATTTTTTTTTTTTTCACAAATAAGAGCGAAATATTGCATGTATCAATAAGCACGACATAAATATATAAAACTAACTTTAATTAGGTGGTTTGCGTTGACTAGCACTGAAAATGCGTAAATTAGGACTACCACACTTTTTCTGTAAATTGTGACAAATTAAACTACAGTTTTTGAAAAGTAAAAAAAATAATAATTCTGTTTTGGGATTGCATAAAAAAGCAGCTTTGAGGTAGGCCCATTTTTATGCGTCTTCGGTGCAAGGCACCTCGTCAAAGCATGCAGTTATGATGAAGTCACACAATTATCATATAAAGCTGTATTATTTATACAATGTTTAATGTGAATACTGCATGTTACGACACTTTTTATCCCTTTCGTACTTTCTATCGGTCTAACCCTGCAGAGACATCGCATAGGTACTTATCTAAAATACACATATAATATATAAATAGCATTGAATGACCACTTGTTTACTGTTTATGTATTGCACTATATAATTAAATAACTCATCTACTGACCGCTGCACAATATGCACTAACTCATATACCTTTTATATAAGTTCTGTTGGTTGATTTTACAATACTATGCGCTATATATTATTGTTAATACAATTAAAATTGTAATTTTGCTGTACATTATTTCTGATAAAACAAACCCCAGCTAGGTGATGTTCTGTCTGCAAGTTTGTATAAGTGACATAGACACTGTTGCTGAAGGCCTACATCCAGACTCACCGCGATTTTATGCTTTTTGTTTTGTTTATGCAAGGCAATGCTTCTGTGAATTACGTGAAGTGAGAGTTAACCGAGTTAGCTCTGTGTATTTTGTGCCTCCCGTTCTTCTAGAGGGCTGCGGCGCCATCATCAGATCCCCGGAGTGTGAGGGAGAGGCGCACTCGGACACGGAGCGAGCGCAGCGGCAGAGGACGCGCAGGAAGCCGCGGGTTCTCTTCAGCCAGGCGCAGGTCTTCGAGCTCGAGCGGCGCTTCAAGCAGCAGCGCTATTTATCGGCTCCCGAGAGAGAACATTTGGCTAGTACCCTGAAACTGACATCGACGCAGGTCAAAATCTGGTTCCAGAACCGCAGATACAAATGCAAGCGACAGCGTCAAGACAAAACACTGGAAATGGCAGGACACCATCATCCGCCGCCGCCCAGGAGAGTGGCGGTGCCGGTCCTAGTCCGGGATGGCAAACCGTGTTTAACGGGATCACAGAGTTACAACGCAACTTACGCGGTGAACCCAGGGCCCTACACATATAATGGCTACTCGTCTTATAATAACGCCGCGTACACAAACCCTTACAGCTGTACATATCCCAGCCTTCCTCCTCTCCCAGCAAACACATCCACTAATGCGCTGATGAGCATGAGTCTGAACAACCTCGGAACATATTCCCAAACTCAGACATCACAAGGAACACCCGTGTCCGCGTGCCAAGGGACTCTGCAGGGTATTCGGGCATGGTAGTGCCATTGCAACCCACTCGTCTGTATATAAATGGCAACTTTACAATATTAGCACACAGTTAGCCATGTATTATAGGCCTAGGGTCCTGTATAGTCTACCTTTTCAGTATAAACGCGAGTGAATTTCTTCTAGCAACCCTTCCATGATGGCTGAACGAATGCACATGAATATTCATAGCAATTTTTGACCACCTATTTGGACAACATACTCCCTGAACATTCGCCGGTCTAACTTAAGACTGGCACCATGCTATCAGAGACAGCTGTTTTCTCATTCATTGCACTTATCGATGAAAAAGTTATTACCCAAATGTTACGAATATTGACAACGGTGTGTGTAATTTTGTGCAAACCTACATTGTAAAAATAAAACCAGTAAACTTTATTTTTAAAAGGTGATGATAAAATATGGACTATTTCATACACGGGACACATATTTAAAAAACGCAAGTGAAAGAAATTGTAGACGCAAAAAATTGTAATAAAAAGCGAAAGATATCAGAGAAAAAAACCCTCTACAATATAGGTTAAGCAATAACATACAAGCCACAATACTCTTACAGTATTTTTCTATATGAATGTATACTGTTTCGTTCAATAAACAGTTCTAAAATAAAGCCAGCTTATGCTTGAAATAAATTAGCTTTATTTTACTATAAGCTACGTTTAAATATTCATGATTATTAATATACAGAACAATAATTCTCAAGTCTCGCAAACACAATAACATTACAACAACAAAAAAAGTTTGCGTAGATTCGGACGTCTAATAAATGAATTACGTCGACATTTAAACACATCTTTCGCTTTTAATTCCCAATTTTTCAAAGACAAAAGGGGCTCAAAATTTACGACAATTATCTGATTTTTGGCAAGCAAATAGGCCTACATACTATAGCGAAGAATAAAGCGTTCAGGTAAAAACTGCTTTAAATCGATATTTTAATCCACGCTATACCCCGACTTTAGGCTACATGGCAGACAAGTTAAAATAAGTTTACATAAGCCTATTGTGATAAACATAATTGATTGCGTTTAAAATATGGACTATATTTAATAACAATTTTACACCTGCAATTGGTTTAAAATACATTCATAAGCACTGTTAGCAAGGGAGTTTGTCCTTCCTCCAATGGCAGTCACTCCAGGTTGTTATACGATGTAACTGAATAGTCTTTAATGACACGCATCGTGTTTAATCACATTATAAGTGTTTATCTATTTATCTGTCTTTCCATCTATATACATACATACATATATACACACACACACACACACATATATATATATATATATATATATTAGGCCATATTAAACCTCACTTGAGTAAAACAATTCGGCTGCTACATGGAATTATTATTATTGTTATTATATATTTATTATTTCCTAACAAAATATTTTCGCACTTCGCAATTTTCGAGTAGTGGGAAAAAAATCTTCGGGATTGTTGGCCTGAGCATCTTTTGACCTGACAGTACATGACAATATATAACAATAAAAAAAAAATGGTAAAAAAAAAAAAAAAAAAAAAACACAATTAAAAATTAGAAAATGAAAGAAGCAGCAGAAAGAAAAGAAATGGCGGGCTTCGGTTACTGTATTTCAGCTCATGACTACATAATTCATCATTGTGATTTCGTAATAACAAACATAAAGCTTTGATTGAAACATATGTTCGTCCATTACGCGCGGCGTAACTCGTTTAATCTTCGGCCCATTCACGGGTTCAGTGGAGCTCCGACTCTAATAATGAAGATTAATAGAAAAGTAAACAGAGTCATCGGGGGTTTGTATCTACTAATAGCAAGGAAGAACAGCTCCCCTCGCTACTGCAAGGCCATTGGACATACCTGCTGTCAGGGTAAGTGGCCCAGACACTTCAGTGTAAATACTCATGGCGACAGAGCGGCGATGCCTCAGGATGAGCCGCTATAGAGAGTGCTGGACGACAGATATGAATCTATAGAGAGGATTTCTGGACGAATATCAGGGCAGGGTGTGGTAAGTTCCCCTAAACGGTGTGTCATAGGCCAAATAGGCTGTTAGTAGTTGCATGGCCATTTCTGATGACTACAAGCTAAAAACGGTTAAAATATTATATTATATTATTTTTAGAATTCTGAAATTAATCACTGTTACTAAAATATCAGTAGTCCTTACTCACAAGAGGTAGAAAGGAAGAAAATATCTAGAGTATATGGACTGGCTATCTGCATAGAGATAAAAAGGAAGGAAAACAGATGATTACGAACACAATCATTATTTCGAGAGAACATGAGGTCAAAGCTATAAGGCCACTGAATTCATCTTCTAAACTGCAAAGCGGGCAAACAAAGCAAAAATACAGCAAATAAGCTCAGCCTACTGAAATATAAGTGATGATACTTATTGAAAATAAGGGGTAATAAAAGCAAACGAGTAAATGAGATGGTTAATGAATTCAGCTGGATAAGCTTAAATCACAGCATATGAATGTTTTGCTTTCATAACCATATCTTAAACATCGCAATCTGAATGATGCAGCCCAACCGAAGAACAACACATTTACTGAGGAGGAAAGATATTTGCAGATAAAGAATTCTTAACAGGTCTTAATTTTGTCACACATCTCAAGGTGATAAATGGCATATCTTAAGAGAAATCCACAAAGGTTGAGTACTACAGCTTTGGGTGTTATCGTAAAAGTAATTTATACTGTCAGCACCTTTACACTGAGAGCTCAGGATGGAAAGCGCCCCCTGCTGCCCACGTCACATCCGTCCTCCAAACGCACGTTCTTAATATAAAAAACAAAACAAAACAAGACAGTTTTAATAGGACTTAACAAGATTGTCTTTCTTTTAAGGACCTTTGTGAATATGATGCAAAATTAAATAAAACTGACTTCTGCAAAGAAGAGAAATAAACTTAATCTGATGTAGCTATATAACCGCCCAGATGATTTTTTTTCTGCGCATCTGACCTGATAAAAAAAAGAATGTTTCTTCAGAGTAAAAAACATTTACAACATTGCAGACCTCCCAATATGGTGATATGACTTAGGCTAATTGATATAAACAGCAGAGTAATATTTATTTGGTTGACCGTCGTGGAAGTGCAAACAAAAGAAAAGCATCCTGCTAAAAGTTGTTGTTAAAAATGGTTTAAACATAAACCACTTTACAAGATCTGGCTCAGTTTGGTCTGTGAGCACTTATTGCACCAAATAGCCTACATACACGCGCAGAACTTATATATATATATATATATATACAGCTACAAATATCTTGAAAACAGAATATTCTACCAAGCGTAATTTATCCTTGTTGACCATTAGAATCTGTAATTTGGAATGGGGTGATTCAATAGCGAAGCTAGGCCTACTAAATGAAAGGTACAGTTAGTATAATATGTCACTGTATGCATCAAATATGCTATTTACATCCTTGAGAAAACAGAAAATCAGGGCCATGTATGGCACCACTGCCACTCTGTTTCATGCACAACAGTTGGCTTTCATGATAAAAATGCTATCTTTATCGGAATGCATGAAATTGTGTCATCACAGAATTATTTAAATAAAAAGTTGTGTCTTTTTACGAATGCTGGAAGATTAATCTTAGCTTACTAAAAATTGTATTTGTATTTATTTATTGATTTTGAAGCTTTCAGAAGAAAGCTTCATTGGCTGCTCAAACACAGAGCAGAACATCAGTTGGCCACATGGAGGCGCTACAATCGTATTTCTTGAAAACAAGAACAATGGTTTTGAGAAACATTTACAACAAGCTGAGATTTACTTCATAATGTCATAGAATCGAAATACCCACATTCACTGGAATGTCTCTGTAAACTATTAGAGTTCTAATTCTGCACAACTCCTTAAAAGCTGTCAGGAACCGAGAGAGATTTCACTAAACATCTGAATATCTGTATATTTGAATTGAAATGACCACTGTAAGTGCTTTACAAATAAACATTTACAAAAAAATATGCATACGAAGAAAAATATTTAAAACTACATGCTTGAATTCGAAATGCAAAAATAAAATCCCATTGCTAAATAAATGAATACATTAAAAAAAAAAGCTGAAAGAGGAGATAATAACGTTTGAATTTGACAAAAGAGGATTTCGAAGTAAAAGAATAGCTGTTGGAAGAAAATGTTTTAGTTCTCCAGACGAAACGCGTAAATACAGCGTCGTGTTTTGTGTTTAAATGAATGCGTTTTAGATAATTTAATTTAATTTAAATAAGGAATCATAGCTAATATAACACAAATAAAGCCTATATTAAGGCTACTGCGTGACACGGTAAGCCTATTCCATTGCATCAGATCAGATACAAAAGCTTGAATAAAACGCAAAGAATCCGATTAATTCTAGTTGTTAAATATAACCTACAGTCTATACAACACAAATGTTGTACATTAAAAAATAAAGAACAAAACATTAAACATGCTATATTAATATATGAGCCACTGACGCGTCAGTTATAAAGTTCAGAATACATAAAATAAGCTATGCAAAAAACAATCAATTATACAACTCTTACACGCTAATAATATCGCATAGTTATTTCCCCCTTGAATTCAATAATATCTAGCCTACATTTAACCGTCTAAAAAAAAAATGTTGGCGCAAAGTTGTTTGACATAATTTGTCAAAATGTTGTCAGCCGAATCAGAGTCAGTGTGGCGTAACCAACATGCGGGAAACAATTTTGCTGTCCTTTGACATGATAATCATAATATACAGAAGTTTTCCTTCAAACCTTGGAGTTGCTTAGAATTTTTATGTTTATAAAACGTTTAAAAAATATATGATTGTGTACTACACTCGCGGCATTTAGTAGCCTGTAAGACGTTTTTTTAGAAAATGCCATGTTGGGTTTTTTTTAACGTAGAAGAAGAAACAAAAACAAAGAAGATTTAGAGCTACAGCTATGTGTTTTAAATAGCCTATAAAAAGATGTTTTCTTTTTTATCGTCTCAGACATGCTTGTTTGTCATCGAAAAAAATGTCCTCAAACTCAACAAAGCCAGTAAGAGCATGAGGTAGTAAACAGATTTCGATGGGTATTATAGTCTATTTTAGAGGGAGGAGCGAAACGCTCCAGTAAGCCCATTGGCAACGCGTCTGGAAAAGAAAGAGGAAACTGATGCGCACATGGCATTTTCTGACACTTTGCTCCTTGATTGGGTCAGGAGACGTTTTGCAGCAATTAAATGACAAGCAAAGAGGAAACCAATTACACCGCGGACCAATTCACCGCAATGAAAGCGCAGGAGCTTCCCAGATAAACGCACAAAACTGCAGGCCATCGGAAATTGACGAGCGGGTTACGTAGGTTATGTTTTAAATGGCGAATAACCGCACCTCCTTTTCCATTCACGACATATTAAACCGAGGACTCGACTGCGAGAGAAACGCCGGTCTTGATGAGGATTACGCAGAAGAGCAGGAGGCGCGGGATTGTTCAGGCTCTTCTCTGCCGCTGGAGAACCCCGGAGCTGAGAGCATCTCTTCCTGTGTGCTCGCGCTGGACTCCTCATCCTCAGACCAGCATTCATGTGAGGAAGGGTCAACAGGAGGGGAAGACAATTCACTAGAAAGACGGCACGGTGAGACATATGATTTAGGCTGTGTGTGTCCAATATAACAGAAACTGTTAGCCTAATTCACATAATAGTCTACACGTTCCGTCATTTAGCAAAAACATTATCACAAATTTATAAGAGAATTAAACTTTCTTAACTTGTAAATACCTGTACATATTTTACACAGAGAAATATAATTACATTTATAATCACGTTAGAGCAAATTAAATGACAGAAATGGTATCATGAACATGTTCTTTTTAATAATAACTTAATAATACTTGATAAGTAATATTCACACAAGCTTTAATGTGTGTTAAAAAAACAGATACACACATGCAGTGTTTATGATTTTTAATTGTTAGTCTAAATTTGATGTATTTTCTATTTGTTTCCAAATTTATTTTTAAATAAAAAAGTGACCATTTTGAACTAAAATATTTTAACTGAAATAGGGGTGGCATCAAGTCTTTGAATAAAAAAATTCTACATTTTAAATATTCATGTTTTTAATTATAATGTAGAGGAGCTAAAAAACATTTGCTCATGAAACAAATTTATATACAGTTTATATACCAGAGTAATATAACAATGACACACAGTAAAAAAAACAAAAAACATAGTAAAGAAGCTAAAATAAAAAAGCACTCCCCTTGTTTCCTCTCAGGTAATTAAAATGAAAAATATCCCGCTGCATGCTTTAAAGTGAAAAAAAGTTCACATTATAGTTCCTATTAAGCTCAGTCACTCTTCAGTATTATTTTAAGATGTAATTTTATGGGCTTCTGTACACAAAGGTCTCTGATTTTCCAGAGTCTAAAGCTGTTTTTATTCATCTATACAGATCACGACAAGGACCAAGAGAAACCACACAGCTGCAACTTTGAAGATAACAACCCCAAATCGAGCAAAAAAAGGTCACGGGCAGCGTTTTCTCACGCGCAGGTGTACGAGCTGGAGCGCCGCTTTAACCTGCAGCGCTACCTGTCGGGTCCAGAGCGGGCCGACCTGGCAGGAGCCCTCAAACTGACCGAGACACAAGTGAAGATCTGGTTCCAGAACAGGAGATACAAAACTAAACGGCGACAAATGGCAGCCGAGCTCGCGACAACTCCCGCGACAACCCTGGCAAAAAGAGTGGCAGTGAAAGTACTGGTGAGAAACGACCAGAGGCAATACAACGCAGAGGAGCTGCCCAGTCCGTCTGTTCCTCCATTATACCAGTCCTTCCCTTACTATCCGTACATGTTCTGCTTCCAGCCGTGGATCTCAGGGAACACTTTAAGTGGTGGCCTGTACTGATTTATCAGAGTTGTAGCATCAAGTGGAAATTGACTGTGGAGACACAAACAGTCAAAATAAACCCTAAACTGCTATTCCTCCGTGGATTATCAATGCTGAAACTAAACCAAAAGAGGAGTATGATATACTGATGTTCAATATCAGTTATGATCATTAAGCCAAAGCAAAGATGATTCACTCAGACCAGTTTCTATCATTTGTAGTTATATCTGTCTTTTGTTGTACAGTAATGCATTTGGACAAATATGCACAATTAAAATATATTGCTTTAGATAACAAAATATGAAACCAAAAAGTGCTATCTGCAAACAAATGATGCTTAACTCTTTAATGCTATTTTTACTTACTTTATTTTTTAGTTTTGACAAAGTCAGATGTGTCTAATCATCTGAATCCTAAAATGTGCGTTATTATTATTTTTCAGTTTAATAACTGAAGAGTTGACTTGCAAAAGCACTCTGTTTTTAAACAATTTTTCAAAAGTCACGTTTTTTCATTGTGCATCCCAATTAATCTTAATCAAACCGCAGTCGGGTTATTTTGACTAGTTTGAAAAATAACAAAAGACACAATAAAATACAAAAACATGATTTTTGAAAATGTGCACAAAACAGAGTTTGCAAATAAACTTTACATTTGTTGTCTAATGCAAAGGCTTTCATGCGTTTAAGTGCTGCTTAAGTGTTCAAATGTAGGTCTGCTGTAAATGCTTTGATATGGAGTGTATTTGGCTATAGTTTAAAGACTTTTTCTGTTAGCATTTGTCACTGTTTAAAGTTCTTGTTTATTTCCATCACAATGGAAAATACACTCTATAGTGCACTATATAAGCCTTATAATGTGTCAGCTGCTTTGATTCACTGCTTAAATCCAGTCTCAAAGTCACTGTAGTGAACAGAAAAATACAGGTTTAAAAAAGAAGAATTAAGCTATCATGTGTCTTGAGACAAACTAACCGCAAAAAAGATTAAAAATGGGTTTGTCAACACAACGTACAGAGATAAATGCCTTAAAGGCAAGAATTTAAGAGGAAGAACTCTTCAAAAGATTTTTTGTAAATAATGGCTTGACAGGTGACAGACTATTATACAGATAAAAGACAATGAATACATCATCGGTATCATTTAAGTAATAATTCAATACAGTTTTAGATAAACCAACATCGAAATCTTTTATTGAAACCATTATGAAAGTTCAAATATGAAAAGTGAGCCAGTCTGGCATTAGAAATATCAAATTATCTATAATCTGCCCTGTCTCTGACCTCGCATGCAAGACTGTGCCGTACATTTTCATGAAGAACAACAAAGTTGGTCAGACTGTTTTGAAAAGTCTGCAGTCCTGTGTTTGAGAAGGACAGTATCACTGTAAGGTCAAACAGGTTTACAAATGAAGTCTTGTTTACGTGCCAAATAGAAAGTGTTTAAAGGGGTTCATTAGTTTTTCAACAGCAAACAGTACAAGTGCAAACATCTACTCATCTTTCTTTCTCCATATTAATCGCTTATATATAAATTAAATATCTAAAATAATAAAATAAAATACAATGCATGATTTAGATAAAAAAACTCTAAATAATATAAAAAATAGGTCCTTTTACTTAAATATTTCACATTAAATTCAATGTGTTACATTTCTTTGGGATTTGTTTTGTAATTTACAAGCAATTTCTGAGTGAAAATTATTTTTACACTATTTTTTTCAATGCCCTATAAGAAATATATATTAAAATGTACTTGAAATACACAGATTTTTATTTATTTACATTTATTTTGTACTTTAGGTATACTAACTTTGTATACTTAAAGTCTGCTCAACTGAAACAACTAATTTTGTGCTTAAAATGCTTTAATTGCGCGGAAGTATGTCTAAATAAAAATATACCTAAGTTCAGGAACACTTTAAATGTCTTGCATTTAAAGACTGATGTTACATAGAGATCATACAATTCTTATTAACAGCGATATTAAAACACATTTTGAGCATAATATTAAGAAATGTGCAATAGTGATGATGATGTCAATAAATATGTGAATTTATTTGAACTAGCCTATACTTAGCATGAAATACATTTATTTCAAATAAATTACAGCAAAGGATTTTAGATAATAAATTAACCAATTAATTTAGTCTAATGAATATCTTATAATAAGTATCTCAGGTGAGGATGTTGAGACGTGTGCAATTCCTTGTGACTGAGACTGTGCTGCCTTTCATACGCACCCAAGGATTATTCAGCTGTTGATTGCAGTTAAAAAAAAAAGAAAAAAAAAGTTGGGGGCGAGAAATATAATTCTATTTCAACCATCACAACATAAAGCAGTTCACATGAGTTTAAGCAGCCCTTTCGTGATATCTGCATGATTCAGATACTGTCAATAGACCATGTCTATGTTGCACAACAGAGTCTGGCTAAAGCCCAGAGCACATTAATCATGAGTGCTTGAGGAGACAACACCCTCATAAAGGCAAGAGAAAGGAGGTTCAGTATTACCAAAATACAGCATCCATATGCAATCGCACTTTTTGAGACCTGCATCCACTACAGCAATGTTTTACACATAGTCAATCCAGATTCATGGATGAAATCATAGCAACATAGCAATATTGTTCATTAGGTGAGAGCCATTTGAGGGCAAAACACGGATTTCCGTTTCCAATCCACCAACAGAGTGCAGAAAGAAAATAACTAAAGTGTACTAAAATATACTTTTATGCCACCTGTGTACCATCAGTACAGAGTCAGTCACCTGTGCTTGGATAAATGTTTGCTATATTGAAATGCAAAAATGCTAGTACATAGAATTCATTAAAAGCCTAATGTATTAAATGATTAAAATTGCTTAACGATGATAGCCTTTATAAGCACAAGGCCTGCTCAAGAAGTGAACAGATCAGCTTCTAAAGAGGAATTAGGGCGCAGTTGAACACCATATGGATGTCTGTGTTTATACAAAAAAAATGTATCGTGAAAAAGTATGTAAACAGAGTTTTTGAGTAGAGCAGACGATTCGTGCACACTAGAGTGAGCAGGCTTATAAACCCTCACAAAGGCTACAAAAGCAGCTGGGAGAGTTCCCCACTGCATCATTATTACCTGCTACAACAAAACCCTCAGCAATTAAGCCTCGCATTGACAGGGAAAAAAGACTAAATTGTTATTTTGCCATGTTTCACTCTGACATTCATCTGTGAGGAAATTAAAATAGGTGAGACAAAGAATTGATTCAAAATACATCAACCATGAGTCGGACCCTCCCAGTTCAAGTACAAAGAGTATGTCTTCAACCAGGACACTGATTGAGGGATTTCACACAAAGAGCGGTAAATACTTCCACAATGTCCTTGATGAGCAATAAAAAAAGAATCCGAGTTACTTTTTTCCCCCTATTTATTGATGTTCTCTAATTTTGAGAGAACTTGGGAGTAAGATGTCACGCTAGTTCTAGAATAAATGTGAACATGCATTCATTTAAAAAAAAAAATTCAGTATTCCTCAAAATGATTAAAAACGGTGAAATGCAACTCAGAATATAATACAAACCTGCAGTAATTAAATATATTAAATAAGACAAATATCATTTATGCATTTAATCCCATTTTATTAACCACTGTCTTTGCTACTGATTTTCCATAATCAAATTCAACCATACTAATTGGCAAAAATTAATCTAGATAAATATTTGTGTCTTTTTTTTACTGCTAAAGTGTGTTGAACTTTCTTCTTCTGCATTCTGCTTTACAGATGTGAATTTATTTTTCCTTCAGTCTGAGGTTTATTCATTTCACTTTTGTTGTGAAAGGGCTTTTATATTAAAAACAAACAAGCAACCCTTCCCCAGATTTAAAAAGTAACGCAAAAGTAACATAACACATTACTTCAATAAAAAAGTTACTAAGTAACGTAATTAGTTATTTTTTAGGGAGTAATGCAATATTGTAATGCATTACTTTTGAAAGCAACTTTCTAGAGCATAAAACTATGGAAACTTGTTTCTGGCCATAAAAAAACAAGGTAATTGTAATGTTTTATCTCACAATTCTTACAATTCTGAGAAAAAGAATTGCAAATTGCAAGATAAACTTTTAAGAGGAAAAGTCAGAATTGTGAGATATACACTTGCTATTTAAAAAATAAGATCAGCATTAAGATAAAAAGTAATAATTGTGAATCTGTGAAGAAAAAAAACAAACAAAAAAAAAAAACAATTGTGAGATGTAACTCAAAATTGTGAGGAAAAAAACTGAATTCTCTTACAATTCTGACCATAGTTTATATCTTACAATTATGACTTTTTTTCTCAGAATTGTGAAAAAAAATCACAATTGTGAGATACAAACTCAGATTATAAAAAAAAGTTAGTTTTAAATTCTATTGCAGAAATGGGCTTCTATAAAAAGCAGGTAATTTATTTCAATATCAATGACAACAACCAAGTTTATGCATATTTTAAAAGGCACGATTTAATTTTTGCACAATTAGTGTCACTGAAAATAAACTGCAAAAGTCATTTTTCCCTACGCTCCCTATTTTTGTAAATAAAGATTTAACACATAGTCCCACCATAACCTCATGGCACTGGTTAAATCAATGTTGCAATGTTTTGACAGCATTACATATCAATAATGTTAAAATGTTTTAGAGAAATCAACCTACTTCAGTTGGCAACCAGCTGGGGCAGGTGAAAGAAAATGACACACATTACCTTCAAAATTAAAAGTAATTGAATCCATGACACGCATTAATGACTCACTATGATACTTGACGATCAAGCTTCCAGGTGTGAGAAAGTAACATGAAGCTAAATTTTCAAATGTGCACAGTGGAAAGAGATGTTAATGCATTCATCCGGGCTATAGAAAGGGCATGAAAGAGGAAAGAAATGGCCCAAAGTTAATACCTTTGTTTGGAGAGAGCACAGCTTCACATTGACCTTGTCTCCTCAGGCGAATCACCCCCCAACACCACCACCAATAATCCAACCCACAGGACTCCACAGTCTGTTCCAAAAACGATTAGCTGATAACATCACGGCATGCTGGAATGTAAACATTTACAGTAAAACCATAAGAGATGAACTCTCCTCCAGTGTGATGCATTTATCAGCCATCAACTCTGTGAAAACACACACTGAGCTTTCTAACCACAAGCACAGCTTTGGATTTAAATGTGTAGAGTTTTATGAGTGTGTGGTTTAAAAAAAAAAATAACGCAAAAAATATTCAGAGCATGAATGTTTTTCTTTTATGGATTAGAATGTTTTAAGTGTAGTGATGCAGCGATTGTGGCTTTCTGATTTCACTTTTTGACAGGCTACTGTAAATATTATAAGAGAAACGCTGTGAAACAGGACTTGATTTGTTAATTAGATTAATTAGAATGATTACATACCAGGAGAATTGTGCCAGGGCAGGTGGCTGCTATTGGATGAGAAGGATTTCATGATGTCATCTGTAAAAGTTGCTTTAGGTCACGTACACTGATGAAAAAAAATCCTCTTTTAAAGAGGTCATATGATGTTGCCAAAAAAAACATTATTTTGTGTATTTGTACAAAGCTCATCATTCTAAAAAAGTAAGGTGTGCTCTGATTGGCCAGCTATCCAGTGCACCGTTATTGGCCGAGTACCGCAAGCATTAGCGGAAATGTTACACCCGTGATGCTGCATCCCGGTGCTATGACACCAAAACAATAAAAGACATTTCACTAGTTCCCACTTCCTCTGCGATAAAATAGCTTGTTTGGCGGTCTGTCCGGGGGACAGGCAGGGAGCCCAGCGGCCCCGAGCCCTAGGAGGTTTACCCCTAGGAGGCTAGCGTTAACAGATGCTCGGAGCCCGGCCTGGACCCCGCG
>JAUMHE010000062.1:17557456-17576914 GCA_032359235.1 Enteromius mattozi | reverse complement strand
GTTTATCAGTACATTACAGAAAATAATGAACTTTATCACAATATGCTAATTTTTTGAAAAGGACCTGTATATATTATTGCATACTGTTTTATAATGTACTACACTACTGAGGTGCAGATAATTGCCACTTCTTGCAATAAGTAGTATAAATACCAGAAAATCCTGCTATTTCAACAAAGTAAATAAAATCTATAGTTATTTGCACTCAGTGTAAATATCATATCACTAAGAAAATCTGCTGGTTTTGCTAAGTGTAGATAGAATCTATTGTTATTTGCACAAATAGCATCTATTGCTATAGGACAATGTTATTTTCACTTAGAGTAAATAGCATCTAAAGGGTGTAAACAATATCTATCGCTATTTACATGTTCAGTGATATGTTTTTGAATTTTATTGTTTTTTCACTATATAATATAAATATGGTAATTCCAGAAATTTCTTCATGCTAGCATGTGTACAACTGTTTAAACCATGTGTTTTAAAACTAGCCCTGCTCTCCTCTACATATTATTATGCAGTGGTTTACAAACTCTGAGCTCAAAGCAAATGAACAGCATTACATGCTGACTTCAAAATATGCACATGAAGTTGTTGTTTACCATAAAAAGATGGACAAAAGTGGTTTCCCTTTTTGGGCTGAAAGATGGCCTTGTGAGTGAGTGTGGGAACGTGATGTTTTCTGGCACTTGTGTGTGAATATTTTTACACTCCTCTGGCCATAGATGGGTTGCTAAGGGCTCTGATATGCTCCAACCTGTTACATTTCTACAAGATGCTTCCCAACAGGTCTTACTCCCTGGGCTCCGTGAAAGGAATTTCAATGTTTTAATTATCGCAGATAAGGCAAAAACAAGGAGTGCATTGAAAAACACTGACACAAGGCAACTTCACTTATCAGAGCAGAGATAGGACCTCCACTTAGAACCTCTTAGGGCTGCTCACCAGCTCTGATTTGGCACACATCCATTCCTCAACTGTCTGGAATGGTGTCCTGTTGTTCTTACTTTGCCCAAATCAGGTCTTTTATTGTCAGACAGGTAAAATTGAAACATTCAAGGTCTGCATGACTGCAGCTTAGAACGAAGAGTACCCAACCTTGAACTGATGCTATAGTGATTAAGTATTCCTGAGAAAGTGCTTGACTTTTTGTTTGTATTTTTTAAATTATCTGTTTTATGACTAAAAGGATGCATGGATTGTGTTACTGTTTTACTATAAACTAAAGCAACTATATGCAATATATCAAGTGGCTCAGGCAAATAATATAACATAATATACTATAATAAAGTTGCCAAGTAGCAAAGCAACTTCATTCAGGCTTTACTGATCCATATGATCTTCACAGTGATGACAACTCCAAACTGATTTTTAGAAAACCATTTGTTTTAAAAAAACACTAAAATAAATGCTTTCAGACATTCATTAAATTTGAGTCAGTGTTTCCAAGTATTTTCCACACCACTGTATTTTTCCCTTATCTGGCACACCCAGTTTCAGTCCTGGAGCCTCTGCTAATGAGTTGAATCAGGTGTTAAATAAAGGAGACATTTAAAATGTGCAATCTGGAATACTTCAGGAACAAGGCTGACAGTCACTGTTTTGAGCAAAGTTTCAGGAAAGTGGACCGTGACTAGCCGTGAATGGTCACGGAATGACCAGTCGAGGCAAGCACAGAAATTTCTCAATGACAGACGGCTTTTTGTTCATTGCTCAAGGTCAACATAGAGCCGACAGCTCTGTCCGGTGTGCTTTTGTTCTGTCCAACCAGCTGAGACCCCTCCTCTCCGCTCAGCCCTCTCCACACCTGTGGAAGAGAAGTCACCTGACGACTGGCTCGCTGTGTAGAGAGCAGACACACTTCCCTTTGAGGGTCTTGTAGGGATGTTTTATGTGCTTGTTTACTTTCTGAGAGGCATTTGTCAAGAGAGCAGAAAAAAAAACTTGTGCTGGAGGGGTGTCAGGCTATAAAGAGAGAAAGTTTTGGACACCTGCACACAAAATCGGCTTACTTTAAGACCCTGTGTGGCCTTAAAGGTATAGTGAAAAAGTATCATTATTTCCAAACCTGAAAGAAACACAAAAAGAGACATTTAAAGGAATGTTATAGCTGCTCTCATCATATATTTAAAGTAAATGGGGAAAGCAACAAGAACAAACTTGCAATATATTTAAAGACAAATTTACAAGTACCATTTGCATTGAAGATTAAAGCTGCAGTCCATAACTTTTGGAGCTCTAGCGGTTAATAAACAGAACATGTGTCTTGCGAAAGAACATTGTAGCTACTTCTCTCCGTTTATGTCTATGACAAATCATGCTACTCCACAGTGGTTTCTACCTAAACCAGTCTAAATAGTCAGAATATAAAGGACTCCAACTTTAAAGGAATAGTTAAAGGAATGGTTCATAATTTACTCACCTCCAAGCCATCCTAGGTGTATATAACATTCTTCTTTCAGACCAACAGTCAGAAGTTTTAAAAAATGTATCCTGGCTCTTCCAAGCTTGGTAATGCTGGTGGATGGTAACCATTTAGAGTTTTGGTTCCTTGCCACTGTCACCTCTGGCTTGTTTAGTTGGGGACACTTAATTTCCAGCATTTTCATTGATTTGATTGCACAGATACTACTTGAACTGAACTGAGCTGGACAATGACGTCTCTGAATTCAATTATGAAACACCTTTAATGAAAAAATTGACATTACTGAAACTCTGTTCTCCTATTTGATACTGTTAATTGCAAAATCTCTATTGTTAAAAGTGGTATATAAATAAAGGTGACTTGACTTGACCATTATTTTGAAGCTCCATGAACCGTATTTATCCATCGTAAAACTAACCTAAGTCAGAGGTCAGCCAAGAAGCCGGAATGGGACTCTCTCGCAACCACGCATACAGACGTCGCCGGAAGTCAATTCTTTGAGTTCTACTTTTAAAAATATAAATCTTTTTGTCACAAAAACCTATCAACCCATGTGATAACCCACCAGAGGCATATAGGTTAGTTTTGCAATGGATATATATGGTTTATGCCAACACAGTCTCACGACCAATTCGTAAGCCCATCATACGAGGTGGAAAATTCATGCTAATTCTTATAAATTCGTACGACCTGACTTGTACGATTTGTCTAAACCCCAGTGATGGGTAGGTTTAGGTCATTTGTACAAATTCATACGAATTGGCAACTCGTAAAATACATACGATTTAGCAAAAATCGTATGAATACGTACGAGTGAGGTTGTACGAATTTGTACAAATTAGCCACCTCGTAAAATATGTATGAATTGCCATGAGACTGGGCTGTTTATGCCACTACAAAATAATGGTCATGATCCACCAGCATTACCAAGCTTGGAAGAGCCAAGATAAATTTTTAAAAAACAGACTTTGTTCGTCTAAAAGAAGAAAGTTATACACCTAGGGCTGTTTGGAGGTGAGTAAATTATGGGGAAATTTTCATTTTTGGGTGAACTATTTCTTTAAATTTAGATCTACACTATATAACATCTGTCCCTCTAGTGGATGAAACATAAATCTACAAGTTATTCGAGGAGGACATTGGGTCTCATTCACTAAACATGCGTATGCACAAATTTTTGCATGAAAAATGTGAGTACGGATGTTCTCACAAATAAATCATGATTCATCAAAAAACCTTCATAATAAAATTTATTCTAAATGTAGGAAAAAATTCATAAACAACTACCACATGTACGCAATAACACACGGCCTTATAAGCATGTATAAAGTTCTTTTTCTTTGTCTTTTGTTTCGGTGCCATAGTTGTCTTTTTCTGGACGTGTGCCACTTTGCGGAAAGCCCTTATATGGAGCTGGTTTGGGTGTGTATTATGCAAATTACTGACCTTGTGTACACGAGCGCTCATTTAGAAGACTTCAGATTCACTAAAAGAAGAACGAGTTTAAGAACAAGCTCATGTGCGTTGTTGTGAATTATGCGGAAAGTTGTCATGAGAAGTTCAAATGTGCGTATAAAAACGTACACAATTATTGGTGAATGAGACCCATTGTTTTGGTGATTACGTGAATCTGAATTACGTGAATCTGATGGGTTGACATTGTTTTGGTAATCCCCCGAGTTTGAATTACATGACTCTGATGGCTTGAGGTGCACCACTGTATCAATGTGAATATCATTAACGAAAGAGTAGCCTAACAGATATCCAAAAATAGGCCTTAAGGGCAGGTGGCTTAAATGCCGCTGTTGTGAAAACAACTGCTTTAAATGCAACGTTAGAAAACTTTGGCAGTGTTGATATTAGACATAACGATTGCTATTCATGTCAGATAAGGCAATTTGGTGGAAACTATTAACTTGCCTATAGGCTATTTATAGGCAAATAGACCAAAGCAGTGGATTAGAGATCGGCATTGAAACCAACAAAAACATTGTTTTGTGAAAACACACTCAGTGCACAGCTCATTTGATGCTATGCAAACTATGTTGATTCGTGTTTTATTACGGGAACTGTCGCTTTCGCTCTTTTGCTTGCTAACGCTTTTCGGTTTGAGGCTCATTTGTTTTGGCTTCAAGCTGGGCCTACTTAAACTGCATTTAGCCTCAGTAGTCTGTCCTTCTTGCCTTTATTAACTCTTTACAACGTGAAGGCATTTTTACTGATTTCATGTCCAAGTTATGTAATTAAAAGAAAAGGATTATATCTTTAAAAAATAGCATTAAGTTCATAGTCTCATTTAATAGAAAACCTCTTCAAATTTGATGAAAATATATTTTGGAGTCTCTTATGTTACTACACTGCTGAGAAAACCAAAAAAAAAGTGATAGATTTATTTTGTTATTATTCAGGCTTGACATGATGACAACTAGACAGCGTAAATGACTGGTGGTAAAATCAAGTTTAGGCTTGTTCACAAAAATGTCAACCACATTTGGGCCAAATTTTTCTGCTGATATCTCAAAGCAATCAAAAATTATGGCATTTGGAACCAAGGTAGCCAAAAACCTTTCTAAATCTGAGAGTTTTCCCCGAACATAAGAACTACTTACATGTGTAAATGCCACAAATGATGTTGGAAAACACTGTCAAAATAGCTTTAGCCAAGCAGCATTTCATGTCAGTCAGTGTGGATTTTCTTATGATCTACGTATTGCGTTATGTTGTGTGTGGGCTTGTTTGTTTCAAGATCACCTGCTCTAAATAAAGTTATGCAAACTACTGTGGTTTACAAATGTTTTGCAAAGTTTTGAGACAAAAGTATATAAAAAAGTATATTCGGTTTACATGTGCATCTGTGGCAATTTTACATTCAAAACTTAATATATTTTAGTCTTTAACTGAAACTGATTTTGTATTCTGCTAGTTGAGAACTTTTCAACAATGTATGACACTAGATTATCTGTTAAGGATGATGCTTTTACAGATGAAAATGAACTTATGTATGTAGCACTAATTTGACATATTATTTGAAACCTAGCCTGACAGATTTGGTCTCCATTCACTTTCATTGTTCAGGAAAGAGCAGTAATTGACTGTCAGCTATAAATAACACCTTTAGCCTTCCACTCAAGCAAAAAGTCATGCAGGTTTTGAAAGACATGAGAGTGAGTAAATGATAACAAGATTTCAGGGTGAACTATTCTGTGAACTCCATTCTTTATTTCCTGATTTATTTGAAGTTTCAAATTAATTTTAAGTCAAAAATCACCATGCAAGCAGCATATTTTTACAATAAAATCATAACTTCAAACATGTCGTGCCTTTTCATTTATTTTCTTCTGTTGGATTAAGTGTATGTGATCTCGAATAAATAAGACCAGCCAATCCCTTCTTTCATTTTCACAACTGTCTTCATGCGTAAATGCCAACACTCTGTGTGGTATTAATATATCACTTTTGTGAGTGCAAGACGGTGCACTGTGCTCTCAAGACTAGAGGCCATTAAGAGTGTCTCAGAACTATAAACAGCTGGATTTATTAGGGGAAGCTCTCTGTTCACAGCAAGCCTTGCATGAGTTTCTTTTATTACATGAAAGGTGTGAAATATCCTGTTTCACAAGCCTAAACCAGTGGCACAAAACAACACAGGCCTTCATAGGCCTTCACGCACTTTACACCAAAAAACAAAATCCAAACACACACACACTGGGTGAATATTTAGGCACTCAGATAAAGAACATGCAGTTTAGTTTCACTCGCAGAGGAGAGAAACACCATGAGCCCCATATCATTCAGGCTTTACTGATGCGTATGATCTTTACAGTGATGACGAGGAAAGATTATTTCTAATTCCATCAGACTGAAAAAAAAAACAGTCAGGTAGTTTTGCGCAGGCCTGTTTTGTTACAGTGGTTCCAAAAATGTTTTAGTCACTTAAAATGCAAAAAATATATCAAACAAAAGGGAAACATAAAGCAGGTATTTACTTGTTGTCCATCTTCTGCAATGACTTTCAACTAACTAAACCCATTTTTAGTGGATGAATACATATATATATATATATATATATATACAGCAACACATATTTATATATATATATATATACAAGGTGCGATTTGTGAAAAAAGCAGAGGACTTTTAAAAACTTTTTTTTTCTCTCCAGGGTAAGGTTAATTATAGTCTAACTTAATTTTAGTGTGGTCTGTTAACAATGCACATGATAAATCTGTCTTTTTAGACAAGTGTCATGTCATTAAATGTTTTTAATACGATTGAAAATGTATCAGAGCTTTTTGAAATTCAGAATGGGATTTCAAAGCGCATTTTGTGAATCATTTGATTCATAGCGTGTTTCCCCTCTCCATCGTCTGGCCCTTAGAACGTCCTAACTTTCTCCCCCCTTACGGCGCCCCTGCTCTACCTCGTGTCGTTCCAAACCCATGAGACCTTCATTCATCTTAAGAACACAAATTAAGATATTTTTGATGAAATCAGAGAGGCATCTGACCCTCCATAGACAAGAAAACAACTGAAATGATTCCAGATCCAGAAACGTAACAAAAACAACGGTAAAATAGTCCATGGGACATCAGTGGCTCAGCTTCAGTTTTGCAAATCTCCAAGAATACTTTTTTGTGTGAAGAAAACAAAAATAACATGATTTACCATTCTTCTCCCCTGAGTTACATCCTCTGCCATTTTGGAGGGTATCACAACGCATCGCATACGCATGTTTTAACAAATTTAACGTAATCAGCCTTGTTTACATCCGTGGGAAAGCACGCACATGTACGTAATCTGCGGTTGTTTATACCTAGAGGAAAGCGTACGCATGCATTGTGATACTCTCTAAAATGGAGGAAGACGTAACTCAGGGGAGAAGAATGATTGAGTAAATGATGTTATTTTTGTTTTCTTTGCGCAATAAAAAGTATTCTCCTAGTATCGCAAAAGTTGAGCCACTGATGTCACATTCTGTTTTTACTATGTTTCTGGATCTGGGATCATTTCAGTTGTACTGCTGTCTATGGAGGGTCAGATGGCTCTCTGATATCATCAAAAATATCTTAATTTGTGTTCCGAAGATGAACGAAGGTCTTACAGGTTTGGAACGGCATGAGGGTGAGCAATTAATAACATAATTTTCATTTTGGGGTGAACTAACCCTTTAATGATTTGTTTATGTGAAGGATCGTGTACAGGTGCTAAAAATTCAGCTTTGACACCACAAGAATAAATTACATACTGTATTTTTGATCAAAAACATGCCGCATTTGTGAGCAGAGTCCACCATTTTGAACATTACTGTTGCAGAAAGACAGATTAACCTATATAACAAACCAACTCAAAGAACTAAGCAACTTTTATGTTCTTCGGCTCAAACTGAAGAAAAGCCAGAGACAGATAGCAGAGGGAGAGGGAAGGGATGGGAAAGGCAGGGCAGGTTGTGTTTTCAAACAGCTTTCAGGGTTTCTGCCTGACTCACAGAGCCACAAAGCTTTAGGCAATCTGTCAGAATGAAGACTTGTCATGTGCCCATCTCACCCGGTAAGTATCGTGCGAGTGTTACAGCAAGACTTATAAAGAAATTTGTCAAGTTTAGACTTAATATTCACTGAAATGATTCACTGTCTCCTGATTGTCAACAGTATAATAGCAAAAGTGTTTGACTACTGGTGTGTAAACACACTGCAGAACTGCAGTTTGGATAAAGTCTCATGCCTACAGGCCCATAGACATGAGACTAGACAAGCTGTCTGTCAACAGAGATTCTATATAGCAAGGCAACAGTATCAGCAGAGGATTCTAGGATATTGCTGCTTTCTCTCACTTTTTTTTTTAGGTGTGGAGCATGTTTTACTCTACCTGGGCTGTCAATGGCCTCTTCCACAGGTGCACACGCTGAGGGGCTCTGACCTATAGATTATGTTTCCAAAACATCGGCTTAGACACACAACAGAAGGGAAGAGATTGAGAGAGTGTGTGCTTGTGTGGACGTGTGGCTCGTATAATGTTATAGACTTACTGCTAAATGGTTGCAATTGAGCAAGTATGGCGGGACAAAAAGTATTTGAACAATTAAGCCACACTTAAGAAAATTACATGAAAAAATATAAGTCGTCCAACTTTCAACATAAATTTAAATGAAAATGTCTTAAAATAGATGAAGATGAAGTTTACTATATAAAATAGGGTTGTTTTAGTTTACTAACACTTAAACTAAAGCAGTTATTTGAAATAAAATAAACTGAAATAAAATAATTATTATTAAACTTATTTTATTTTAGCCAGGCAAAATTTCTCATTTTTATTTAGTTTTACTTGAAGAACTACAACTACAACTAAACTTAAAATAAAAATTAATAAGAACTACATAAAAGTACATAATAAAAAAAAAACAATTACAAGTGATGAAAACAAACTGCAAAATTAGTAAAACTAATAATATAAAACTAATTCAAAATATTTATAAAACTATATGTCTCAGTGATAAAATAGCACTGATATTAAGAAATAAAGTCTTATTTGTCAGATATAAAGTCAAAATAAGATAAATTATAAGGAAATTAATGGGAAATTATGGGACATTTGTGAGATATATATATATATATATATATATAGGTCACAATTCCCTTTATATTTTATTACTTTAATCCAAAACCGATTTCCTTAGCTTGTGCTTAGTATCTTAAATATTGATATTTTGTTATCTATGTAATAATATTAATAGCTTTGAGGGCTGCTAAAGGCTTCCCCCCACAGAAACGTTGATCAGGTGTACAAATGATGCTAGTATACACTGTATACACTTTGAAGGTCCACGTAGCTTGTCAGTGATCTTCGGCTCTGTGCTTTAACTGGCGCTCCATTTGAAAACAGCTAATGCAGATTTACCGCTAATCAAAGAACCGGCTTTACTGGCCAGATGCGCATAATATATCTTTGGATATATATCACCCAGCCCTAATGACTATTATTTGCACAATGAATAATATATATTTGCTTACTTTGTCTATTAAAACACACGTGAGAGCAGAGTCTCTGTCCAATCCGATGTTTTCGGGAAGCTCTCTTCATTTCGGAAAGCTCTCTTCATTTTCTTCATTTTTTCGCTGACTGCTCCAATATCTTCTTGCCTCAGGTTGTGTACATCTACGTTTTTTGGGATTGCGGAGAGTGTAATCATGATCCATGATATTGAAATGCACAATAAATAACTACCACTTCCGCATTTGTCCACGCGTGTTGCCGTAGTAATCATAGGATAGCACGGATATTGCGTCATTGATAGGCGACAATGAACAGGGACGGTTCATTATTTAAATCTGGAATTGCTTTGAATTTACAGAACTTTTGAGATAACGTAAGTACACAACTGCATGAAATATATAACACTGTGCATGTGGTTTTTGGATATTTTATAACAGAAATCTTACATATTGTGCCTTTAAGCATCACAACTGTTTTCACAACAAGTTGTTTAATTAAATCAGCATATTGATTTCTGAACGGTCATGTGACACTGAAGATTAGAGTAAAGAGGCTGAAAATTCAGCTTTGCATCACAGGAATGAGTTCACAGGTGTTTTTTTTTTTATTATAATAAACCCCAGGCTTTTAATGGGTAGTGTATAAATCGTACTGGATCATCAGAGTGCTGAAGGAGGTCGTGCCAGTTTTCGGAGAGAGTGGGAGTGTTTCAGTGAACCATGACATTACAGATTAGGCTGTGTGACAGAGAGACGGCACTGGTTTGTGTTGAGAGTGCGTCTGCCAGAGATAAGTGAGTCAGAGAGGCTATTGCAGGAGGGAGTCCACTCTGTCATGGCTTATTTAGACAAGCCAAGTCCTGGGAACCGCTCTCTACTCACGGGAAGCCAGACAATGGGATTCTTCAGCAGAGCAGCTCTGAGAATCCAGATCCAGCGGAGGTCTCCCCTCTCAGCTGAGAGCTTCACGTCTGTCCGTAATGTACACAGAAGCAGCCGGGCGCCATACTGTCTATCCAAAACACGCTCTCTGTGAGAGAAGGAAGATATGATCAAAAACCTTGCCAAAGGAAAGACTGCCTCTCACCCATCACATTCAACATGAGAGCTAAACATTATCCAGCAACTACTCGAAAAAATCATATAAGCCCACTTCAGCCAGTGGTCAACGAATATGGACAATTTTCCAACTATTAGCCTAAATATGGTTACAGCCTTTCAAAGTACCAATAGTTATTTTTCATTACTAAAACTTTACCTGAAATAACTACATTATTTCAACCTGGTACATGTGGAATTAAAATATTGTCTATGAATAATAAATACATTTAATAATTTAATAATAATAAATAAAGGAGCAATTTCTAGGTTCTATCAATCAGTTTTGGTTTTTACTTAAAATTAAAATTAAAAAAGCTAACTGAAATTTCATTTAAAAAATGTTTTGTGCCAAGAACATTTACAAATGTAATTGCAGCACTTTGTCCAGTGTCAGTATTCGTTGCACCAAGAAAAAAATAATTTAAAATTATTAATAATAATAATAATAATAATACTTTTTTTTGCTAATCCACCATATTTATGACCACCAGTAGGGTGTAAGTAAATAGTGGTGAATACACACAAGAACTGAGATACCAAGAAAAAAATGTAAAAAAATATATAATTAAATTTGTTTCACATTAGATATCAGAAAACATTTAGCACAGATGCTACCAAATATTTATTCCACAATCCATTTAACACTGGTGAATGGTGAAGTGCTGGCGTAAAGAGATTATTATTGTTGTTGTTGTTTACTTTAAGCTTATTTATTTGTGTTTATTGGATTTATGATAAGATTATTTATAATATAATTTAGGTGGGTTAGGGGAAGGGTGTTTTGCAAAACACTTAATTATCTGTAAGTGTAATGTATTGTTTGCCAAGTGAAGAAAATAAAGTATGAATAATAAAAATAAAAGTTTGATTTGGTAACTTTGGGTCTTCGCTAACTGGAGAGCTGTAAATATGTTTTTCTGAGACCCTGTATGGATCTTTGTTCATGAGTTTTTGTAGTCACTGCCATTTTATATTGTCCTCCTGATAGATACAAATATAGTGGATGAGCAGAAAAAGTCATGTGACTAGCACAGACAAATATGCAGATTACAGTAAATATCAATTAAGGTGGCAAGAGACTCTTCTGTTTGAATCATGTTGATTAATAGACTTCTATGCACAAACAAATTTAGATTCTATATATAACTCATGAAATGTAATATTAATGAATATAGACATTAAAATTGGCTGATATTCTGATTCTGTTATGTCAATAGCACATCATCGGGACACAATGTGCTCTGATACACAGAACAGAGGCAGATTTTTCACACGCAAAGAACAAACCCGATCATTCAAAGGGACCGCAAGCACCTCAGGGTTTTCAGCTTTGTATCAAGTCTCCAGGCTCTGTGACACAAGTCAGTCAAGTTCACAAGGAATGAGGACTTTCATGACCGCTGCAAAAAAGCAAGAAGTGAGCTTCTATACGTGCTCATCAGTAAAGAGAGATGGACTGGAGAGGTGAGGTGTCAGCTGTAGGGAATGAAAACAAATGGAGTTGTGTGTGGGTCTGAAAGCAGATCTGTGATGGAAAACTGGGTAAACACAAGAGCTTCCTCAAAGCCTGCAGGCCTGCCAGTTACTGCTGTCAAAACTAAGAGTGCGTCTCTCTGATTAATCATATGCTTTCACCATGACTGCTAAGTGGTGCTATAACTAAAAACAAGATCAGAGGCTTTTGTGGTCGGCTAATGCCAAAAAAGTAAAAGTATAATTATCCTATACCTACCTGAGCGTCTGAGTAGAAACATCATCCAGCATTTACCCCCCAACCCCCAAAAATAAAAAATAAAATGACAATAATAAATAACGGAAATCAAATAAATCAGATATACATTAACAGAATTTTTTAATGTTCTGAAGATTTTTATTTTTTGGATTAACAATTCATTAAACACTCAATTTTCATTATTGCGTTCAGAGAGGTCATTGTCCAGCTCAGTTTAATTTAAATCATATCTGTGCAATCAAATCAACGACGATCGCTGGAAATTATGTCACAGAATTACCTTAGCTCTAGTCTCCAAAAAAGTCATTATTTGCATTATAGCACTGATGCTGAGAGGAATTTACAGCCAGACTAAATAGTTTAGATTAGGAAAGACTGTGTGCTTTTACAGAGACACAAAGGTGGAAAAGGCCACAAGAAGATGACCACCACGTCAAAGTTCACAGTCAAGTGGTCTCGCAGTCACAATCAGAGGTCAGCCAACACACAAACACATCTGTAATGGCAAAGCACAAGACCAATTAGAATAAATCACAACTTGGAAACCTGTTACTTGCTGTCTGTTGCAGATCATTTAAATGGCACAGAAGGCTCTGGTTAATGTTAGGCAGCTGTCAGTTCAGTTGAAAAGACAAGGTGTCAGGAAAGCCAGCCTCAGGGAGCGCAAGCTTCAAATCACACCTGCATAAGTTAACACAGGTGAACGGCTCTCATCTCAAACAATCAATAGTTGGCGAACAGTGAGGACGTATTTTACTTTTTAGTTGTTTATTTCAAATTATATTTTATTTCAAAGCATACTTTACTTGTTTAACTACATTCCAGAAAAAACATGCCATTTTTTAGAAGTGAAAAAAAGAAAAAAAAAAAACAATGTGAGTTGCTCCAAGACACGATATGAATCATTTTTTGACTCATTTGAGACATGTTAAATGATCATGTTAAATAATTAATTTGTAAATAATTTACAATGACCTTAAGCTTTCTTTAACTACATTCCAAAACCTAGACCTAATAACTTAAAGGGGTCATTGGATGCAAAATTCACTTTACAAGTAGTTTGAACATAAATATGTGTTGGAAGTGTGTACACATCCATCCTATAATGATACAAATCCACCCAGTGTTTTTTTAAATCCCTATTTTAAGACCCCCTTTCTCAAATCAGGCTATTCTGAGATTCCTGTCAAAATGATGTAGTTCTGCACAGGCCCCGCCTACAATCGCTGATTGACAAGACCTTCTTACCTTAGACCCGCCCTGCGTGACTGAGCTGTCATCAGTCCTCCACTGTGTTGACTCGGTGGGAAGACAAGAATGTCTCCGATTAAGCGACTGAGGCGTTTTGTTGTTGGGTGTAATAATGGTCATAGCAGTCCTCATATATATACATCAGTATTGGCCTTCTCAACTTGTAGTGAGCTTTGGTTCATCATGTAACCTTCTCATCACCACCTGATTTTGGTTTTAAATTTTAGAACTTCAAAGATGCTTGTTGACTTTTGTAAAGAACCAGGGTTATGTATGGTTTTGTACCAGGCTCCCATGGCTCAGCTGGTAAAGGTCATGGGTTTGATTCAGTGGATGCAAAAACGCTGACCATCAAATGCAATAAAACGTCTTCAGCATGTGTGTGTGGCAAAGCGATGGAGAAAAACCCAAACAAACAAGTGTCTCACGAGACACATCCTCTACCAGACCGCGAGGGCTCTTTATTAGCGTTAGAAGAAAAAGCAAACACTCCACTGTCTGTCAGCAGTCCAGCAACTAAAGCAGCACACACTTTCTCACATTTTCCCACTTAGGAAACTACTCCAAGTCCCTCTCTGACTCAGCTGATCAAACATGAGCCCAGGCACATGTTCTAAAACAACAATAACATCACCTAATTCCCTACAAATACCTCATTTACCATCTCTGACTCCTTAAAGAACAGCGCAGGGCCGATCACTGGATGGATCAGGAACCATAAACACTTCCTCATAATCCCCTACAGACTCTAGCGAGGAGGCTCATCAGCACCATTGTGGGCAAGCTCGTGCGGGCCACCCGCGACACGGATGGGAGGAGAGGCATAAACGAAAGCTAGGGTGGGGTGAAACACACCATCACACACTCTCAGACATTCAAAGAGTGTTCATTAACACTCCCTGTTTGAACAGATGTCTGCCTGACAAGAGTATATGTCTGGAAAAGTGCATAAAGACTGTATTAAAATATCATCTCGCACCTGCAAACGAAACCAGTAGCAAAACCCAGATTTTGTATTTTGTGTCCCATTTTGTTTACAATGGTACCCAGTGTTCTCATTGACTCTAAAGTTGCAAGCAGCGTAAAACCCTGCATTGCTTTAAAGGCGATACAGATCATTTCCAAAAGCAAATGACTCTATGTCCTCCAATGTGTTTTTTTCTTCTTCTTGCAAACAGGATAATAGAAAGTCAGTTGAAGGACATGAACCCATGAGGTAGGACTGACGTTAGACCTGTGTATCCACTGAGCCATCTAAGGATAGAAAGGTTTACTCCAGACCTGATTTCCATGTCAGGTTTGTATTCAAATTGAATAAGTGCCCAGAAATGACAAACTAAAGACAACACCACCTTGACATTTTCAGGTTAGGTTAATCCAAACAAATAAATAAACTATGCTGTGCAAGAAGAGCATTCTGATCAGTCATTGACCGGCAAGTATGAAACTGCATTGAGATCTCCTTGTCTTGAGTATCTGAATCAGGTCTGATTTGCTGCGACGTTCATTTGCGGCTCCATTACAGTCCACCTGGCAGACTGAGTGTCAAGTTCATGTTCAGCTGGCTGAGCCTGCGGCTCTTGTGCGGCTGATGGTTCATCGTCTGTCATCTGCTCTCTCTCATACCTTTAGAGAAAAAGGAGGAATTTCTGAACCCTATCATCAGCGGCATGCTGTTACTTACCTGTTACATCATTAGGACATTATTCTGACAGCTAGGTTTCACGAAAACAAAAAAAATAAACTTGCACCCCTAAAAAGTTTGAGCATTTAAGACATACATGAATGTCATTGCATTAATGTAAAATATCATACCAGCACTTTTTTAAACATTAAACATGTTCCTTGAAAATGTTTAAAAACAAATGTGTGCTTGTTTGATATCAATCTCCAATAATTGCTTTATTTACAACTTTGTGGGGAATTACCAGTCAAAAATCTTCAGGTTTTGAAATAAGTCTCTTACGCTTCGACAAGTCTGCATTTGATTGATCAAAAATAGTAATATTTTGAAATGTTATTTTAGTTTAAATGGCAGGTTTTTTTTTAAAAGTTGGATATATTTTAAAAAGCAATTTATTCCTGTGATGGCAAAGAGGAATTATTCCAGTCTTCAGTGTCACATGACCCTTAATAAATCATTCTAATATGCTAATTATTTGTGTTCTATTATTAATGGTTCTTATTATGATCTATGTTTGAAAGCATTGTGATTATTGATTATTTTAAGATTCGTTGATGAATAAAATTCAATGAACTGCATTATTTAAAAGAGAAATCTTTGCAACATTATAAATATCTTTACTGTTACTTTTGATAAACAACAGAAAAAAAATGTGATAATTAAAAACATGATTTTTTAAAAATTTAAAAAGATGTTTTTTTGCAAATAAACTCTTCTTATATAGTTCATGATAAATTACACAAGTGTGAACTTGAGGGCATCTGACTTCATACATCTACTAAAAATGACTTTGACACCAACAAAACAAGTTGGTTTTGAGAAGCAGTGTGGTTTGAGTGTCCAAATACTTGGAAGGCCACATTAGAGACTGCTGAAATAAAAAAGAAGAAACATTTAACCCTCTTGTCCAGACATTAGCCTGCAGGTAAAGTGAGATCTCCTCCACACTCCTGCCAATTGTTCGGAAACTTGAAGTCAAAGGTCACATGTGCACCTGCGTCTTAGACCAAACATTGAATTTGCCACCAACAGAGATCTTTCAGCTCTTACAGCTTAGAGGTGCTGCTCCTTCATTCCCGAGGACACCAGCAGAGGAATTCCACAGTCCTCAGAGGAATTACTCCAAGTCATGTACACTGAAAAAACTCTGGTGTAGGATTTACTTTCCACAAATAATTAGGCTACCAAGAAAACGGGCAAGTGACACATTGAATTACACGCAAACTTTTGAAGTAGAAAGACTGAAAGAATAAAAGTAGTCCAGTAATTTTTGTAAGCAGTTCAAGAGAAATTGAGTATTGATTAATTTAATCATACTAAAATGTAATTAAGAAGTAACAAGTCTCTGAACTAGTCTGAACTCAAATCTAACAAAAATAGAGGATAGCTATGTACAGTAACACTTTAAATGGAAATCTATGCAAGTAATTTCAGCAAAAAATTGCTTGAATACATAAATGTACATTGCTAAAGCAGTTATAATTTTTCAATATTCAAATAAATAAAATTATTATGCTTTATATCAGTTTTATCAATGCAAATCAGTTATGCAAACCAAAAAAAAGTGTTATTTGGACTGTAAATCAATCAACTGACATGTTTCTAAAGCACATGATGCTATATTATATATTTTACTGCAGCCATTTATTTCTACAAACCAGTTTAGAATAATTTCAACCCAGAATATTCCTTTAATGCCAAACTTGAATTACAATATATGAATACATATAGTGAATAAAAAAAACAAAATTAAACTCACACTGACATTGCAAGCCAGGGAAATCCCTGTGCTGCTAATTTATTGAAAGCTGAGGAACAAAAAGGAACGGGGCATTCAGATTTCCATCAATAAAACTCTTCATATGTTCAATTGCCAGGTGCGTTTCAGCTGACACTCTTAAACACAAGAGCAAACCAAAATACATTCCAGTGTCCATCTAGAAATAACTCCAAATGACCAATTCATATTCACTGAATTACTCAGAAGGTCCTCAACAGATTAAATCTGAAACTAAATTTTAAATGACACTCAGGTCATGTGATCTGCATGTCTAAGGCATTGTTGACTGAATAATACTAATGTTGGCCAGAAAGGACTTTTGTGTCTTCCTAAAGCTGTTATACAGATCTATATGCTGCGTCCCCTAGAGACCTCAAAACTATTTCTAGAAGTTATGAAGGGGCAACCATCTTAGAACTTTGGATCAACTGCAGGAACATTTCCCACAAGTGCTGACGAAAAGCCACCGCCGAAAACTACAAAAATACCCTCTAACATTAGATCTTTCATTATCTCTGAGTGCTATTCAGCCAGAGAAGGCAATAAATTACTGTACAGTTCTACATTCTGCCATAAACAATGATTTTAATGTTGTTTTAAACCCCAATTTGAATGTACAGATATGTCTTTACTTGTGCGTATTGGTTTTGGCTGGAAAAATACATTTAAAAAAAAAAAAAAAAGTAGTACGGGTCAGGTTTGCTGTTGTAGGTACTGCTTAGGAATTGGAGAAGTCTAGAGGCTCTAAACCCCACCCACAAACTTGAAGGACCACCCAATCATTAGCATACAACGTCTAAAGAGGCCCTCTGACGCCCTCTTGTGGGAGGTGTAATTTGGGTTAAGTGCAAAGTAGGATGTCATGAACAAAAACTTGAGCCTTCACAGTGAGAACTTAGGTCATGATTAATAGTTGAATTATACAGGAAAGTTTCAGTATTAAATGCCGACTCAAAGGAAGTAAACAGACATGAGTGTTTGGACTCTATATGTGCGTATCATTTTTTAAATCAGTCCTTTTGCAGCTTGAGTGCTTGGTTATGCGGGAGAAAGCCAAGGTCAGGCCAGCTGTGAGTGTTTACTTCTCTCCGTCCCTCTGGATCCTGCGCTTCTCGTGCTGGTGTTTGGTGAGAGCGTACTTGAAGAACTCGTAGACGGACCAGCTGATGGCAGTCGAGGGCATCTGGTATATGACCCTGGCCTGAACGCCTTTGAAGTAAGCGGGAAGGCCGCCAAGCCTGTACACAGTCCGGAAGGCATGGCCGAGGCCCGTGATGTGTCTTCCGCTCTGGCTGACCGAATCGAGCGCCAGAGACTCTTGCGTGTTCAGCAGCGTCTTGCAAACGTCCAGTGGCGTGGTGGCGGCGGCGGCGATGGCACCCGCCAGCGCGCCCGACACCATGTGGGAGGAGGGGTTGTAATGTCTTTGTGGGTTCAGCAGCTCTTGCAGATATTCGTAGGTCATGAAGTGCAACGCCTGGAATGGGACGTTCATTGTGAGCTGCGTGGTATAGCTGCGATAAAACGCCAGCGCCCCCTCCTGCTGCCACACACAGCGCATGCAGTCCAGAACGCCACGGTATGGCGAGTTATACATCTGCATCCTCTGCTTCACCACTAATTGAGCCAGTCAGACAGGAAACAAAAAAAGACGACAGGAAGGGAAACATTAGGCCAGTGCAAGAAGTCAGGTCATGACTGAAATACAGTACAGGCCCATCAAAGCTCAAACGTCCGGACGCGAGCAGATCAAACGTGCCTCCTGTCTGACCTACAGTCAAACGGTCTGCGGGGAACGGACGAGGCAGACGAGAGCAGGTGTCTGTGCGAGGTCTCAGTCTGCCACCTGCGCTGATTAACCTTGAGCCTCATGAGTGCAGAAACAGACACTGCTGTCAGACTGAGATTTGGCCCACTGGGGAATTTGAGCTAATGCTACCGTTTCAACATCGCACAGCTGTTAATTACAGCAAGGACAATCTGCTCCCACAAGACTGTCTTTTGGAAATGTGTTTTTTTGTTTTGTGGTTTTGACAGGAATTTTAGAGCTTTTCTGCCATCTCCTGGCTGGAAGCGTACAGTGAACCTCCAGACCAAAAGAGTCAAGGTTTTCTGGTTAGGAAGGCTGCAACAACTCTGTTTGTTATAATTTGGAAAGCAATACTGGGCAGAAAGTGGAATACCATGCTTTTTATTCCCCAATGAAACAGTATAATTGAATAAAATTAATAACAATATTAGTCATTGCAGCCCTACTAATTAGCATGGGCAATTAACAATATTTTGCAGACGTTTATTTAAATTAAATTTTTCTGACTTTACTTAAAAGTAGCTATGTAATCTGATGAAATTTAGCAAACAAAAGTTTGCTAGCAAAAGTACTTGGTACAGTGATGGTATCTGATGGTACTACCATGATACACACACACACATGTTGGTTTTTGTGATTTATGGGGACTCTCCATAGGCGTAATGGTTTTTATACTGTACAAACTG
>JAUMHE010000062.1:17543075-17557356 GCA_032359235.1 Enteromius mattozi | reverse complement strand
GCCTTTTGAATTACGGGGACACTGAAAATGTCCTCATAAATCACCTTCATATTGTAATACCCATGTCATACCCATGTGATTATACAAATGTGTGTCCTCATGCACACACACACACACACATATATATATAAATATTATGTTACACAAAGATATTTCCAAGAATATCATGGTAAGGGCCCAATAATGATACTGTCATGACATTATAAAATGTCTAAATTCAAAAACAAATTCACAATATGCACATAAAAACGTAATAAATAATTCAAGTGTTCATGTAAACTACATACAGATATAAAGTAGAACAATAAATATATACACTGCTGTTCAAAAGTGTGGGATGTTAAAGTGCCACTATTATGCTTTTTCAAATATGACTTCATGCAGCGTGTCATGTAGCTGTATGTGAACATAAACTATCTGTGTGACGCCGACAGTGCACGATAAATGAAGTTTGTGTCTATCAAAAAAAAGAGTCGGCCCACATTCGCCTAAACGAGTCGTCAGCAATTCGAGTCTTTTTCTGTTACGGCTACACGTCACAAAGTAACATATTTGCATAATATCCGCCCACGTTCTACGTCGCAAAGAACTTGCCCGCCCACAAACAGTACAATTTCCACATGGATTACATCATGTCAAGAAGACGCTGTATCCTGCGCTGTGAGAGTAAATTGTTTTATATGCCCTTCCGAAAGATGAATCTACAATTTATTCCTGTGATGCAAAGCTGAATTGTCAACACCACTCTAACCTCAGTTTCACATAATTGTTTAGAAATCACTCTAATATGCTGGTATGAGACGCATATTATCATCAATGATAAAAACGGTTATGATCCAGGATTCCTTGAAGTATAGAAAGTTTATTTGAAATAAAAATATTTGTGACATTATAAAATGTCTTTGCTGTTACTTTTGATCAGTTTAATAAAGTATTCATTTATTAAAAAGTAAAAAAAGTAACCCCACACTTTTGAACAGTAGTGAATGGGATAAAAATAATCTTATTTTATTTTTTACAGGAAGTAGAGATTAAAAAAAATATATATATACCTTCAGCTGGATTCATTGCAGCATCATGAAGCAATGTGGCAACACATCCAGCGGTTCCTGTAACACATCCCCTCAGACATTAGCACCAAAATTAGAACAGGCATACAGAGTGGACAGTCACTGGACTTAAATCACAACAATCAGTTATACAGACACATCAGATCAGAGCCAGACAAAAACAGCCACCAAACACCCCCTATGATTTAACAGAGAGATTAGGGATTGACTGGATAAACTCTGGGGAATGTCAAGTCAGGAGAGAAAGAGTCTTTTGTTCAGGATATTGGCACTTACTTCACTCATCGTGTCTGTGTTTTATGATAAGAAGCAAAAACTGCTACAGCTTCTGAGTCTACAACCTTAATACCAAGGTGCTAACAGGATATGAGACATCTGCCTTCAAGCTATGACTCAAAAAAACCTATAGCAGCAAACTGAAGTATCATGATGTCTAATCATTTTCATTCCTTTTCAGTGAAGTCTACTGGTAAATGGTAACATGCCAGTAGTTACTTACCACCCTTTCACTCTGACCTGGAGGAAAGAGAAAGAAAAGAGACACTACACAGAAACACCAATAATGACTTTCACTATGAACTCTGAAGCTAAGCCTAAAGATCATTACACCACAATCTAACAAATGCAATAATACAATATTATTCCAATAACCAGAGTTTCCATTTCTCTACAGACAATGAAAAAGGGTTTCTCTTCATAAAGGCTTACATTAGATCATATGGACACATGTAGTAGGTCAGTTAAGTTTGTGTAGTGGCATTAGATTAGGTTTAGCTTTTAAGGTTTAGTTTATCATAAAGTTTTGCACTGATTTCTTTGCCAGATGTTGAAGATAAAAACATAAATTATTTACTGCACGTTCAAAGATTTACTAGCCACATGAAGATCTATATTTATAGCTACTGTCATGATACTGGAGAGGGGCGTTTTTTTGGCTATTTTGGGATTTGACCTCATACTGGAAGGACATTTTAAAGAGGTCAACTGAGAAGACACGGGCAGATGTTCGAGTAATACATGATTCATACAGATGACACAGCCAAATAGCTAGTTCCAGAATCTTAATGGTTTTAAACCATTGCCGGATTACACTTACTTTTAACAGTCATTGCAACTAACAAGTTAATAAAGTAAAAAAGACTTTCTGAAAAAGCAAGATTTTAGAAAACTTAACACATCTACTGATTCATTCATGCCAACTAATAATCTATTCTGCATTAGAATTGTGGGTGAGCTGCTGAGAGGAATTAGTAGTACTGATGGGGCGGGGAAACTGGTACCGTTCGCCAAATGACTGTTCGCTCCCGGATGGATGATATCACTGAGGACCTTTTTCAACCTTTCGTAACAGGCGAAGTAAAGTGCGTGGGCTGGCCCCGCCCCTACAGCTGTAACATTAAGACCCCTGATTGGCCTCCAGATTCCCTCCGTCCTCACGATTCGCCACAAAGCGTCCATCACGTTACGGTAGCGGGCAGCTGGCTCTGGCTGAAGGCTCTGCATGCGCGTCTGCAACAAAGAACGATTGTTTAAACTTACAAGCCCTGCTATGTAAGTTTAAAGTATTAGTATGAATACAGGCACTTAAAACAGGAATATCTTGTTCTTGGACTCAAGGATTTAAAAAACAACAACAAAAATGTAACAACTTATTTTCATATTTTTCATTAAAATAATAAGCAAATTAATACATTACACATAAAATTAAATTCACAATTTTGCTGGAAAACTATAGCAAAAAATATTTTAGACAGCTAGAAAATACTCTTTGCATACTACATTTTTCAGTCTTTTGGCATAAATACTTTTATGTTGGAGAAGTTTACATTTGCAACCAAATTAAAATAAATAAATATAATGAACAAATGAAATGAAACTAACAGTGTCCACCTATTTATTTATTTTTACATTTTTCAAGCCTGGACCAAAATAAATGTGACCCTGGACCATAAAACCAGTCTTAAGTTGCTGGGCTTATCTGTAGCAATAGCCAAAAATACATTGTATGGGTCAAAATGATAAATTTTCCTTTTAAGATAAAAATTATTAGAATATTTAGTAAAGATCATATTCCATGACGGTATTTTATAAATTCCCTACTGTATATATATTAAAACTTAATTTTTGATCAGTAATATGCATTGCTAAGAACTTCATTGGGACAACTTTAAAGGTGATTTTCTCAGTATTTAGTTTTTTTTTTTTTTTTTGCATCCTAAGATTCCAGGTATTCAAATGGTTGTATCTTGGCCAAATATTGTTCGATCCTAACAAACATCAGTGGAAAGCTAATCTATAATTCAGCTGGTTTTGTGGTCCAGGGTCACATATATCAATGCAACACACACATAAAAAATAAATAAGCATATAATAGAATATTTATGAATCAAGTAAATCAACTTGAAACACACCATAAAAAAAGCAAACATGACAGAATAAAGCTTTGCAAACAGTGCATCACATAGCCAAGTCATCGGTTCTCAGAACTGAAGTTTGCAGCATAAGGTCACACAGGGACATAATCTAACCACCTAATCTGCTTTTCCTGCAGATCTACGGTATCACCTGACATACATGAGAAACATGGATGCAATTCAGTTCTAGCTTGGTACTGGTACTGATTCAACAGTGGAAAAGAATGTATGTACTTAGTTTTTTCGTTTTGTAGATATACATTTTG
This sequence comes from Enteromius mattozi, assembly GCA_032359235.1. NCBI lineage: Eukaryota > Metazoa > Chordata > Actinopteri > Cypriniformes > Cyprinidae > Enteromius > Enteromius mattozi. The sequence goes on along the minus strand of JAUMHE010000062.1, from coordinate 17,553,606 downwards.
GCCTTGAACCTGTACCACAAAAGTCATGTTTGAACTGACATGGTCAGCGTGGCTGAAAACGTTAGTTCAGAACGACAGCTGCAATGTGGTGAAATTTAAGATGCCTGCTGTGGCTGCACGAGTAACATTATTCCTGCAAGGAAACAAAACTTCCTTAAAAGGCCCGGGAAATAATCATATTTGCCAATAAATGTGTGTAAATCATATCTAAACCAGTTCCTTATGACAGGGGAGTAAGGAACTACAACCTCCAACAGGAAGTTTCAAGATTGCTCTTGACATGCTTAGGATTGCAAAATGGTCCAGGGAACAGGAAACAGCACACTGAGATTAAAGTATGTATAGCCCAGTTCACAAAAATCACACTGTAGCACATTTACCACCAAGGAAACAATGTACAAGGGCTGTGAGAGCAGAATGTGCTGGGGCCTGAACAAAACAAACACTGCGAGTACAAAGAGTTCCCATCCTTTTTGACCAATCAATTTCATGTTTTTTGTCCTCAGTTATTACTAGATAAAAAATGTTTTGAATAAAATGTTATATTTTTATAGCCAGAATGAATGAACGAACGAATGACTGTGGGAACTATGAGGTTCTTTTTAATCACAATTGATAACAACAATACTTTTTTTTTCCCTAAAATGCAAATTTAATGTTAATGCTTGTATGATAAAGCCCTAAAGGTGATATCTGAATTCATAAATAGTCAGGATTTTACCAGAAAAACTAAACCCAACAAAACAAAACAAAACAAAATTCTCATGGCCAAGAAACATTTCCTTTGTAAAGGTTTCTCAACTTCGGAATATGTTATCAAATGACGTAAAATGGACTTTTGAAATGAAAACTATACTCGTTTTCGCAATTTACCAATTACACTGGCACTTTTAATTTTAATTCTATTTCTTTCTTTTTTTCCTTTTAGAGAAAAGCCTAACTATAGATCAAAGATATAACTTAATCCATACTGTATGTACAATGCATTGTTATTTATTTATTTTATGTCTTGACTGAAATCAAGTTTTTAATTATATCCAAATATTGTATATATCCATATAGATACTGTAGTTACTTCTACACTTCTTTCTATTTCTCTTCTCTAAACAAGGGCAATGTGCAGTATCCCACACTGTGTGTTCAGAGATTTTAACTTGACCTTTGTCTTAAGTGTAAACAGAATCCACTGTTAGCTTTAAATTTCCTCATCACTCATACGGCTGTGAATCAACCTAGGCATGGAATCTACATATTTCGCAAAGAGACAGATTACGAAAATCTAGAAGTCAACAGTAAGTACTTGCAACCAGCTTTACCACTAACATATTTCCAAATTAAACAAGACGCACGTTGATTTGATACATATAAAACGAGGTCTCTGACAGGCAAATAAAGAGACGGATTGAAATCAGTGCAGGATCAAATCAAATTTTACATTTTTTAGTCAAATGTGTGGAATTCTAAGAATATAAAAAGTTGAGGGAAACAGACCTATATACAGGCTAGTGCTGATGTTTATAGCATGTATTTACTGTTAAAATGCACAAACGAGATCAGTGTTTTCTTGGATCTCCGTCTGGACTGGCCCATTTGAGAGGGAACAGCTGTGAAAGACATAAAACTAGTTTCTTTGTCTCTAAAGAACCCTTCACTTCATCCTGACAAGAGCAGCTGATCACTCAAAGTAATACTTCCTTACAGTTTGCCAGTGGCATCGTGATCAGTACATCCAGCAAACACTTCTAATGCAAAAGATCTTCAATGACATGAAGTGTCCTGTTTAGGGAAACAATAGTGACAAGTATGCAGTCTGAGGATCTGTCTAGTTGTTACACAACTAGTAGCATCACAGGCGTGCTATGGTGCATGTCAAAAAACATGATACCCTTTCAGCTAGTGTACTGCCTCTATGGTGACCTTCGACTTAAAAAAAAACAAAAAAAAAAAAAACGAATTCTCAGTAGACTGCATTTGAACTACAAACTCAACGCGCATGCGCAGTATCCCAAAGCAGCGTCAACAAGGTCATGTGGTTTAGGAGCGCACAAGCCACGTGTGACCTTCCCATCTCATGTACATGTTTCATAATGACACCTCGCAGACACACAGGTACTACAAACCACAGGATACAATCATATCACAATCCACAAACAAGAAAAGAGGCAAGCAGTTGCTGACGGAATTACACGCTTGGGGCTTTAGTTAGTTATTTACTAGATCAGTCCAGACAGAATTAAACACTGGATAGATTGCATGACTAAAAATGATTCTTTACATAAATAACCGCAATGAATACGAAGTGCAATAGTTATCTCTAAATGTAGACAACTAAAATCTGAGGTAAACTATAGAGTCTGCTGAGCATGGAGACTTTAGGATAAATAGTGTAGAAATCACACAGGAGAACTAACTCGACCTTGCCAGCTTGTCGGATCGTTCAAGGGCCTGCTGGACACATTAACGCTGCGTGAATTCTTTATAAAACACTTGATGTTTTGCAACTGCGTTTATTTACCTTCACACAATCAATAGGGAACATCAGGCAATGCTCCATGATTCCTGCCACTGCCCCTGCCAACATGTGCGTGCTGGTGGAGGCGCCCTGGGGCAGACCCTCATAGTCCGGTTCTGAGAAATCATTGGCCTCCTGGGAGGCATAGAAATGTCCAACATGAAGCTCCGTTTCTCCTGCTATCCGAGGTGTCAAAGTGCCGACGAGGCTATTTGAAACACCCCAGAACCTGCCGCCGAGCCAGTGTATCTCCGCGCCCGCGGAAGCTCCGGCCACCGCGGCATCGCCGCCCGATGTGTCCGCTGTCATCCGCCGCCTGCGCACAAAACCATCCGCTTCCATTTGCAGCACCCAGTCCTTTAAAATCATGCGTCCCACACCCGATGTTTACGCGGTCAGCTCAGGCCTCTCCCGCCTGCGCACCGGGGAGAGGACGCGTCCCGTTCAGCTAGAACTGCGCAGCAGGCGGTGACCGACGAACAGGCCGCGATGGGAAACGGAAACGCCCTCACTGTGTCCTGCGCTTTGATTGGAGGAAGCCGTTGTCATTCAAACCAGAACGCGCGCAATCGTTATTTATGGGATACAGTGACATAAGATAGCGTAACATTTAGCTACTATAAGCAGCCGGAGATGGGAAGCCAGACTCGTGTTGGGATTCGGTTCTTATAAACAGTTTGTTTCAAAGAAGCGCTCCAAAATAATTCAGCGGTTTCTTCAGCACTTGAACTTATAAGTACTTCGTCATCACAAGGTGGTCCTTGATGGAACAAAAATGGTGATCAATTTGTTAGTTATACACGGAAATTACAATACAGCCTACACGACCAGAAATGGGCAAACAATAACCGTGATATCATAATACGTTATTATAAATAGCCTACGTGAAGATTATTATTTTATTATTTAATCTAATTTAAGAAACTCCAAATTTAATAATAATTATTATTATTATTGTTGCTGCTGCTGTTTATTTTACTGTGTATTTCTTGATGTTACTATACATTGTATTATGCCCTCTTTAGCATATGAAAATGTTCTTCTGCAAAATAAAAAAAAATGCTTTGTGTGACACTGTATAAGTTTTATATTAATGTATTATTAAAAGTTACTATAAAAGGTGTTTGTATTGCAGCCCTGATTCATTTCCTGAAAGCCAGTCTCTAAATGTAATTTGCATTTATAGTAAACAACACCACAATTAATTTACATCTTTTGACTGAAAAGGTTTTTGCATGTTTTAATAAAATGTTAAATGTATATTCCAGTTCTGTTTTTAAAATACTTTTAATAAATACTTTTATATAAATACTTTTAGATCACTAATTCTTCATCAGTTTCTTTGTTTCGGACTGATTCAGTTTAAATCATTGTTCAGACTGGTTGCATCTCACATGAACTGCACCCAACTTCAAAAACAAGAAGTTAAAATAAAAACTGAGGCATGGATGCATAGCCTAGTTAAACAGTGTTTCCTTTAGGATTAAAGGTCAACATAAACAAACCTACGATGATTTGCTTGTCCTAACTGGTCTCTTACCCTCATCAAGCCAACCTACTCAGCTCAGCAAAACAGCAAATATTTAATTTTTAATTTTCTACATATATGTAGAATATATATATACTATATTCTACATATACTTTTTATAGTGACATTTTCTACACCAGCACCACTGGTTTTCTTCTTTGCACCACTCTCACTATCAAAACATTGTGTAGGCCTGAAAAATAACAAAAATCATAGTCTTCAGAGACTGAGTAAGCATCAACAACACTATCATTATCTTTACCCAAAGTTTAAAATCATCTCTCTGGATGAAAATTAATTAGGCTGCTCAACAATGAGCTAATTATACTTTAAAGCAGGACCAATTTCAGCTAATTTCATTTTGGCCGTGAGCCCACGGTGTAGAATTTCTGCCGACAAAGGGAATGAAGTGTTAATTTTCGCTTACAAGAAGAAAATTCCCTGGCCTTGATCAAATTAACGTTGACTGTGTGTTGTCCAGATGTGTTCCTTCAAGGAAAGCCAAGCTGGCGGGCCTGTAGAGTATCTCTCTGTCTTGACCATAATTCCCTGACGACATGCTCTGATAGAGGTGTCGGGAAACCCTAGATTGTCTAATAGCAGGCTACTTTATTTCTTTTCCTTCTGAGAACCTGAATCAATAGGAGTTGATTTTCACAGCATAAGCAAAACAAATAGAAGTTAAAGGATATTGTATACTGCGTCACGGCAATTACACATCATATAGACTCAAATTGAGTTTCTAATTCATTTAAGGCCTAAGCTTTGGTTATCTTCGGTTACTTGAGTGAAAAGCACAAAGCCACAAACCTCCTGTTGTTCAAATGTGTCTCTAAAAGCTGTCTGCAGTCCCATCAGCATGACGTTGATGCATCATCTCTTATCATATTTAGCATAGAGAGAGAACCACTTATGATCTCTTCAGACGGGCTCTTCAGTCAAGATGATTTCTCTTAGCTGAAGAGAATATTTCTTAGGTACGGCAAGGCTTTCAAGCAACTTTATTTGACGTGTCTTATAATGGAAAGAGACAATATTCAAAAGGCTTTGAATTAACTATGACTTCTCCATCTTAAATAGTCAATAATTCATGTTAACAAGAGATTAATTGATATTAAATGCTGATACAGGAATGGTATCTCAACACCATATGCTTTATTTTGCTAACAGTTGATGCATTCAGTAACATGAATATATATATATATATATTTTTTTTTTTTTTTTTTACAGCATTTATTAATCTTTGGTAATCTTATAAAAATATGATTGTTTGTGATAGGTCACTGTGTAATAGTTGGCAAATGCTGAAAATAACATAATAAAAAGATAATAAACGTATAATAAATGTTGTAGGATTAATTTCAGCTAATGTTAACAAATTAAACAAAGCGTTTAAAATCATTAATTAAAGTACTAATACATAAAAAGGCTCAGATGATCAAGTACACCTGTAATGATAAATTATCTAGATTCTTAGCTACTATTTCATTTTTTATTACTCTTTCAAAAACAAACACACAGAAATACTTAACTTCAAATAGAACACAAACAAAACTACACATGAAAATGGGGATACATACAGTATAACAACTATACATCACGAAGGGTAAAACGTTACGTTTTACAAATAACATTTTTTAATATGAGAGATGTTCTAATACAGCTATTATTTTATTTTTGAGGCTGATATACAAGGAGTGCTTCCTCTGTTTTATGACGACTTAAAGTCTTTGCTGCCACCTACTGGAATAAAATGTACTTTGCTCTGACGCTTGTCTTTCTGTCTTTCTTTCTTTCTTTCTCGAACACCAGGCTTCTCACACTGCAGTGGGATACAGAAATGATGAAGATACAGTACACAACTTCTAATTTTGTTGATCACATGTCCACACATTCTGAGATAGCAGGCATGCTGCAAACAGGTGATATCTGTTTATCTTATTCATAATCAGTTTTCACACTGCTCTCAATAGTTGCTTTAAAAATCCGCTCAATACAATGGAGCTACTGTGGCTCTGATGTGAGATCATTTTGCTCTGTCTTGTGATTTTTCCTTGTGCCAGGGTATAAATAGACAAAGCTCTTTTAAATAACTTGTTTTTGTCTTGATATGAACTTTCATTGAATACTTTTAAAGAAGTGGAACACTCTCACTCTGTTAAGTGTGTATATTGAGGCCTACCTTTAGCTGGCTATCCCACTTTTCAAGTAAAAATTATAAAACAAGGCTATGTCTTATTGGTTAATGCGGTGGTTCCCAACCACATCCCTGGAGGCCCCCCCAACACCGCACATTTTGCACCCATTACAGGTTTTAGAGTCTCTGCTCACGAGCTGACGAGATGAATCAGGTGTGTTTGATTAAGGAGACGTGGAAAACATGCAGGGTGCTTCTCAAACGGAAGGCTGCTTCCTAAAAAGCCTGCAAATCTAGGCTGCCACATCATCAAACGTCGCTGAAGGCCATCTCAATCAGAAGGATCCTTAGTAGACAGCCTTTGTTTCACGTCCTTCATTCAGCTGAATTTGAAGGATGCATGGGAGGTATCCTTTGCAGCCTTCAGTCACCCACAATTGTACCATTCTATTTTATAAAAAAAACAGCCATTAAAGAGCTTGTCTATATTTATTATGAAATGTAAGACAAAAATAATGTTTTCTGACATGAAAGCATAGATGCTATTTTTTGTTTTGGTATAAATTGGTATAAAACTGCCAATAACTTAAGACACAGGGAGACTAGACAGCTGTATTGCATCAATAGAAAGCCAAATAATTTAAAGCTTTGTAATAGAAAATATTTTTCCAAAACTAACTTTTATAAGTATTTTAGTCCCAAGATGGTGAGGGCGGGAACGTATGTGACATAGCCACATGCACTTACTAGACCGTCTCATTCTAGCGTTTAAATGCCAAGGAGGACTCTAGCCTACAAGTCTCTGAAGGACTGAAGTAGGAAGGATGCAGCCTTTCGTTTGAGAAGCACCCGCAGGTGTTTAGAGGCCTGCAGGAACGTGGTTGGAAACCACTGTGTTAATGTAAAGACTTGGTTTATATAAACAACCCTTAGACCATCAAACTTTCTACTTAACTTGGACCTTGGTCTAACACTGAAAATCTTCTCAAGATGTGACTTTGAACAGACACGCAAAATAACCGACAGTTAACCATATAACGATTTACCAAGAGACTGTTAATATTACATTGATTCTAACTGAGCTTTCTTCAGCTGCTTCTCTATACTCTTGCTCTTGCTTAGTAAATACACAAAAGGCTCTATTCTGCACATTTTTTAGTCTGATGAATACTGACTGAACTGAGTCACTGGAAAACAGCAAAGTTGCAAAGAAAGTTTGATATTATGGTTATGTGTATTTTAACATTAGTGATGTCACACACGAGTTTGTCCTGGCTGCTGTGAATATAAACAACAGCTCTGGTTTAAAATACACTGTAATACTATGGTAAATGTCCAAAAATAAGGCATGTTTTGTTTTGCATTTTAATCACTTTCACCTAAGCTACATCATAGCATCATATAGCCAATTTATACTGTTACAGATTAATATTATACGTACGGGGGTACTCAATATATTACTGTACTGTTTGTTTTTATTATTTGAATACTTATTTTAGGTAGTTTAATAGTTTAATGTATTATTATTATTTTTTCAATTTGTAAATGTTTTGCCCTTTTTTTCTCTAAACGTTTTCATTGACCCCCCTAGCATTCGTATGAGGACCCCAAACACCCCCCACTTTTTTTTTTCTTTTCTTTTTTTGCATGAGGGGGAGGAGTGTTCCAAGAAGAGAAAAGTACCTTGTACTTGGAGTTTTCCCCAGGCCAGTATACTGTTCTGTAGAAGGGGCGAAGCTGTGGAGTTTGAGCTTTGGGTTTGAGGGCTGTCAGGACTCGTCATGGCTGCGGCTGTCAGGGCAGGGTTATGGCAGAGAGGGGTTATGTCAGTGACACGGCGCAGCAGCCACAGCAGCAGTGCCCTCAAACCTCAATATGACGCGGTTATTATCGGTGCAGGTAGGCTACAGACATTAATGCACGGCCTATAGAAACATGTATCTATAGTAACACGGCACGAAATTAAGAACCTAAATGGGCGGGGTTTTCTTTGATCATGAAAACTGTATTTTAACTTTATTTTTTTTTTATTACAATTTATCAGTGTCGTTTTATAGATAGAAATTATAATTGAGACCACTTTTTAAGCAGTACGTAGACAATGTGGTCACGTGACGCCTGTTACTTTTCTCAACGCTGGGCAGAACGGACCAGTCACAGTCGTGTTTGCGTCGTTGTGAGGGTTGTTTTTGTTAAAATAATTTAATCGAAACTAGTGGAAATGTATATTTGTGAACCAGATACTAATCATTGTAATTCAGAGCTTTAAACGATTATGGTTTTCTGTTTTCAAATATCCCAATGAGATCAAAAACGTCCAAAGATTATTCAACATCTAGTAAATAATTGTAGAATTTAGACTCCTTTGAACAAACCTACAATCCTTTTCTTTCTTTGTAGGTCACAATGGCCTTATTGCTGTAAGTACACACCAAATCTGATGTAGCCTGTCTCATGTATCTGACCGCACCAGTTGTGCAACCTTCTGTTGTGATTTGCCCAGTCAGCATATCTGCAGAAGGGAGGCCTGAAAACAGCAGTCCTGGAACGCAGACATGTGCTTGGAGGAGCAGCTGTATCTGAAGAGATTGTTTCAGGTGCGAGTTCATCACCCAGATCATGCAAATCCACGACAGACTGGCCAAAGATCAGTTTTTCAAAGCACTCTGTTATTATCATTAATTAGAAATTCACAACTGACATATTACATAGTCTAAGCATTTTAAATCTAGATTGCAGATTGACCCTGAAGATATATTAAATTTAAGCTGTGAACCAGTTTGCATGATTTTGGCTGTTTATTTCAGGGTTCCACTTTTCCAGGGCCTCCTATCTACTCAGTTTACTGCGCCCACACATCTACCAGGACCTGGAGCTCAAGGTGATGTTCATATTGATGTTACATGGCAGATTCTCTGTTATGTTTTGTTTAAAACTGATCAGCTCCCCCCATCTCCAATGGTGTTGTGCCACAGATGGAACTGACAAACATTTTGAAAAAGTACACTTTAGAATACTTTTTTAATTGCATGTTTTTTGCAGTAATACAAAAAAAATTTTTTTTTTTTTTAAAAAATACATAAGTAGGACTTACTGTTCAGAAGTTTGGGATAAGTATGATTTTTAATGTTTTTTTTTTTTTTACATCTTAAAGACCCGGTAATATGGTTTTTTAAAGTATCCTAATATTGTGGTGGAGTCCCCTACAACAGGTTTAAATGCATCACAAAGGTCACAAAACATTGCAATTTTCTCAAAATATGCATTTAATATAAGAGTCCTTTTGCAATGATTCCGATGCGGTTCGTTTGAATCAGTTCAGATCTTAAGGTCTGTAAACCCCTCTCTTCCATAAGCCAACTCTGCTCTGATTGGTCAGTTGACCAAGTCTTTTTTGTTTGGTCTTTCCAAACAATCCAACGTTATTCCGTGTAGGAAAGGAAACGTCAGTTTCCATAATAATTTTTTGTGTCTGAAGATTTAAAAAAAAAAGGCATCGATATTACCATATAAATTCTAGCCGGAGTCCGAGGAAACTTGATCAGGAATTGATCAGGACGTTTCTCAGTGGTAACTTAGGTTTAAACTTTGTATGTGGTACTTTACGTAATGTAACAGCAATTTATTGCATTCATGATTATTATTTACTTATTTGAGGTGCACGTGTGGGAACTGTAAAGAAGGTATGGAGTTATCTTTCATGGACAAGCGTTTAGCAAATCCCTCGTTGAACTCTCCAAGATTAGAAAAACAGTCACTGGTAAAATGACGAGCGGACAACAAAAGGTTCTCGTTATACTGCTTTGGCATTGGGGAAAATTTTTAAAAAAATCCACTGATTCTTTACATCAGTATCCTTGGGCAATGAAAACAAAACACACTTGCTTTTATAGCGCAGAACATAGCGTCTTCTTGACAAGATGTAAACACTGACTAGCGGGAGTGTTTGTGGGCAGGTCAGATTTTGCGGGGAGGCGGGGATTATGCAAATATGTTACCTAGTGACGTACATCTGTAACAGGCAGATTTGAAAATGAAACGACTCGTTAAGGCTCGAGTCAACTCTTTGTTTTGAGAGAGAATATTTTTCCTAATCATGCACTTTTTGGATTAATAACTTTGCAGACTGTTTACATTGAAGGACAGCTACATTGCAAACTGCAAATATGATATTTTTTAAAAAACCACATTACCCGCTCTTTCGCACTCGCACTCTTTTTGCTACTGTTGAGAGACTAACAAAAACCCCCAACTCAGATTCCCAGTGAAATGCTCTCTGACAGCAAATGCAATGACTTTGCCTCCTTCTTTTCAGAGAAGATCATTAATATCAGAAAGGTGATTAGCACATCCT
>JAUMHE010000062.1:17521867-17533797 GCA_032359235.1 Enteromius mattozi | reverse complement strand
GTTAATTTTCACTTCTGCATTATTGAACTTTTTGTCTCTCAGAAAGTTTGATGCTGGCTAATGTTTGATTAATTCTGTTTTCTTAAACTGGACTTTATTAATTGTTTTCTCTTTCAGCAGGCTCCAGTGATGAGAGGCCAGAGGAGATGGACACAGGTGCCCTCCCCGAGCAGAATGACCACACTCAAGATGTAAGTGAAATTAGTAAATTACTGCTGTTTTTAAACAAACTGTTTGCAGATGGGTTTCTTTGTAATATTTTGAAATTAACTCTGAAAATAAAGTATGAACTCTAGTTAAAATTTCATTTAGATCTTTTAACTGCTATGCCAACTATTCCTGCACAATTTCCGCACAAAAACCTAAAGAGTGTATGTATAGGCTAAAGTTTAAAGGGATAGTTCACACAAAAATTTAAATTCTGTCATTAATTGCTCACCCTCATGTTTTTTAGAATTTGTAAGACCTTCCTTCATCTTCGGAACACAAATTAAGATATTTTTGATGAACTTCAAGAGCTTTTTGACCCTGCGTAGACCACTATGGAATTATCATATTCAAGGAAAGGTAGTAAAGACATCAATAAAATAAGGTCTTATGGGTTTGGAATGACATCAGTTATTAATAATAGAATATTTATTTTTGTGTCAACTATCCCTTAAAGTTTATTTATACACATTTAATGGCACTACAGATACTTTTAATACTAAAATCTTAGATCAGTGTACTGTTCGGTCAGTATTATATTTATTTATATTTTTACTTTTTTAACTTTTATATGGCAAGGACAAGTTAAATTGATCAAATGTTACAGTAAAAACATTTATAATGTTACAGAAAAAGCTATTTCTGCTACATACTGTTGTTTTTATTCATGGAAGAATTCTGAAAAAATAATTTAAAATAAATGTCAATAGAATCAGTTATTAAATAGTAATAATATTTCACAATATTACTGTTTTTACTGTATTGTTGATTTTTTTGAGTATACCTTTATAGGTATACTTGCTTTATATATCTATTAGAAATCACCAGTTGTTCAAAATCAATAGTACAAATGAGTAAAAACAAACAGTTCTGTGAAATGTGTAAAATCGACTTTTCCTGATGCCCCTTGTGTAATTTGCTGTATACGGGTAAAATAAGTATTGAACATGTCACCATATTTCTCAGTAAATAGGTATATTTCTAAAGGTGTTGTTGACATGAACCTTTCACCAGATGTTGGTATCAACCCAAGCAATCAATCCATACATACAAAGAAAACAATACAAATAAGTTCAGAAATTAAGTTCTGTGTAATAAAATTAAATCACCTAGGGAAAAAGTTTTGAACACGCTTACTAAAATGCATTTACTACTTCTTACGAAAGCCTTTGTTTCTAAAGACAGCTTCAAGATGCCTCCTGTATGGAGAAACTAGTCGTATGCGTTGCTCAGGTGTGATTTTAGCTCATTCTTCCACACAAGTGCATTACTTACTGTTTTCTTTGCAACAGTTGTACATGCTAATTCCAGGTCTTTCTTGGCTCTTTGACAACTCTTCTGATAATTCACTCCTCTGTTAGAAATCTTGTGAGGAGTGCTTGGTTGTGGCTGTTTTGTGGTGAAATGATGTTCTTTCCACTTCTGGATTATGGCTCCAAGAGTACAGAAATCCTTCAGTATTCTTTGCAAGAATAAGGTTGCAAAGGTCTTGAGAAAGCTCTTTGCTTTTACCTTAAACATTTTAAGGCCATTGAAGGTATCTTAGACAAAACTCGGGTCCTTGATGTTTTTGTTAGTGTATGAACTTTATCTTTTCTAAAAAGGCCTCTACATATCAGTTGGGTTAAGGTCAGGTCAGTGTGCTAGAAAAACAGAGATACTCTTCAGCATATGCTGTGTATCTGCTTTGAGGCTCTTTTGTTCCAAGGAACGCAGTGTTTTATTTTGGTGAATGTTTTGCATTCATGCTGAAACGTTTTTAAATTGTGTTTTATCAGTCCATGATAGTGTGCATTCTTCACTGACTGTAACATTTGGGAGTGTAGGAGTTGTGTTCTGGCCCATAGCTTTTCCCATGCAACCCATTAAATTCTTTAAGAATTTAAGATTTGATTTGCAGTTTAGTTGGTTAACTACTCATAGAGTGAGCAACGGTGCTTTCATTCACTTTCATTCATTTGTGCATTATCAGTCTGCATATTTGAATTTATTGAGGCCAAAGTCCTCCACAGTGGTTTTGTAACCATTTCAACTTTGTTGTAGCACATGTAACTAACTATTGGATTACCTTCTTAAACATCTTTAATGGTGGACATTCCTTTGTTTGTGTGTTTTACAGGATGTCCTAAATGGTGAGGAGGGTCTTAGTGAGGAGGAGAAGGCCAGACGGAAAGCAGAGAGACGCAAAGCCAAAAGGAAGGTAAGAGGAAATTAACTTTAACACACTAAGTACAAGAATGGATTCACTTTAACCTAGAGTTGACTGTCAGGGCAGATCTATTGAGCATTGTGTTTTTTTCTTTTGTTAACAGAGCCCTAAATAGGCTTCATTACATGCATTGTGTTGCTGCCAAAAATATGTCTTAATTTGTCTTTTTTGTTTTTTTAAGCGTCAACGTCAGCGGAAAAAACTAGAGCGGGGTAAAAAGGATGAAAGTACTGAACAGGTAAAATGAAACTAATTGATTGAAAATAATTAACATGATTATTGTTAAAAATAGTTCAATTTTTAGTCAGTAAAAGTTTCTAGTGCTCACTAAGGCTGCATTTATTTGATTATTAATACATTTAAATCTGTAATTTTATTACCATTTCAATGTTTTGTATTTTAATATCTTCTAAAATATAATTTATTTCTGTGAAAACCCTGATTTTTTTTTATTATTCTTTTAAGTGCAGAAAGTTTAGCATTTATTACAAATATAATTTGTTTCTTGTAGGTTGTTAACTTGTTTTTCATTACTACTGTATGTCAATACTATTTAGTTCTTTTAAAATACATAGTTGAAAGACTCTATATAATTGTCCTTATCACTCTTGTTTTAAAAATTGTATTACATTTCAGTAGTTCGCGCTTCCTTGTAATCACAGTAATAATAGTAGCGTATTTGGCGTGCTGTCCTGGGGGCGAGCCGGGAGCCCGGCGGACTCCGAGTCCTAGAAGTATGAACCCTAGCGAGGGTAGAGCTCGGCGTCCAGCTCGGACCCCGCATACCCCCCGATAGGAAAGTGCGAACGAGGCGGAAAAGGGGCGGAGGAGGGATGCTTGTAACGAGATACAGAAGGGAAGAAAACTGGTTTATTTATAGTGGATATGTTGGAATCGGATTGGCTGACGAATCGAATAGGTAATGATTGGTAATGCGGCGCCGGCTGTGTCTGATTAATCGTACGCGCTTCCTCCCGACATTAGTTTTGCAACGACACATATATTTTTGTATATTTATACTTGTTTGTTTATATAATGATTATGTAGTCGTTTTAAAATGAGTGTTTGAAATGTTTTTTGCCATGAATATAGCCATTGTTTCTGGCATGGTGTTAAACCATAAATAAATAAATAAATAAACCTTTTAAAATACATTGATCTTTACATAAAATTAGCCATCAGTTCTGGTATTCCAAAAAAACCCAAACAAGCAATTATTATTAACAATTAGATTTTTTTTTTTCTATCAGGGGGAGGAGAATGTCGGAGCTGATTCTGAGCTTGACGATTCTGAAGAGTCTGAACCAGAGGATGTGGAATGCATTGGCCTTTCAGAGTTGGAAGAGAAGCCAGTTGCTCCTCAAAGTAAAAGTCCTTCTGGACCTCCGCTGGCATCGGGGAACAAAAGCAACCGGCAGCCGGCGGCCCGTTCTAGTGAGGAGGTATGAAAACTGTTGCTGCTGATGGACATCCAGAGTTTGCTATTTGAATGTTAAATCGTTTCAGTTGCTTACTTTGACGCCGATTCTTCATTTTTAGGATCCAGGTTGGGATGTGAACAGTGCTTTTGTTGCCAATGCCGTCAGTCACATTCGACCCAAAGCTAAAAGTAAAGGAGCTCACAAGTCGAAAGAGAACAAGGAAAATGAGAGCAGGACAGGAGAAGTGAGTTTTTGTAATTGTTTGTTTAGTGGCCTGTGTTTTGCTGCCCAAACTCTAGTGTCGTAAAGGTGGAGCCTGTAAATGCTGAACCTGGGCATTGAGAATCTTGGGTTTTAACATAGTTCATAAATCTATAGGTGTTGTCCTTTTGGGCTTATATGACAACTTAGCTGGTAGTACTGCCACTGTCTGCCACATATTGCATGTTTCATGGTATTGTAGATTTTGCTTGTACCTAGCAAGCCCAATTGTGCTTTTTATAACATGTTGAGCTTAAAATTAAAAATGTCTAGTGAGACGAAACTCCTACATAGCAGCTGTCTTTTTGTTGTGAAATATTGCATTAATTACTGCTGTATAACTTTATTTTTGTGTTTTGTTATTTTTAGTGTACACTACCTTTCTAAAATTTAGCTATCAAGGATGCATTATATTGATCAAAATTGACAGTAAACACAAAACATTTCTTTATCCTAAAGTTAGTACTTCCACAAAAATTTTAAGCAGTAAAATTGTTTTCAATATTGTTAATGAGTAGCAAATCAGCAAATAAATGCAGCCTTGGTGAACATAAGAATCTTTTATAAACCGTTTACTATGATGGTGTACTGATTTGAAATGTGCTAATGATAATGTTGCATACAGTGAACACATTAAAGAAATTAAAAGGAGTGTCTTATTATTAGAAGATTTGTCAACTTTCTGACACATTTATAGTCAAATTAAAGTTTGTGGGCCTTTTTTTCAGCATCTTTAGAAGTAAAAGTAATGTAATTTAATGAAAAGTAAGAACGGAAGTAGAATTTGAGATTAATGGTAATAGAACTGAGATGCAGACAGTGCTTTCAGAGAATCGTATTACATCCTTTCTGAAATATTCTATCAGAAGTAGTTCCAAATTGTGTTTGACAATATGTTGAAAATAACTTAATAACATTTTAACAAAATAAATTTGTTTTGTTTTTTAAACAGGTCATAGGCTTATCAGATGCTAAAACTAAAAGAAGTGCCTTACTAGTAGGTGTGTATAAATCTCTTTCCTTCTTGAACTCTTTAAACAAAAAAAAAAAAATTGTGTGTGTGTATTTTACCCTAAAAATGGTCATTATACTGTTATGTTGTTCCAGCCTTCTATGATTTCTACCTTCCATGAAAATGAAAAAAAAAAAAAATCTGAACCCTCTTTGGAAAACAAATTAAATCAATGGCTTCAGCAGACTGATAAATCACTTTTATGATACTTTTTTGTCACTTTGGAACTTGACAGCCCCTGTCCACATTCACTCTCATTATTTAAAACAAATATTCCATAATGTTATAAGAAATAGGCTTGGAAAGTCATGAAAGCAATTCACTGACCTAATTTTCATTTTTAGGTGAACCGTTCTTTCACAGTACTTTAAATGTTTCACATTAAATCACATGCTTAAGTTTCACACATTCTAAACCGTATTATCATTGTTAAACATTTTTGCTCTTATTCTTTACTCATACGTTCCTCCATATCAGTCTCTTCATATGATTCATTCTTTCTCTTCACTCCAGAAAAAGGTATTCGATTTGTTCAGGAGGGTCAGTACACACAAGCTGTTAGTCTGTTTACAGAGGCCATCAAATGTGACCCGAAAGACTACAGGTGATGAAATCACATCCATATATACTGTCTTTACTTGTGTTATTAACTTGCTTTGATTTTTGGATAACAGGTTTTTTGGAAATCGCTCCTATTGCTACTGTTGTCTGGAGCAGTATCCTCTGGCCCTCGCAGATGCTGAGAAGTCCATCCAAATGGCTCCTGATTGGCCTAAAGGCTATTACCGCAGGGGAAGTGCACTTATGGGGCTTAAGGTATTACCTATTGGCATGTTTTTTCTTTTTTTCTTCCTGCATATGTAGGGAATCTCTATTTAGCTGTGCATCAATGTATTTGTATGTGGGTTTGTTTGTATTAGAGGTACAGTGAAGCTGAGAAAGCAATGGAACAGGTGCTAAAACTGGACCAAGATTGCGAAGAAGCAGTCAATGACCTCTTGTACTGTAAAGTGCAACAACTTTTGGTAAGAACAGGACTTTTTATTGTAGTTCAGTTAGTAGAGCGTAAATAGTAAAAAGGTTGTGGGTGCAAAAAGATCATATTTTGGTTTTGGGAGTCCCCAACAACAGATGCATGCAAAGTCAAAAAACCCTTTTCTTTAAATGCACTTATTTTTACTTTATTTCTTCAATGACACCCCAACGCATGAAAGCTCATTTTCAAAAATCCATAACAGGAGCACTTTAATATCATAAGAAAGCAAAAACCTCCAGGATAAATTACTCATTCATCATTTACTACTTTTTTTCCCCAAAGCTTTGTTGTTTTCTTCTCTGTGAAAGTGACCAATGGAAAAAATGACATTTCAACAACTGAGTCCATATGACTCACCCGCATTTTTTGAAGGCGACAGTACATAACTTTGGTTGGAATAAAAGCAGCTCAGACATGCTAAGCATCTCCTTTTTGTTCTGCAGAAGAAGGTCAAACAAGTTTCGAATAACAATAGAATGAGCACATCATTTTCATGTTTGAATGAAGTGTTTCAGTTTAGAATGGTGTCAGCTTTAAAAATACTACTTTGGAAGCAAAAGTATTGCATTCCATTGAAAAGCATACACAGGAATGGCCTGCAATGAATAATGGTGTTCTCTTTGTTAGGATCTTGGCTATGATGAGGAACAGAGTATTCAATTGCTGGAAAAATACAACACAGTGCAGGCTGTTGTTGCAGCCAAGGGTAAGAGCTCTATTTTATTTTGCCCATTTTTGTATTGAACCACATGAGGGTGCTATTGCTACGCTGATTTGCATTAGAGACATGACTTTGACCAGAATCAGTACAAGTTTGTAGCACACAAAAGGTTAAACACAGAAATATTATTTTTGAAGAGCTGTTTTATGTATTATGTATTATAAAGTGTGACGCAAAGCTGAATTGTCAGCATCATTACTCCAGTTTTCACATCATCGCATGATCCTTCAGAAATGATTCTAAAATGCAGATTTTGTGTTCAAGAAACATTTATTATTATTATCTTGATTATGTCCTAATATATTAGTTAATAACATTATCTAGTTTATTTTCTTTTAAACATGATGAATATAACAAATGATTTAGTCTGCCGTTAGTGAAAAATAATTAACATTTTGTGCAACTTGAGAACAACAACTGTTTCATTAAACTCTAAATTAATGCACAGATATTGCTCTGCCAACAAAAACAACTAAACGAATGTTCATTGTACATATTAACACACTTTTGATTATTCACCACACTCAATTAATTTTTCATGGCTAATTTGTAATATAAAAATATTTGTTTTACAGCTTCAAATCTGGACTGTGCTCTCCTTCAACCAGGGTAAGCCATCATATGGCAGATTTCAGTTTAAATATGTGCATTTATTTATTTTTATTTTTTTAAAATGTTCTTCTCACCCTTTAATTCTGTATCTACATTTCCCTTTTGGTCATTTTCTTACTCTTCTTCACAAGTCCTTGCAATTCCCTGTGGGTGGGTAACGTGACCACAGAACTGACAGAGAAACATCTGCGAGACCTGTTCAAAATGTGAGATCTCTTTTCACATTGGCTTTTTACATTATTTAAGCTCTAAAATGATTTCCAATGATTTTTCCTTTTCGTTTTGGATGATTTTCACCAGTTATGGAGAAATTGACAGCATTCGGGTTCTGCATGAGCGTTTCTGTGCGTTTGTTAACTTTAAGAATGCCAACATGGCCTCCCGTGCGATGGAGAAACTCAATGTGAGTGAAACCCTAATGATCTTACAATATACATATTTTTATATTTGTATGTAAAACCCTTGTAAAACGCTCTTCTCAGGGACATTTTATTGAGAATACCCGACTAGTTGTTCGCTATCCAGATCGACGGATTCAGAGAGTCCTGCCGACACCCGCTATTCAACAACCTACAGGGGCTGCTGGGTAATTCAGACTCTGTTCTCTTAAAGTGCCCCTATTATGGGTAATGAACTATTTTGGTTTTGGGAGTCCCTGGCAACAGGTTAACATGCATGCAGGGTTAAAAAAAAACAACTCTTTTATTGTCTTATAATATGTATTTATTTTTACCTTACTTGCTCAATGCCTCCCAAATACGATCGTGCATATTAATAGCAGCTCCCTGATGCCCTCATTTTATATACCATATAAGGATATAACTGCGAGAGAAAGTACTGAAATATATATATTTTCCTCTGTGTGTTTCTTTCGTGCTATGTGAGCTATAGAAATTAGCTGCACTGTGAAACAGCCAATCAGAGCAGAGCTCAACATTGGGTCTCACTGTGAAACAGCCAATCAGAGCAGAGCTTAATATTATTCATAAGCCTGCCAAAATGGATTATTTCATTCTGAAGACAAATCCTAGGTTTGTAAATGGAAATGTTAAACCGTTTCTGAGATTTTTTTGCCCTTAGTTAAGCCACATACCTTCTAAATAGATGTTAGAGAATAATTTAAAATACTACATCAATCCATTCTATGGCACCTTTAACATATACTAATATATACTAATATTTCATGTTAAAGCTCAATTTCAAAAACCCATAATAGGGGCACTTTAATGTGAAAAGTAATGGAGCTTGATTTTGATGTTTTTAGCAGAAATTACCATCTTCCTGAAAAAAACTGTATGTTCAAGGAAATGTCAGAAACCCACATCATGTTCAAACAAATTCATCTTTCTTCCAGGCCAAGACGCAGAGGTCCTGTCGACGGAGATGAGTGTTACTTCTGGAGGACCACTGGCTGTCATTTTGGAGATAGGTGTCGCTATAAGCACATTCCCGATCATCGAGGCAAAGACTGGCAACCTTGAGTCAACACTAGCCTCCCTTTTTCTCTCCCCTAAGAACTCTGGGAGAAGACTGCATGACTATAGGGGACTGTAATCTTCACTTTGATTAACTGTAGGTCAGGACCAGTATTGTGGATCAGAGTCTTATGACGGCTCTCTTAAATGCTTCACTGTCAGACTCCGAACCTCACAGGGTTTCAAAGCAGACGGGACTCTGGGAAAAGTGTCTCTTTTGAGGTGAGGTTTGGGTGGTGCAGAGTGCCAGAGCATCCCTGCACCGCATCGCCGTCTGCTGAGGTTTACACGGCCTCTCATATCGTACGCTCTCTTCCTGTGCCAACTCCACCAACCCAAAGAAGAGCCGTAGATCTGGTCTGACATTTGCATTCGTTCCTAGAGAATGACTTTGATTCTGTATTTGAGGATGGGAGAAACGTACCAAAGAATAATACTATGCCATATGTGGATTTTACGTTGGGAGAGAAAAAGGCTTTCAGGGAAAGTGAGCTTTTTAGTTTTACTTGTGTGTTTTGATTCGTTTCCACCACCTCAGACACACTCCAGCTCTTCATTAATGCATATTTCTAAGTTGACTTTTTCCGCTAATTCTCTCAAAAGGCCCCAAATTGAAGGGCATGTCAGTATTGCAAAGGGTTAGAGCAATTATTTGAATCTTTCAAAGAAATGATGTCTCTTGATAAATTATTTTCAATTCTCCTTTTTAATTTTTCTTGTAGTCTTGCACTTTACCATATCAGATGATTTATGGGTTGTTCCTCAAGCGAGAAACATGGTCTTCTTCCCTTAAGGTAGATGTTTGGTCACAATCGTGTTGCTAAAGGTATTGAAGATCTGTGGTCATCAGTGGTATTTTCGAAATGCAGAAAATCTTGTGGTTTTCTTATGCAAGAGCTCGGAGACACAGGAAGCTCTTGCTTTGGCACTTTTCATACCATCAGCACATAGTTGATTAGGTGGTTTTCAGAATTTCCTCTTTTATTTAACACTCTTGCTCTAGGTTTAGTGGATGAGAAAGAAGTTGGCTGTTTGAGATTGAGTTTATGTCATGTCTAACACCTCATGACATCATCTTGTGGAACAGCATGCACAATTTTTTAAGTTATTTTTTGGTATGATAATGATTTCATCAAGCAATATTCTTGTTTCAATGCATTTAAAAACCCTCATAACCTTGTGGTGCTGTTCTGACACACTTAACCAAAGAAACACTAATGTTTACCTAATGTATACCACAGACACACACATTGCTATTTTTGTACGATACACTATTTACAACATGTCAGTTAATGATATTTTCCTCAGTTTTTAGATATGACTGCATGGGTTTTATGCAGGCTGTAGTGACACTAGTGCTTTTAGTTTAGTTGGGCCTCTTTTGACTTTTATGTGACAGTCCAGAATGCCTTCAGAATGTTCTCTTTCCTATCAGATGAGTTATTTTAGCATTAATATTTAAGCTGAGGTCCCCCATGAACAATGGGGAAGTGACTTTTACATTAGGCTGCGAATGGAGTAATACAGAAGAGTAACGTGTGTCCAGAGAAATGTCAGTTTTGTTGTTTTGGGACTGAGGCATATACTTACGGTTCTCAAGTTTTTTTTTTTTTTTTTAAATGCTTGTATGTTCAAATAAATTATTTTTAGGATTTTTTTTTTTTTTTTGAGAAGTATGAAAACGGCAACAATTTCTCACTGTTGTGCTGTTCAAAGAGCCCTTAATAGAGTTCAGTTATGCATTAAAGGATATTTATCACTCAAATGGGCTGTCTCTTTTGGTCTCTCTTTTTCTCCACTTTCTCTATCTATTTTCTTTTTCTTTTGTGGCCTTTGCCACTTGTCACACTCATGTTTCATTTTCTTTTCAAAATTTTATTTTTTACCATTATTTAGCACAGCTTTGGAAGAAAGTCCTTGTAATCAATCTGCTGAAGCTGATTTTCTTCATCATCTTCAGCCTAACGCAGAGTTTGTATTGGTATACTAGCTTACTGTCTAGTTGGCTGGAAAATGCAGTTATTTAGCATTTGACATATGTCAAAATAAAAGTCCTCAAAATGTACATTACCATGCAAAAGTTTGGGGTCCGTAATTTTTTTATTTAAAAGGTACAAAGATTAAGAAAATGTTTTGAATTTAATAGAAGAATCTATCATGGTATCCAAATAAATATTAAGCATCACAACTGTTTTCAACAATAATGATAAAAAAAAAACTGTACTCAAGCAGCAAAGCAACATATTAAAATTATTTATTTTTATTCTTTCTTTATTAGACATTTTAGATTTATTACTATTTACAAGAGCCCAAGATCTGCCCATATAAGTATAGAATACAAAAGGAAAAAAAAAAGAAACTGTAACCTGTAACTCAAACCAATAGTAGTGAAATTACATGCACATCAGGATTTCAAGAGGTCTGATAAAGTCTCAATAATGTCCAACCATTATTAAGTCATTCTGGCGGCACCATGTATTCTGGCTGTGGTGCATTCCAAGTGGTCAATGTTTAGTAAGTATGACATCCATGTAACTATAACTGGAATAGATGGATCAAACCACAGTTTCAGGATGACATTTTTGGCAGCAGTAAGTGCAGCGAACTTTTTTGATTAACTCACAGTGAAAATGACAAATCATCCAATAAGAGAAAGAGTAATGGGTCCTTTTGAATCTGAGTTTTCAGAAGATCCGACAGTAAGTCCCGTACTGAGGACCAGAGCAGCGCAATTGTGGAACAGTCCCAGAACATATGCATTTGTACCTTGATTAAAAATGATTTCTGAAGGAGCACGTGACCGTGATTACACTGTCTGGCTTACACTTAACACACTGATACACATTTATTAATCAAATCCGTTAAAGGATTGTTAGGCTGCGTTAATTAGATCAGCCGGAGCCGGAACCGGGAACACTCCCCTTAACACACGATGTACTCGTTACATCGTAAAAAGAATGGCATCTACGCTAATAT
>JAUMHE010000062.1:17488601-17521767 GCA_032359235.1 Enteromius mattozi | reverse complement strand
CTCTGTTCTCCTATTTGATAATGTTCAGTGCTTTGCTACAATCTGTATTGTTAAAAGCGCTACATAAATAAAAGTGACTTGGCTTGATGACTGGAGTAATGATGCAGCTTTACGGTCAGGGGAATAATATAATATTGTATTTTTGATCCAATAAATGCGGCCTTGGTGAGTACTTACAAAAACAGTTAAAAAATCGTACTGACCCAGAACTTTTGAATGGTAGTGTATATTAGTAATTATTAGTTCATGCAGCTGATGAGACCTTATTGTAAAGTGATACTCTTGCCATGTTTGTCACAGTTTAAATGTAGCCAGATTCCATTTCTATTTTCCTTGAATAAACTCAAGTGTAAATACCAACCGACACTAGGGGGAGTACTTGCACAGGATTGCTTAATAAAATAAACTTGTTAACAGCATAAAAACAAACTTTATATAATGTCACTAAATTTTACTGTTTGTGTAATTCATACAAATAACTAGTATGTCTTGAGAGCATCAAAATATAGACATCCAGAATAATCCTCCTCTTTCATCAGCTGCACTTGAAAGTGGCCTGTGGTTAGTGCGATCACAGGCGTCCCAAATGAAGAGCACATGGCACACGGAGTATATGAGTGTATGCTGTATCTAAAAGCATGCATCCACTATATCAGGGAAAAAATGACTTATGCGACCTACAGCACATTTGACCACCAGCCTGCTATTGTGGCCTGGAGCCAGTGGTTTTGTGGCCTGTATGTATTGTTTAGGAAAAGTCAGTTGATAATACAGCTGTTGGCCTTGGAGGCGTAAGTAAGACATTTCCAGTAAAAGTGTGCTTCTTACACTGAATTGGCATTTGATGTTTTACTGAAGATTATGTATAAAGTATTTAAAGAAATAGTTCACCCAAAAATTATAATTTGGTGAAATGTTCTCACCCTCAGGCCATGCAAGAAATAGATGAGTTTTGTTTTACCACCGTAACAGATTTGGAGAAATGTAGCACCACCAGCGGTTCCTCTGCAGTAAATGGGTGCTGTCAGAATGAAAGTCCAAACAGCAATAAAAACCTCACAATAATCCACAAGTAATCCACACAACTCCAGCCCATTAGTTACCATCTGATGAAACAAAAAGCTGTGTGTTTGCGAGTAACAAATTCAGTTTTTATGATGTTTTTCACTTTAGAGGGTTGCTTTCGCTAAAATGGTGTTCTCTATCCATAAACAATATGTCCATGGATTTTGATTTGAGAGGACAACGGGGTGATGGACATGGATGAATCAACACTTTAAAGTGCTCTTATTATGGAGTTTTGAAAATGAGCTTTCAAACAGTGTGTAACACAGCTCTAAGTGAATGAAAACATCCTGCAAAGTTTTAAATCTGAAAGTGCACCGTGTATTTCAAAAGAATGTGTCGACTCTGAATCATTCAAACAAGTCGTTTTTAAAACGAATCCCAAGCCTTTTCATGTTGATGTCAACTTGAAGTATTAGCATATTGCCTGGAAAACTTGATTTTCGTGTTGGTCTTAATCAAAATGCCACTAGGTGCCGCTTTTAGCTCACTACATGAAATCGACCAATCACCGGAGACAGGGTGCGATTTGTAGGGGGGATGGGGGAGATCTTTAAAGTCCCGTTTTGAATGAAATGATTGGCGAAACACGCTTTGAAATCATGTTCTGAATTAAACGATTCGCGATGCGTCATCCAGTTGGAGCCAGGGACGGATTATGGGTTGTGTGGGCCCCTGGGCAAAACGTTCCCTGCACCCCAAGGGCCCCTGGGCAGCGGCACGCTGGCCCGGTCCGTAATCCGTCCCTGGTTGGAGCACGAATCATTTTGGTATGCAGTGGACTAAAAAGACGGATTTATCATGTGCGTTGTTAAGACCACATTAACGTTAGGTTAGGCTATCTGTAACCTTATACCTGGAGAGAAAAACGTTTTCAAAACTACCCCCTTCTTTTTTCACAAATAGCACCCTCACCGGAGGGGCTTGGAAAAATGAATAATTGAACAAATCTTTTGCGGGTCCTTAAGCAAATAGCCTAAGGTGGAAAAAAAAATACATATTATAAAAAAATTAAAAGTGTTTTTTGACCTTATGTGCATGTCAGCCTGTTGCTGAGGACTCCCAAAACCAAAATATCAACTTTTCTTAACCCATAATAGGGACACTTCAAGGTTAAAAAGCCTTAATGATGGATTTGTTTAGGCCTATTAGAGAAGCAGAGCTTTTTGCTTCACAAGAAGTTAATTGATGGCCTGGAGTTATGTGGATTAGCCTATTGTGGATTACTGTGATGTTTTTATCAGCTGTTTGGACTCTCGTTCTGACGGCACCCATTCACTGCAGAGGATCCATTCATTGGTGAGCAAGTGATGTAATGCTAAATGTCTCCAAATCTGTTCCCATGAAGAAAGAAACTCCTATATGTCTTGGATGGCCAGAGGGTGAGTATATTTTCAACAGGTTTTTTATTGCACTAACTAAGCTTTTGCTGTTAAATATTTCAAATAGCTTAAATAAAATGCATTAAATGTAAAATACAATCTTATCACAACTTTTCCTTGTTAAACTTATGCAAGGATTATGCAGGTGAATTAAGCTTTGCTGTGATGTGTGGCAGTACATTTACAACAAAAAAACCAAACAAGTGCTTTATGGTGCATTTTGTGAAAACCATGGCAGTATTTTCTCAGACTGTGGTGCCCTTCATGGACGTGCAAAGCTGTTCTATAATGGCCTGCGTTACAAAACTCGCGACTCATGCAAAGAGAGCGAAAACAGGAGGTGACGGTGGGGGTAAACCGGAGGAGGTGCTATAATTTGAAAAGGCAGTTGTTTATTGTTGAAGAGCATGTATTTATTTCATGGCACCGCAAATTGTGGCGAAGGGCAGAGCCGGGTCTCGGTGGGTAATTACAGAGCTTGAGGCAGCGCTCCACCACAGCAGCGTCTCTTAAGAGCCTGTGCCTTCTCTTCACACACACACATACACATAAGGCAGTAAGGACTTGCCATCTACTTCCATTAGACACACTGCATGTACTTGCTGAGAAAATTCCTCACCTCTTAACTAATGATGCTTCTAGACTTAACTCTGCTATCTGAGTTAGGAGAATAAACACTGTACCACTCAAATGTTTGGATCTTTGCACTTGTTAAGTGTTCTTATAAACATTTTGGGCTAAAGGTTTGTGCTTAAATGCTTGAAATTACTTAGCAGACAAATATAAACTATTTTAGATTTTTCTTTAAATGTTCAAGGCTGCATTTATTTAAAAATGCAGTAAAGGCAGTAACATTAATATATTTTAAGATGCCATTTATTTATTTAATGAGCAGTTATTACTCCAGTGTGATGCAGTGTCCTTCAAAAGTATTTCTAATATCCTGATTTTCTGCTTAAGAAACATTTCTTACTATATTTATTTATTTTAATTTAGAAATCATCATACTTTTTTTTTGATGATTAAAAATATCAGAAAAGCAGCATTTATAATAGAAATCTTTTGTCATGTTAGGTCAGTTTAACGCATCCTTGCTGAATAAAAGTATTAATTTCTCAAAAAACAAACAAGTTACAGACCCCAAACTATATGTTAATTCCTTTACAAATGTATTTAATTATTTAGTTATATTTTACAGCAAGTCATGGCTGTGACTTTATTCTGTGTGGTCATTTTATATATCTTTAAGTTCTGAATGTATATTTTCTAATCTGTTTTTATATCTCTCCTAAATGCAACTCTGTGTCTCAAAATGTGACTAAAATTGTATGCACAACTTTATAGCTCACAATCTGTCACTGAGATTATCTCATAAATTCTCATGAAGTTGGTTAAGTGATTGCTTACTTGAGTATAGCTCTAGGTAATGGGTGTCGACTTTGAGAAAGTTAAAACACCTTTTTTTGGCATTACATTATTCAGTTACTGTTATCTCATACCTTTGATGGCTTTCTATTATTATTAAATGTGGAAAAACAGTGGCAATAAGGAATGAGTAGGTTGGCTGGTAGCGTATGTCACGTATGCCACATGAGTCAGATATAATGTATATGTACATAGGTAGTAATAGCAGTCTTGTTGAGCTGCTCTATGTATATTTTTGGCACTTTTTCCTCTCTCTTTCAGTCATTGCTGCAAGATTTCTCTTTGATTAGCTGCTCTAACAGGATCCGCCTTCCTGTCTTGGTTTACCCAGTAGGAGGGATCTGCATTCAAGTACACCGTCACACCAGCTTTGGCACGAAAACAACTTAATTGCTAGTTTTCAATTGACAGCGGTACTTGAACAGAGGTTAGGCAATTGAGGAAACTGTTAAATATTTTCATAAGATGGTAGGGCATTTTTCCCCCATCGCATTTTTCTCTTGTTTGTTTCTAAATCTGTACATGGAAGTTACGGTAATTGTTGATGAGGTGCAGCCCACCTTGCACACAGTTATGGATGTGATTTGCTAGAAATATTCCCATGAATCTAAAATGGTCCTTCTGAGGTCTGTTAAAACTGAATATCAACAGAACGTACTAAATTGGTCACAAACTCACAGACATGTAAACATTTAAAGTATGTACAAATAAAAACAAGTAGCTGTTTTTTATCTATAGAGAAAAGGACTATCGATGGAGGTGAAAATGAGTCTTGGGATATTTAAGACAATCCTTACTGTGGTTTAAAGAGAAGGATGTCTTGCTTTTTTGGGAGTGAGGTTTGTGGTCTCCTCACTGAAGAAACATCTACTATGTGGTTATGCAGCTTCTTTTAGTTACTTGGAATTTTGACATATGGAGTTATTCAGGAGTTGAGATCTTCCTGTGGCTTTGTGTTACAAAGTTGGCCACAAAAAGTTGTGTGTGAACAGATCAAAATTTGAGATCCAGTGTCAAATGACAGCAGCAGTAGCAACTTGAGGTCTTCGTCAATAGTAAATTAGTAAATTGAATGTATCAACACTCTTGTATCTGTTTTTTTATGTTGGTATACTAGACTGAACTTCAGATGAGTTTCCTCTATCCATGTGTGTATATATATATATATATATATATATATATATGCTATACATGAGTATATATAACACATATATATCATGCTATTTATATATATCACACACAAACATATATAAACCATAAGTATACCTGAAATCAAACAACTAGAAAAGTTTTAGCCACTTTTACACACACACACACAGCTTACTATATCAAACTTACATATCAAAAAAATTATATAAAAAATAACATTGTTAAATTTTGTGAAATATATTATAAAACAACTAAGAAAAAAGTCACAGTTCTGCTATAATGTGAGATAAAGATGGAGAGATCTGTGGGAGGGATGTAGAAGTGATGGAGGGAGAGAGAGGGAGGGGGAGGAGAGGGACAGACTGTATGTTCAACTCTCTCCTTCATTCATATTCCTTCAGTTCGTGACTGACGTGACTTACGTGTGGCTACCAGGTGAGTGAAATTTGACTTTTAACTCACTGGTGCTCTTTATGCCCTTGCATGGGTTCCTAATGATGTTCTTAAACATGTGCTCTCAGTCTCATTCTCTCCTAGTGCATGCTTTATTGTCATAATAGGTTTTATTTAATAAGTGAGTGAAATGTGTTATGCATATACTTTGATATATATCTCAACATGTGTCTTCACATAAGGATGGTGGAGTAATAGCTAGTTATTCCTGTTTGTTGTTGGATGCTTATATAATCATGTTGCTATTTATGCACACAAACTGTAGACCCTTGTTTTTCTTAATTTTAACTTTGTTGTTTAATTGTCCTGTTATCATGCCTCTACGAAACCTTTTTTCCATCCATCACATCACCTGCTAACACAATGTCTGGGTCATATAAATGAAACTGGAAAATAAATTTTAGTTTAAACTTTTAAATGTAATTTAATTTAATTCAATTTTTATTTTATGGAGGTTTATGTCAAGAGTTTATTTGCAAAAACAGAATTTTTGAAAAAAAAAAAACTGTTATCTTTATTTAAAAAATTATGATAGTATAATATTTGTTACAAAAAAAAAAAAACTCTTTCCACTTTTATGGAGCTATTTAATCTTCTGCCCATTAAAAGAGTTTTTTTTTTAAACCTTTTCTTTACAAAGTATTTATGCTGAGTATTTCCAGATAAACACAGATAAAGAGGTTGTTTTATTTCACATGTAGTTGGTCTCCTCATGTAGGCTGCCATTTTGAGATCACATGACCTGCTTAATTTATCTCTGTAACCCACTCAATGCAACTTAAAAAATGCTGGTAATTTCATTTTGTAGTTCATTTAGTTACAATGCCACTCTTTGTTTTGTATTCCAGAAGCCTCACCTCTGTGCAATCATGATTCGGGCCATCTGTCCCAGTTGTGTTCTTCTCTTTGCGCTCCTCTTTGTGTGCACGGACGCCCGTCCCGAATCGGCAGGCCGCTCGAGGCGTGCTCCTGCTGCCAAAGTGCGACTGGCAGGTATCGGCCACAGAGAAAATGAGGGTCGAGTCGAAGTCCTCCACAACGGGACGTGGGGCACCGTATGCGACGATGAGGTCGACATTAAACTCGCTAATGTGGTTTGCAGGGAGCTGGGTTTCCAAAGTGGCATAACATGGGCGCACAGTGCCAAGTACGGAGAGGGAGAAGGTGAGTAAATTTCTCTGTTAAAATACATGAAGTGTGATTTATGAATCTTTTATCACCCTCATCTATCCTCATTTACTTACCTTCATGTTGTTCCAAACCTGTGTGACTTGCTTTCTTTGGGAGACGTTTAGCAGAATGTCTGTGCTGCTCTTTTTGATAAATGAACCGAGGGCCATTAAGCTCCAAAAATGTTTTTGCATGAACTGTCTCTTTAAGTATTTTAAAGAGTTGCTGAATAGCTGAGGTTTAGGAGTTTAAATCTCTGTTATTTTCACATTTAACTGTGGATTATGTGAAAGACTTGAGCGCAATAGTGTATGAAGGAGCGTGGCTGTTTTAAATAGCTGTTTCTCACTAGTGCAAGTGCACAGAGCTACTGTTCTTTACATCGCCCAAATCGCTCCCTGTAATTTCACTTTAAGGCAGCTATAAAGACAGCCACTAACCCAAAGCATGTATAACACTTAGTTGGCAAGACAACACTGTCATTAAAACTAAAACAAACCCTTCAGACAGCTTCACCAGAGCTCTTTTGTAATGCTTTTGATGGCGATGCTTCTGTCCCATATCAACTTGTATTGTGTACGTAAAGTCTGCAGACTTCAGCTTCATACATATATATTATGTACCATTTTTAAGTGCTTTTAGAGCTGTTGGTAGTGGCTTGTTCAAAGTAAAAGTTCATCCAAAACCTGTCATTATTTACTCAACCTCACATTGTTATAAACCTCTATGACTTTCTTCAGTGGAACACAAAAGAAATTGTAATTTTTAAATTAAATTAAAGATTTGAGCTTTTAAACTAAAAAAAGTAAAAAAGTACAATAGAAATATCAAAAAGTGATCCATGTAGCATAACTTGTCTTCCAATCCCATACAATATCTGATGAAAAAAACCAAACTGTAAGCCATTATTCATTGACAATCTCATTGAATGTTAAACGAATAGTTCACCCTCAGGTTATCTAAGATTTTGAGAAATTTAGCATTATATTAGTTGCTTACGAATTGATTAGTGTGAATGGGTGCCATCAGAATCAGAGTCCAAACAGTTGATAAAAATATCACAATAATCCATCCATCAATTAACATCTTGTAAAGTAAAAAGCTGCATGATTGTAATAAACAAATCCATCATTAAGATGTTGGTAACTTCAAACGAATTGCTTCTGACAAAAATGTAAGGTCTATCAATAATTTGCGCAGATCACACAGTGTCCAAAACAGTTACAAACAAATATGTCTGTGAATTTTGATGTGGAGGATTTTAGGAAGCATTATAATTATGGATTAACACCTTAATGATTTGTTTTTTTTATAAACATACAGCTTTTCCCATCCCAATATGTTAACTGATTCGCTTGTGGGTTATTGTGATGTGTTTATCAGCTGTTTGGAATCTCATTCTTATGGCACCCATTCACTGCAGAAGATCCACTGGGTAGCAAGTGATGTAAAGCTTTTTTTCTCCAAATCTGTTTTAACGAAGCAGCAAATTCATCCACATCTTGGATGATCTAAGTGTCAATACATTTTCAGCAAATTTGAATTTTAAGGTAAACAATTCCTATAACCAACTAGAGAACCAAATCTGAAAAGTGTAAAGGTCATTGCGGTTTAAAATGACACAAGGGTGATTAGATTCATTAGATTCTTTTTGGGTTGAACTATCACCTTAAGACACACAACTGATGTTTAATTGTTCCACTGCTTTTGTAACCTCTAACATCCATCACAGGCCGCATTTGGATGGATAATGTGAGGTGTGAAGGAACAGAGAAAACTCTGAAAGACTGCAAGTCGAACGGATGGGGTGTTCATGACTGCAAACACTCGGAGGATCTTGGGGTGGTCTGCAGTCCCGAGAGAAGGCTGGATCAAGTGCATCCTGGAGTCACCAGAAGAGGGCACACCATCTCTCTCAGGCCAACCACAGTCACCTCGAACCGTTGGCAGGACATTTACTCCAATTCAAGGACAAATCTCAGACATGGCAACGGACATTCCCAGGATCATACCAGATGGGATCAACCCTCCCGACACCAGTTTCCTAATCCGGTAAATAGAGATTGCAGTAGATTTCAATTTTTTTTTTATACATACATAATTAATCTGATATGCATATTCTTTAAATTTAGTTTTAGTTAAACATTTAAATAAAGGGTTTACTCATCTTCATGTCCTTCCAAACTTATATGACTTTCTTTCTGCTGTAGAACATAGAAGGTTTTTTTTTTTTTAAATATAGTGTTTAAGCTGCAATTGACCACTTTTTTCATGCTCTTTTTGTACTTTATGCCATTTTAATAAAATGCATATGACATATACATGCCATTTCATGACATATACAAGGAACATTTTTCATTTTTGGCTTATGCACATGAGAATATGGTTTCAATCTTCCTCTAGTCTGCCAGTAGGGTGAAGATCGAGGAAGTCCGCCTCAAGCCAATCTTGATGGCTACAAAGAAGCGTGCTCTTGTTACGGAAGGTGTGGTGGAAGTAAAGCATGCTGGGAGATGGAGACAGGTGTGTGATAAAGGCTGGAGTCTGAACAGCAGCAGAGTTGTGTGTGGGATGCTTGGCTTCCCTGACGCGGAGCTGCCCAACATGAACACCTACAAGTGAGTCCTGCGCTTCTAATGAAATATACAACATGAGCACTGGCATGAGTCTCTGAGGTTTTATAGAGAATTAGTATTATATTGAAACTTAATTTGCTGTTATTGGCTGATGTTAGTTTTGTAAAATTTCATTGTGTTAGTACAGGGCCTCCCGGAGTATGAACTAACAACATAATATCCAGTCCAGACTGCAGCTGATTCTGGCCAAAAACTGCCCACTTGCACAGGAAATGACTGTCTGGCTGACATGTAGCAGAACTGTATCAACCAGCTACAGTTTTATTTTTACATACTGTTTATGTCAGAATAAATACAAGTGTAACTGGGTTAAAGTGCCACTATTATTTAATATTCTTATAAAATGCATTTATTTTTTTACCTTATTTGTTCAATGACTCCCAAACAATTTCTTCAATTAATATTTTTTCCAAACCTCTCCGGTGATTGGTTGATTTCATTTAAAGCAGTGTTTGTGAGCTTTTAACACTACAAAAGTGACACCTAGTGGCAAAGAATGAATTTGCATTTTCATTCAGACCAATGCAAAAAGACCAACAAATGGGTGGCAATATGCCAATGTTTCATGTTGACATCAACAAGAGTAGACTATTACTTTTGAGAGGCAGTAACTTTATACACAGTGCACTTTCAGATTTAAACATTTATGTTTTCATTCGCTTAGAGCTGTGTTACATACTGCATGAAAGGTAATTTTCAAAAATCCATAAGAGGGACACTATTAGCAGACATATACTCCAGTCTTTAGTGTCACATGATCCATCAGAATCCTGTTTTTTGTTTTTTAAAATCTTCTTTTTGTTTGTTTGTTTTGGATTTGCTGTATTTGTTGGACCACACATGATGCAGTGATGATAATATTCTATGTAGACAAAGTTCATGTCTAAGCACTGGAAGATGTTTGTCTCTGCATATAGTGGAAAGTGAAGGATTCACCATCTCTTTTGGCTGGAATTGCACATCTGTTTTCCTTATCTTTGTTCCCCAGGCACCTTTCACAAACCTTAATACTTAACCAATGATTAAAAGATCTTTCAAACCCACTGATGCTATCTGGATCTGAGCCTTACTGAAATGAACAGTCTGCTCAGAACGCTTAGGTCTAAGTGAGAAGCCTAATATCAGTGCTGATTGTTCTTGGAAAGGGACATCAGTTTTAAAGTCTTCCAAGTGTCTGTTGCTTGAGAAAGAGTTTTAGGTTTGTTTAATGATTCTATTGACACTGCCACCCTTGACTTTGTCCTGCCTCCTGACAGAATGTTCCCCTGAACTGTGGCGTACTGTTGGTGTTGTCTCACTTGGTCAGTTTTTTAAAATAGTATAAAGAGCAGTTTATTGTTGGGAGTTTCTGGACTATTCTCAAAAAGACATTTATGCAGGTTGTGTGCTGCATCCTCAGATCTTTGTTCATGCATATAACAGTTAGTATGCTGTGAAGTCTACTGGAGTGTGATGCCTACTGATTTTTCTTGTAGTGTGGCTCAGACAGGACACAGGATATGTGTATTTAGAAATCTATTCTAGAGCATAAATACAGGATCAGAGATGACAAGGTCCAGTCCTGCTTTTTTTTTTTTTTTTTTAGAAATGTTGTTTTCTTACAGCAATTTTGTGGTCATGTTTGTCAACTTTTACTACCTATGTACAGTATCAACCCATCTACCATTTGTTTTTATTTACCATGCACCTACCCACTTACTACACATATACAATATCTACCTACCTCCCAGTTTTCTTCCCCTACTACCTATCTAACATTAATTTTACCTACCTATATACCTGGCTTACTATCCACCTACCGTGCCCACTTAGCTACCAAGAATCTCCCTAATTATTTTCTATCTTTTTACTGTCCTACTTACCCGTAAGCCTACTTAGTTAACTACCTATCTGTCTATTCGTCTTTACCTTTCTACTTACCTATCTACCCACCTGTGTATCGTTTTAACTTTTATATTTACCTTTACCTGCCTACCAGTCAACCTTTTTGCCTATCAACTTATGTTTTGATTTGCCTACTTACTTACCTATCTATCTACATAATCTAAATGCAGAGTAATGCACACACATGGTATGGTCTCATAAACGTGTGTCAAAGATGGACATGGAAGAGAAGAAATTGTGAAATTAAGTAATTACTTGTTTTCTTTGAGCACAAAAAGTATTCTTGTAGCCTCATACAATTATGGTTGAATTCCTGATGTCAGGAGTTTATTAATGCCCTTACTACCTTTCTGGGCCTTGAACAATGGTTGTTTCGTTGCTGTCTTTGTAGGGTCAGAAAGCTCTCGGATTTCATCAAAAATATCTTAGTTTGTGTTTTGACGATAAATAAATGTTTTACAGGTTTGGAATGATATGAGGGTGAGTTTTTTACACATTTAACTACTTAAATGCCTACCACTATTTTACCGTCTTATCTACTTGCAAACTTTTACATACATATTTGTCTGTTTACTTACTCTGTCCACTTGCGAGCAACCTTCTACCTTGCTTACAAGCTACTTATCTATATACATTCCCATCTTTTTAATCACATATCTATTTACCTACTTGCCTACCTATATTTGTTTCTGCCTAACTACCTACTGAGTTGTACTTACCTACTTTACATCTGTAACACATTTTTATTTCTGCTTTATTTCTGCTGAGTAACCAACTCTCAGCAGGTTCTCTTAGGTTAGATAAAAATTAGCTTTGAAAAGGAACAGGCATACTACATTTCGCCTTCATTTATTATTTCCTTTTCATTGTTGCCTCATTTTTTACTTCTCTTATAGAAGGCTGCTGTGGTTCAGAGGCATTTTTTGAATAACCACACTCACAGCACAACTATTTCATTCTCATCGTCTGAATATGCTTTGGCCGTGCTGGCGTGTTGACCCATGTGCTCGTTATAAAAAGCACCACCTTAATCTTATGGGTCTGCGGTCCTTATGCTTTTTTAGTCGAGGGTTTGTGCTGGGGCGTTGTAAGTGTTGTACGTGCTTTCTGACAATGATTCCTCTATGATTTGTGTCTGCTGTAGAACAATATGTTCTGATAAATGTGCTTGAGCGTTGAGCAATTTCAACTTTTTTTGCTCTCTTAAAAAAGATCCTTGCCTAGCAGATAAGACCGTTGACAGGTTTATGTTATCTCTTTTCAGGCTTAAATGCCCTTTTCCTTGAGAATCCTAATCTTGAGGTCACAGGAACACCTAAGCGAGCTTTTGTTTATGCATGACTCAAAGACATGCCGCAAACAGCAACCCAAAGATGCTGTTTGAACTCAAATTAGAGCTTATAGAGCTAGCTGTGGCTTTCGTGGCTTACATCCTAGGGAATCTCCATTTGGCTCCTTCTCGTCTGCGAGCGTGCCCAGCACCTGACCTCACCATGTCGTACGTGCATTTTCATAAGTCTCCACAGAGCAGCAGACTTGGCAGTGGCGATCCCTCATTGAGTCTCAGGGATCGCGAGCCGGCCCGCCCTGACACTGCCTCTTCTGGATCCTCCGCTGAAGATGCTGTAATTAACTGTTGGGCCACTCAGAAGATTTCCAAGTTTCTGGCGAGTAAGGGAAAGGCAGATTACAATTATAGCTGCGCCCTTTGGCTGCTGTGTCAGCAGGACACACTCTGTCTGTGTCACCGAGGAAATTGAAAGACTTAAGCCACAATTTAGGCTCTGATATCCTTAGATGAGCATCTAAAGAAATGAAATACAATATTTTAACGAGACTCTGTCCTTTCGAAAGCATGTGTCTCGGTCAGAAAATCCCTTCTGTGTTTACGGAGTTTCTATTGTCATAATTGGCTTAATGTCATTTAATGGCAGGCTTTAAGCTTTATATTTTCAGTCCATTGATTATCACGTGTCAAATACTATAGTTAGCAAAATGTGATCAAGTTCAGGGTGTTGGCATGGCGTGAGAGTTTTGACATTAATTTCATGATTTAATCATATCACATATACAGGATGAGACAAAAATAATTTTTCTTAAACAAAGGCAATGACTAAATATTTGACCAGCACAAAACTAGTTCAGAAGTACGTCTGACATTTTTCTTTAAAATTAGCATTTCTTTCTGGCTACTATGTATAGGTCTCTATGTTAAGTGCTGGTACTTCTGAATGGGTTGAGGCTATGATTTAGCACATTTGAAGTGAAAGTACTTGATGAACATATACAATGTGTGAAGCACATTTACTCAATATCGTTATCTCATTTTTGACATTTTAGAGACTTTTGCAATGGAGCTCTTCATATGTACCCTAACTTTTCACAAAAAATGCCTTTTATACTAGTTTTAATATGAATATGTATAATTTTCATTATTATTTATTTATTATTAGAGCAACCCTGGTGACATAAGAAGTGCCTGACACGCTTTATTGAAAACTTTAATAGCTCCATTGTGTAATGACTAGGCTACAGATATTGGTCAGATATATATTTATTCACACTGTATCACAGATTAGAGTGCCCTATTGCTTAATAAACGCTTAAACAGCATGTTTTGCAAGACGTAGTGAGAAAGAAAGATTTGTGTGTGTAAAGACTAATGCTTAAAACAGTGGCATGATTGTTGTCTCCAAACAGACCAGCCTTCTCTATCATTAAGTTTTCTTGGTTCAGCAGTAAACCAAGGGTGGAACTCTTGGACTAATTACATGAGCAGGTGGGTATTTCAGTGCTAGCAACTTTAGGAACAAATGAAAAAAACAGACTGGTATTGTCTGAAGTATCTCTTCACGTTCATAGCGGCACATTTGATATATAAAAGAGAAACTTGGTATATAAAACAAGACTAAAAATGCATCAACTTTTATTATATATGTATCAAATATAGGTTTATTCATTTATTGGCATGACAGCTGTAAATGATCATTTTTAGGCTGCAATTCAGCTTTAGACTTACTATGATGTTACTGTGCTGCAGAGTGTCATATGGTAGAAACATCCAGAATATTTTATGGGGTCGTTAAACCGGAGATTCAGCATTTCACTTTGGTTTCTTTGCTGTTGACTGATATTCTCGTTTGAAATTCATTAAGACAGCTCCATCACAAGAATGATTGGATTAAATTTTTATTTTATTTTCCTATTTTAAAAGTCCATTTGATAAACTATTTTGAGAGTGCAGTCAGAAAAACAGAATCAGCAAACTAAGAGCCGTGTGTTAAACATACATCTATTGGGTTACCAGGCTAAATCCTCCATAACTACCACATTTAGCTGGATAGACGGTGATGATGACAGTGATAATATCGTGTGTTATAGAGGGCAGGTGTTCTTGGGTGGATCTCTCTCTCTCTCTCTCTGTCTCTCTGTCATTCTGAGTATAAGTTTGTCTCAGTTTGTTTTATGGGAAGTCTTGCTGTGCCCATTCCGGGACACCAACATGCCAGTGGAAATATCTGTTTATAGAATGTACATATTTGAAAGCCAGTTTGGTGGTAGATTAAGTTAAAACATATGTGTGTGTTCTTTGATGTCTTAGTCTGCGGGCCATACATTTTTATTATTATAAAACAGCAATGTGAACCGATGAACTTTAGTTTGGAGTGCTGACTGCTGCATTATCTTGAATCAAGACACAAATGGTAATGACGATCTGGAACAGTGAGTTTTAACTGCCTGCTAATGATAAAACCTCATGTGGCCTATGGCTCTCTGTACATTTATATTGTTTTATTGCCAGTGTAATATTGTTATTTTTGCTGGTCAGTCTAGAGGAACAGCATCATAAATTGTTTTCAACTTTTAACGTTTTCTTTTCTTCCACTTACAGAAAAATATGGGATAAAAAAGTGAAGGATTCAACAACCAGGTGAATTCAGTTGACTCTTCTTCACACATCAGAGCCTCTTCTTGTACTCTTAATTTAACTCTTAATGTGCTACTGCTCTTATGACATATAATGTCTCCCAGATTGAGTCAGATGACCAAGAAGAAGGGATTCTGGGTTGAGAAAGTACATTGTCTGGGCACAGAGCCCAGTCTGGCGGAGTGTCATGCCCAGCTTTCAATCCCTCGTAACCCTGGCCCCTGTAAGAACGGTCGCTATGCTGTGGCTCGTTGTGTCCCAGGACCTCAGTTTGCTCGTATGTCCTCTGGCAGACCCCAGGCACCTCACCCTGCAGAGGTAATCCTAAAAACAATTTGGTTATTCAGTTTATGACTGGCAAAAAATGAAATATTTATATTTTTTGATAAATTAAAAAGTTTATCAGTCATCATAATTACATTTTAATGGATTATACCTAATAAAAAGTAAATTACTAAATCAGTCAATCAATCAATTAATCAATTGGCATATGCACCACTGTTTAAAAGTATGAAATCAGTTCTTTGTTTCCTAAGTAAATTATTACTATTATTCAGCAAGGATACATTCATTTGATCAAAAGTGACAGTAAAGACTATTCACAGATTGTTACAAAAGACTTCTATTGTAGTTCTTTCTGTTCATAAAAAAAGAATCCTGAAGAAAATTTATTATGGTTTCCACAAAGTTCAGCATTGATAATAATTAGAAATGTTTAATTAGTGCCAAACCAGCATATTAGAATTAAATCTGTTTCATGTGATGCAAATAGAAAAGTTATTATAATTTGTAGTATTTCACAATGTAATCAAACATTTTTACTGCAAATGTCATGGGTTACATTTCTTTTCAGCTACATTTAGTGATTTTTAAGTTTAATTTAGTTAGTTCTTTTTAACAAGAGACGCTTAAACTGAGTAATGCTACCAGAAAGTATTTCATTTGATGTATAGAAAACTTACTGTTCGAGGGTTTATATAATGTAGTGCTTTAGAGTTAGGCTTAGCAGTTTGCAAAACTATAACCACATGTTTAGATTGAGGCAAATATTATGTTAGAATCAGTCTGTAAAAAAAACAAATTTGTTGACCGCTAATCTGCAGATTGTGGAAGGCATGTACCCCACTGGTTCTCCCCAAATGTCTGTTGTGGTTTAAACCCTAGCACTTAAAATGTAACCTTGTCAATCTTTCTTCCCTTCTCATAGCTGTCAGTGCGTCTGAAGTCAGGACCACGTCTGGGAGAAGGAAGAGTCGAGGTTCTCCGTGAGGGAAAGTGGGGAACCGTGGTTGACCACCGGTGGGACCGGATCTCAGCCAGCGTGGTGTGCAGAGAGCTGGGCTTCGGCACTGCCAAAGAGGCTCTTACCGGAGCATACATGGGTCAAGGTGAGAGTTAGTTTAAGCCTAAATGATCCCAGTTGGATCAGCTCATTTTTTGATGACCTGTTCCTTAATCCGCAATATGGTGTTTATAGGAAGAAGGTAATTCATAACTACGAACGTGATTATGATCACACCAGTTTTGCCACATGATTCCATAGTAGTCTGAGTCTGAACTTAATTTGTAAGGACTGCTTATCTATGGGATACGCCTGTCTGCAGCTGAATATAAAATCCGTTAGAGATGATGTTATACATTATGTGATATCAAACTCTCCAGGTGCAAAACATGAATTCCACATCAGCTGTGATGCTTTAAAGCGAGGAACTTTCCCTGAACTTTCTGTGGCTCAGATCCATGCTGTGATACTTGAGATGAGTGCGCTAGATTGATGTTTTCATAAAATATTCCAGTCAGTGTCTCAGTTTAACTTGCCATGTGCAACAGTCTTTGATGTGTTACTTGCCTGTTGGCTGATAATTTTATTAGAAATGCCACTTTCAAATTTCAGTTTAAACAACAATAGTGCCTCTTAACTTGAAAAACGTTTAAGTTTATTTCTTGTAGTAACCAACACTACTATTCAAAAGCTGGTGGTCAGTAAATTTCTTTTTTATATCAGAGTATTTTACATCACACTATTTTATTCATCAGAGAATCTTTATTTTTCCTAATTAAGCAGCACAATTGTTTTTTATTATTGATAATATTAAGATCATGTGAGTGCTATAACAGATGAATAACTATCATTGAGACAAAAATATACATACATTTTAAATAAAACAATTAAAGCAAATTACAGTTATTTGGTGATTTAAGAAATGTTGTTTAGGAACAAAAATCTCAATTCATTCAACATTGTCTGGTAGGATGGAAAAATATTTTAAAAAGTGACTCCACTTGCTGATATTTTTAATTTGGCCATTTGGATGAAGTAACAGGAATAGAGATCAAAGCTTCTGATTTCTGCACGCCCGTATCATTGAGGTCTTTAGGTATATTTATTGTCGTGTATAATTTTCCTAGTGCAGCCGAGGCCACAAAAACATATAGTGAGTGAAGAGAGACACAAATTAGCTTTTCAATGACAGAACAGAGCTGGACTGTTTGAGACAGGCGGTAAAAATAGGAAATCTGTTGAGATGGGCTAGACGCACCAGACTGTGGTTACCACATTTAGAAAGGATCCTGAATAATGGTGTTGGTACAGTGTTCATTGCACTGCCTGATTTACCAGACATGTAATGTAACATAAAGAGAAAATCCATCTAAAACTGAAAAATCTGTCATTTACTTAAACCTTATGTTTTTCCAAACATTTCTTTCTTTCCTCTGTGGAACATGAAAAAAGATATTTTAAAGAAAGTTGGGGTCCAAACAACGTGGACACCAATAGACTGTCATTTTAAAGACAAATGTTTTTTAAAATGTCTTTTTTTTATGTTCTTATTATTTTTGGGTGAACTGTCCCTTTAATATGCTTGACGATGTGTTGTCATTTTTCGTTCAAAAATGCTTTTATCGAGTTTGATCATGGAGTTGGCATGAACTCTGTATGACAATGTAGATTTTTTTAAGGCCAGTGCAGCGTGAAGCAACACATTCTGTTCTCTAAGCCCGACCTCCCAGTTAGATTAAAGTAAACCTATCTTCCTAGATGTTCCTAGATGACTTCATATTTCATCAAGATTTGTTGAATGCTGTAACAGCTGGTTTTACTTCACGTAGACACTATAGATGAGGAATTTCAAGTCAGGTTCACACTTTATAGGCAAAATATATAAGCATATAGACTTTTTTTTATGCAGCACACAGTTTTTTCCTCTGGCTTCGAACTGATGCTGACATTGCACTTGGCTGAGAGAAATATTTCTTATATAGCAATTTAATCTGCTCCTAAAATAGGGATTATAGTCATCCCATGAAAGGAAAACACCATTAATGTGGAATATATATGTTGTTTTATTTTAGGGAGAAGAAAATGTCCATTTTCCGTAAACCACACTCTAGTGAAACTGTTCACTGCAGTTGGTCACAGAGCCACTCCCTTTCCGTCAGCCACTTCTGTACTACTTTGTCTTTGCTTCAATTTGCCTGTTATTTACTTGCCTTTTTGTACACACAATCTTTTTTTATTTATAATGGCTATTGCGTCTGAACTCTTCAAATGCATTTTGAATGTTAAAATGCGTAAATTGATTAAAAGTGTCAGTAAACACAAACATTTCTAATTCTAAAAAAGTTTCTTAAATAATTAATTTTTTTAATAAATGATTTCTATTCATAAAATAATCTGAAATATAATGTCACAGTTTCCACAAAAAATAACCAGCACAACTGTTTTCAACATTAATAATAATAAAACAGGTTTTAGCATATTATATTATTAGCATATTATAATAAATTCTGAAGAACACTGTAACACTGAAGATGGAAATAATGACTGCTGAAAATTAATCTTTACATCACAGGAGTAAATCAAATTTGAACATATATACAGCACTGTGCAAAAGTCTTAGGCCACTAGTATTTTCACCAACAAAAAATGTTTGTAAGTGGGTTATTTCTTTCTTTTGTGGTAGCGTGTCAGTTGGAAATATCAGATTACATTTCCAAACATTATTTTTTGTCATTAACTGTAATAATGCAGTGAGATTATTGTCTGCACAAGGAGTCTGACAACAGCCAGTGCTCCACACAGAGATCTGATCTGATCATCATCCAGTCTGTCTGGAATGACATGAAGTGAATGTCAATTTGCACTGATATTTATGTTTATATTTTAAGTGTAGTAGCACATGACACATTAAGAAAAAGTTTGAGCCATTTAAGTTTAAACCATGCTGTCATCATGATGTTAACAAGAATATTTCTTTGCATTTCTGTTTTTTGGAGGTTTTCTTAGTCAATTAATGGGTTTTTCAGTGAATCTTAACTTTGTTGTTCGGCCCCTAATCTCTGTTTACATCCATGATTATATGTAATATTCTCTGTGAGGGAACATTTCCATATTAACCCTCAGGTTTTTTAGCCAGTCTCTAGCAATTTGCTTCCCAGAAGCGAGGCTGAATATGTTTGCTTTTGGGCTCTATCATTTTTGATTCAAAACTAAACAGCTGGTCGTGATTTCTTTGCACTGGTAGAAATAGCACTTTTTGAACTTAGCCGAGCGCATGAGTGCAGTAGCACGTAACCACCGTTTTTCCACAGCAGTTCATGCCGCTTTCTACTTCATTTACCCTGATTTACCCTAGCATGTATTTCTGAGATTGAGAAAAACTATATAATTACTTTTACGCTAATGTTGCTGTGGTATATTTATGCTGTGTAGCTGATTTCACATCCATGTGAGATTTATATCTGAGGTTTTAGCACAATGCTCATGTTAGGCTCTGATTTAGCAGCCACCTCAGGCTGAATCAACCGATGTTTTTATGTCTCAGTAAACAAGAGGGAAATGAGCTGTGACATCTGATATGCAGTCAAGCTCTTTTATATCCATAGAACTTCAAGAATGTGATGATAATGATTTTACAAAATAAACACATCT
This sequence comes from Enteromius mattozi, assembly GCA_032359235.1. Classification (NCBI taxonomy): domain Eukaryota; kingdom Metazoa; phylum Chordata; class Actinopteri; order Cypriniformes; family Cyprinidae; genus Enteromius; species Enteromius mattozi. The sequence continues at coordinate 17,501,742 of JAUMHE010000062.1, read as the reverse complement.
GATCAGATTCATGTGTGGCCTTCTGGTGTATGAGAAACTCTCAGACAAAAGGTGCAAACCCTAGGAAACAAAATCTAAAAGATTTTTTGGACCATATTTAACCCTAAATCAGAATGCATTACTTAAGTGTAATCCAATAGATTATATACATTTATTATACAAGTGTAATCCAATAGATAATGATTCAAATGATAATTTCTGCCATGTAATTTGTAATCAGTAGCAGACTACAATTTGTAAGTCTACCAGCACTGTATAGTAGTACGTAAAGTGTACATATAACTTTTAAAAGGTACCACCCCAGTGACAGAGCTGTGAAGTGAAACCTCAGTGAGCCTCTATAGATTTACATCTGTAAAGAACAATATTTAGTCTGTGAAAATGGCAGACAACATTTTTTAAGGCCATGTTTAGGAAAGAGTCAGTTAGAAAGTATCTTGTGTTCTCTGTGGCTGAAAGTACTCAAATAGACAGAGTGTTTGTTATTTTGTTTTATATTTGAGACTTTTAACTTGTGAAGCACCAGTGACATTTACTGTTTGTTTGTTTTTCTTACAGGGACGGGGCCGATCCACATAAACTCAGTGCAGTGCACTGGCACAGAGCACTCCATTTTGGATTGTTACTTCCAGGAAGTCCCTCCCTGGACATTCAAACACAGCCAGGATGCTTCTGTCAAATGTTATGTTCCTAAGACAGGCTTTGAGACCACGGTAAGCAAAATGATCACAGGTTACTTTGATATGATTCTATATGCTGTGAAAAATATGCAGACTCCTGTCAGTCATGCTATCTGCACAGCCTCCAAAGATGCTGGGATATTTATGACTTTTACATTTATATAATGCATTATATTGGATTTTATTAAGAATAAATAAGCACAGTTATTATATAGCATTTGTTTTTAATACATATGCAGACAAAATTGTTTTAATGCATTATAGCGTAAAAATACACAAATACTTTTGCAATAAATGGCATTTTATATATATATATATATATATATATACAGACAAAAATGTCTTAATGCATTATAGGGTAATTACTTAAAGAATACACACACACACATATATATATAACGTTTTTAGATTATATAATGCAATATATGGCATTTCTTTTAAATGAATCCAATCTTAAAATGTCTTTGCATTTATGTAATGGATTATGAAGCAGTTAAATGTTTTTGTTTTTTTTTTTGCATTAAATGACATTATTTTTAAATAAATGTACAGACCTAAAAATATTTGGATTATATAATGCATTGTGTGGCCGTTATTATAATTTTTGTATTATATCATGTGTTAAATATACACAATTTAATATTTTACATTAAATGCATTTATTTAAAATAAATATACAGACTTAAATATCTTAGCATTTTTCTAATGCATTAATTGGCAATTATTAATTTTTGCATGAAATAACATTTATTTTAAGTAAATATACAAACTTAAATGTCATGAAGCATTATATAACCCAAAACATTTTATTTTAAATATTCACGCTGTATGTATTTGCATACTATAATGCATGATGTCATTTATGTAAAATAAATGTAAAGAATTAAAATGCATTTGCATTTATAATCATTACACAATGAGAAGGACTTTTAAGTCTGCAGAGGCGATGTGCTATGTTTAGGCATTTTGACATTATTTGCAATATATAATGCATTATTAATTCCTAGCATTTAATGGCGCTAGTAATGTCAAGGTCATGGGTTCAATTCCCAGGAAATACATGGACTGATAAAATAAATACCTTGAATTTAATGCAAGTTGTTTTGGATAAAATTGTCTTCCAAGTGCATAAATGTATGCATTTAAATATTTACCTTTAAATGCTGTATTTAAATTGTATTTGTTTTAAATATACTCATTCAATAAGTTATTAAATGTTAGTTCTGAAAAAAGCTCTAGCATATGCCATTTTGACATTTTAAAATGTGCCCAAGAGTGTTGAAACGCTCATTGAAGGCACAGTATGTTTAGTTTTAATAGTTTAGAGTGTTTCAGGTGCGGTTGGCGGGCGGCAGGGACCCGGCTGAGGGTCGTGTGGAGGTGCTCATGGAGGTGGGGGGCAGAAAGCGCTGGGGGACGGTTTGCAGTGAGAACTGGGGAATAAACGAAGCCATGGTGGTATGCAGGCAGCTGGGCTTTGGTTTCGCCGCACGTGCCCATCAGGTGAGACTGCTGAAGAATGTTGTGTTTTCCAGTAATATCGCTCTGAATGTGTCTCTTGTCTTGTTTGCTTAGGTTGCCTCAGTCTGTGTGCATTTGAGAGCTTCCTGTGCATGTTTAGGGCACAGGGCAGGATATTTCTGGGCAACATTAGTGCTATACAGTAGTTGTTTTGTGGAGGTGAAGAGGTGGGACAGGTTAACGGTAAACTGTGTATTTACAGACAGAATGGCAGGTACATTTGGTATGCGTTCTGCACATACTTTGAGACAGTTATACTTTTAGGGCACATTCCTTACCATAATACTGCCTCTCTACCACATGTGCAGTATAGTAGTGCTTACAAGGTAAATAATAATTCATACTTTTCACAAAAACAATGAAACCTGTTTATTTTCAATTTAGACTTATTAGTTATTATTATTATTATTATTATTTATTTATTTAATTTTTCATCAGAAACTGACAGTTTTCATGAAAGTAATGTCACATTGCAAAAACTTATATACTGTAATGTATTACCTTATTTCTGATAATATGCTCTGAATAAATTTGATTATTTATAACATATAAAACTAGAGGTCTAGTTAACATCCCAAAAGTTTTTAGCATTACAAAACTGTAATGGAAACCATCTATAAATTTAAATCAGCACAATAAATAGGAATGTGAAATATATTAAAAATATTAAACTAGAGGGCATCAACTTCCTAAAGTATTTCATGTCAAATACCCTTCTTGTAAAATCTATACATAAATGTATATATTACTACTTCATATGCAGACGAATAAGATGTGGCCTTCCTGTGTTTAGGACACATATTATTGGCAAGGAGACCCTGCAGCTGAAGAAGTGCTATTGAGTGGGACTCACTGTGTGGGAACAGAAATGTCCATCCAGCAGTGCCGTCGTAACAGTTATGTCCACTGCCCTCGAGGAGGTGGAGCTAAAGCAGCGGGCGTCACCTGTTCTGAAAGTAAGTCATTTGAATGACAAAATCTGATGTGTTTGACAATTTTATCTGCACTGAATGATCCAAATGAATAAATCCACATCCCATTTTAGCGGCGCCTGACCTGGTTTTGGATGCACAGCTCGTGCAGGAAAGCGCTTACCTGGAAGACAGGCCTCTGCACCTGCTCACCTGTGCACATGAGGAGAACTGTCTCTCCTCCTCTGCCAACCGTATGCAGTGGCCGTACGGGCATCGCCGTCTTCTGCGCTTCTCCTCCCGTATCATGAACTTGGGCAGAGCTGACTTCCGTCCGAGAGCCTCAAGAGAGTCCTGGACTTGGCACCAGTGCCACAGGTAAGGGTTTTACTTCTTTTTTCTGTTTTAATGTTTACAGAATGAAACAGAAGCCTGAGTGCTGTGGGATGTGTTTCCCATACATTTATTTATTTGTGGTGACCTGCCACGATATCAAAACTGACAGATTTTTCAGAAGGCTTGGTTGAATAAACATGAGCATGTAATGCACGTTTAAAAATCAAACCGAGGTGTGGGTGTTTTTATAGCACTGTATTTATGAAGGAAGAAAATTTCATTTTCATTTCATCCTTCATATAAGGCAGCGTTTGTAAGCTCAGAGCTGCTTTGTCTACAGCCGTTACCGGGGAAACCTCTCCTTTCTCCTGCTTAAAGCACCTCCTGCTGGCAGAGAATGAGTTGCAATTATTCTTTTACTAAATAGGGTACTTAAATAATAGGGACAGCACACAGATTTAAATAATTCAGGAATAACCCTGACGTATGACACTCTATTTTCTAGAAGAGTATGTGTGCGGTTGCATTTCCTTTCAGTTTAGTCAGTCATTTCACTTGCAATGAAAAAAAATGTAAACTTCTTTCTAAAACAGGCTATGGATGGTCAGCAAGCCTTATTAATTAGCGGCGTTGAGCACCTCCATTCCCCTTACATGTGTTCTGAAAAGAATTGCAAACGCATTCTGCGGGAACAAGGCGCTCTGTTGTGGAGGAGTTGTGGGCTTTGCGTGTTCGCAGGCCAAACCTGTTTTATTAATCTTTTAAAACAACACCAGTGAAGTTGGCACTTGAAAGCCATCTATTCAGACGAGCTGAATAAACAGCCCTGTCAGCATAACAACAACTTCCTGTAATGGGTGTTGCCGTAGCGGCCAACACCTTCATGTAGGAGCAGTGAGGTCATTAGGCAGTGGTCCATAGTGAACCGTTGTCCTTCCCATGTTGACTAGCCAGCATGAAATACAAGAATTTTACACAATATGGAAAAAATCAACAAAACTACTGCCATGACTTTAGGGTGTTGTGGGTAGTTTCCAGCAGTGCTTGAAAGATTAATTATTAGACAACTGATTACAAATTACATGATGAGAATTGTAATCTGTAACGAAATCTAGATTACTCAGTTCAGGTAAAGTATTCTGACTGCTCTTGGATGGCTTTTAGATTGCCTTTGACTGTGTTATCGGAAGGTTATTGGAATTGGCCGATAATGGTTTAAAATGTAAACATTGGCATTATTAAAAATGATACCGATATGCCTTGCTGATAAGACGGATAGCTCGTATATGCTAAGGGTGTGAGAGTGATAAGATCACGTCAGCAGTGTGTTCATTCTTGAATGTTTCACTCGTATCAATGTTATAAAATGTAATAAAAAATAAAAAAAAGTATGTTTTATTTTACAGGCCAAAGCCTATAGATTACATGAACAAAAATCACAAAAACTTGTAAATTAAGTAATTTAATGAATACATTATACATTTATTCAATAATGTATAAATTATTTTTTTTTAATAGATTATGAAAATGTATATACAATGTATATGTACTCTCATTAAAAAAAAAAATCAGCAAAAATGTAATATTGTGCATCCCTACATTTGATCTAACTTGGATATAGATTTAAATAGGATTACTGTTGTAAAAACCATTCACTTATATGAACATGTTTGATTCAGGCATTATCACAGCATTGAAGTGTTCACGCATTATGACCTCCTCACACTCAACGGAAGCCGAGTAGCTGAAGGACACAAAGCCAGTTTCTGTCTGGAAGACACCTACTGCCCTGACGGTAAAACACTAGTTGTGTTAAATCTTACATAAATGCTATTTAGTTTATAAAGAAGCCTGTTTCTGTCACCTAATAAAAATAAAAAAGATAACTGTGACTTTTTGTCACAATTCAGATTTTTTTCTTAAAATTACATGATATAAACTCAAATTTCTGACTTTTTCTTTTGTTTGTGTCAGTTTATATCTGACTTTATTTCTCACAATTGCATGTTCATGTCTTAACAGTTCTGACTTGGTAACTTGCAACTGAGTTTATATCTCAGTTAAGATACAAAATCGCAACTGAGAGAAAAAAGGCAGAATTACCTTTTGAAAAATGTTATTCAGTGATAGAACAAGCTTCCATATGTTTAACGACACATAACTGTTTTTTTTTCTTCAGGACTTCAAAAGCGATTTTCATGTTACAATTACGGAGACCAGGGCATTTCGGTGGGTTGCTGGGACACTTACCGCCACGATATTGACTGCCAGTGGATAGACATCACTGATGTCAGACCTGGAGACTACATCATGCAGGTGAAATGATTCAAACCATATGAACTGTAGAAGATGGCAGTCACAGCACAAACCTTTTTTTACACAGTAGTTTCTCTTTTCAGGATGCAGTTTAGCCACTTTTTCTCTGTCATTAAATCTGGAACGTGTTAATCATCCAAATCCCTGTGGGCACTGTGAGCACTTCCGCAGCTCAGCTTCACATGCAGAACCAGCCAATCAAAGAGCCGCTTTTAGGGGCCAATCAAGAGGCCTTTTATGCATCCCAGTCATAAAATATAGGTTGATGTGAAGCTTTGTTTTAATTACAGTGTACCTATGTGCCTTGACCATTTTGAAGATTTATTTGCTCAAAATGTTGCCATGATAGATTTGCATGTATTTTAAGCAAGTTTGGCAGATGCTAATTACAAACCGGCATCGGGCTGCTGCTATGTATGGCACAGCAGCGAGCTGTGGTGATACTCAAAGGTCAGAGCTCCCATCTCCATGTATACTGTCCCATGCCAGCCCGACGCTGCACAAACGAAGCTTCTATACCTGATGATCCAAGCAAACCTGTTGCTTGTCTTTAATTCTACACCCAAAATAACCCAATGCTAAGCATTCCCTGCTGGAGGAGCAAAGCGTGCTATATTCCCATCTATTAGACATGGTCAATTAGGTTCAGAGGAATTTACGCCCGCCTGTTTACAGGCACTTTCTCGCTCTAACATATGGTCAGACAGACCCAGAGCTCCACAGTCCAGAGTTAAAGTTGCACACTGTCATTAAAATCGCAAAGAAAAAAGATAACTGAGACAAAATAATTACCTTCGGCAAGAAAAATATTTCCAGCATAAAATAAAAGAACTGTTGTTTCAGCATTTTAAAAGTTCTTAAGCCTAGTAGGCATAATCGTTAAATTTCCATAGAATGATGTAGCTCAGAGTTACTCGTTTGACCCCATACCCTGCTTAAACAGCATGTTTTCATACTAATAAATGATTATATTGTGACTATATAACTATTTTGGGAGCCTGATTTAGTGGAACCAATTTGTAAAGTAGTTTGATGAGCAATCTGATTGCATAACACTTTCTTACAAGCTCCACATCCTTGTAGGTTCAGCATGTCTGCAACTGTGAAACTTTTACAGTGCTACGATTAAATGACATCAAATGACTAAATATTATGTCAGGCAGACATAATAAAACTGCTTGTATTTAATAATGTAGTACTGTATATATATATATATATATATATATATATATATGCTTGATTATTAATGCTATAATAATTATTATCATTTTTAATATTCAATTTTTTATTTAGATTGTTTGCAAACCTATACAAAACATTTATATGTATTTTAAAAAAAAAATTAAGCCGCTTTAAAAAAAGTTTGAGGTATAATTGTGTTTGTTTTTGGTATACAAAAAGTGAGTCTCTTAGTAATGTTAACCAGACATTTTTTACTCATTAGTAATTCCTGAGGGGACCCATAGCAAATTATTCTTCTGGGTTGCCCTACAAATTGACCTCATTACTGAACAGCTCTATTCATTCTGTATGTGTGTGTTTTGTCAGGTTGAGGTAAATCCATCACTGGACATGGCTGAGTCAGACTTTATGAACAACGTCATGCGTTGTCGATGTAAATATGATGGACACAGAGTGTTTATGTATGGCTGTCATGCAGGTATTATCCCCGTAACAATGAATGAACCAATGACATATGTATGTATACTCAAGCATTTGTCTAAATTCTGATACACTGTTGTTTCACAGGTGATGCCTACAGTGCAGAAACTGAAGATTTATTCGAACATCAGCGTCAGATAAGCAATAACTTCATTTGAGCCCAGTAAAGAGAGGTGAGAGGAGAGGATGTTCATTTCTGGCTCCCAGAAATATTGCTAATTGAACAATAAACCGGATGAAAGATGAGAAGATATCAGCTGATCTCAGAACAGTCTACCAGTAGCACTAATGAGTGGATGCTACACCGCTAAACAATTTCTCTATGGAACTGAATTAACTCTTCCAGATGTTTGGAAATCAAACGAAAGGCTTAGTTCACCTAAAATTAGATTCTGTTATGATTTGTCTTTGTATTTGACTTATGTTTTTAAGTATAGTAACATACTGGTTGTCCCTTTCCACACATTTGCAATGAATAGAGATTGGAGTTTATTTTTAGGAACTGTATTTAAGACAATGGATATGTGCATTCCTCTCTTGAGATTTACTATGGATGTCAACATTTTAGTAAATAACTTAAAGTGCCCCTATTATGGGTTACGAGAGGTTCTTATTTTGGTTTTGGGAGTCCCCAACAACAGGTTGACATGCATGCAAGGTCAAAAAACACTTTCATTTTCTTATGTATATTGCATTTATTTTTAACTCTATTTGTTCAATGGCTCCCAAAGATGAATTTTTCCAAACCCATCCAATCCGTGATTGCTCGATTTAATTTAAATCAGTGTTTGTGAGTTTTTAACACTCCAAAAGCGACACCTAGTGGCAAAGAATGAATTTGCATTTTCATTCAGACCAATGCAAAAAGAGAGTGGGCAATATAATAATGTTTCGTTTTAACTTCAACATGAAATGGATTGTAACTCAATTTAAAGAGACTCATTTCAGTGATTCAGAGTCAACTCTTTCTTTTGAGACACAATAACTTTATACACGGTGCACTTTCAGATGGAAAACTTTGCAGGATGTTTTCATTCACTTAGAGCTTTGTTAGACACTGCACGAAAGGTCCATTTATAAAAATCCATAATAGGGGCACATTCATTTTCAGTGAGTCTGAGCACACATTGTTTTTTATGAGAAAATTTGGTATATAGTTTTATCATATATTTCTAGTGCATTGCTTATAATTTAAAGATTCAGTCTTTTTTACTTTTCATTGAAAAGAGTGGATACTATATTCCTCAAAAATTCGCATTTTGTATTATGAGTCATATAAATCATATGAGTGTGTCTTAAGGTCAATTCACACTCTACTGACAGATAGCGATAAATGGCAACAGATACGCTGGTCAGGTTTTGTTTGATCAGTGTGTCATCATCTGCTGGCATTGGTTGGGGCTTGTTTTCACCATATTTGCTGGCTCTTGGAATATCTGAGAAGTGACTGGTCAGCTGGTCTGTGTCTGATGGTGTGCTGTGAATTGGCTTTTAGTGGTCACTGTTTTCGTAGTAGACTCTCTTGAGAATGAGTGGTGTGTTTAGGAATCCTTTACATTACTATTCAAACTTTTACTGGCTCGGTTAGTTTAACAACGAATGAAACCCTGTGCAGCAGAGGCCCTTGTTCTGAGCCACAGGAATTAGTAAATAAAGACAGAATCTGTATTTTTGGGTGAACTGTTTCTTTAGATATTATCCTTTGAATGACTAGGACATTATTTTCTAAGACTAGTTAGCTGCAGTTGTTAATCATCTGGTTAAATTAAAACATCATGTAAAATCTGTAGGGACCATGAGACTAGCATTAGAAAATAATGATTTTTTTATTGTTTTCATGTACCCATATATTTATTTCTTGACGTTATAGATTAATTATAGAATAAATGTGTAATTTTAGAATAAATATATTTGTTCAATGTTTAGTATTTTAATTTGTAACTAATTTCAACTACATTTTAACAAAAAAACAAAATAATAAAAAAATCTAATTCATATTCTGATCTACTTTACCTGACATCAAAATCCAGTTTGTTCACTTCTTCTGTTGATTTTTGAGTTTTATATCTAATTTTAATTCTTCTGTTTGAGTTATGCACTTTATTAATGGATGTCAGTATTCTGGAAGAAATAGGTCATTCACTACCATCTTTCAACACACACTTCTGTTTGTTTGTTTTATTAACATGTTGAAGTATTTATGCCTTCTTTCCAATTTTTAATAGACCTTTTTTTTATATATATAATTATTCGGTGAATTTCCTGACTCTTAAAGGGTAACAAAAGCTGTTGTATATGGTGAAAATTAATTTATTTAATACATTGTTAAACAAAATTTCCGGATGAAAGTTTTTTTTAGTTTGATCATTCTTTGTATTAATAAATGCTTGCTAAATGTTTGACTGCTTAAATGTAGCCTATTTAACATGTTCAAGGTTTGGAATTTGTTTAGTATGTACTTGAAGCTTTTTTTTTAAACATCTATGAGAATAAAGAGTACGTTGTTACAATGTTGCAAGCAGTCCTGAAAAGCATTTATAGTGTAAAGCAGTGAACTGTTGAACTGACTCCTACTGTGTATCTTAAATCCTTGCTATTTACCTTAACTTTCCATTTTCACAATGTAGTGTTTTTTAAAACATTTGTAAAATCATAATTATGACTTATTCTGTCCCTGTATTGTGTACTTTACTTTCACCATGTTACTCTTGATTTATTTCACCTATGCTTTTATTTATAATTCACATGTTACTGTATGCTCTTAGTTCTAGTGGTGCATAAATTGATTTCAGTCCCTTATTAACAGCAAACTTTTTTATATATAATCTTCTGGTGCTAATTGTGCACTTTTCTGTGAGTTTTTCATAGAGTAGTTCAGATGTTAAGCTTTCAGTGTAATTAGCAGTACTTTCAGGGATGAAATGTGTGCATTTTCAAGTTTTTTTTCAGAATTATTATTAAAATCAGCCAGGACTGATATAAATTATTTCAAAAATTATTCCAACGTGATGTAAACTCTTCTTACTGTTTTGTGATGGTGTTACAATAGTAAGTCTATGCAAACAACTGATCTCAAATGTGAATAAATATCGCTCATCACGTCTCATTTAGCTGCCTGTACTCTGTTTTATGCTCACTGTATACCATGATCCATTGCACAGGGACTCCATTAACAATAAATGTGTGTTTGTGAAAACTTTTCTCTGGGCTTCTGTTTTTGTACCAAATAAATATAAATGGCTGCTTAGAATGAGAAACAAACCAACTGAAGCTAAAAAAGGCACAGTATAAATCAATATATATATATATGCACACATGTAAGATATAGTGATAACGTTTTTAATTTAAATTTTCCCTGGAAGGTCATCTAGTTCCTACTGTATAAGAGCTGTGGAGAGAGCTGTAACCGCTAGCCTGAGGACATTGTGCACATTCAGCATGCCTGTCTAACTGAAAGCATTGGACACTTATGAGACAAATCACAGTTCAGCCCTCATATCAATGTATTTGTCGATTCTGCACATGGCACAGCTAGGTGACACATTATATTTGATCAACAGAAGTGTGACACTTTTATGAGAGTATATGGCAGTTCTACAGTCGTTTTTGTATGGCTTTGTTATGTTCACTGGGAAGGAACTGTTGTATTGCAGAGCAAAGCAATAAAACAAGGAAAGCTTGGGTCAAGAATACATTACGAGCTGTTATATTCACTTTCAGACTTGTTTAGGAAGCCCAAGTTATTTTGTTAAATCTTAACTCAATCATGGAAGTGTGTCAGGAAAACCTAAGAAGCAGGCCTTAAATGATTCTAATTATATTATTATACAATTAGAATTATAGGTCTGTTAAAAATACACATTTAAACATTCCTAATGTGCATCACAATCTTTATGAAAGAGGAAAAACAAATAATGATGACTTTTGAGAATGGGAAAAAATTAATAATAACCCTAACCCTAACATTATTTTTGAACATTGATGCTAGAAACGTACAATTTTATCAAAATTACCTTACCTTATCACCCATTAAACCATCAATCTTCTGACCACATAATCTTTATAAAAACACTATTAAAAAAATTATGAAATGTGTGTTTGCGAAAGCCTTTTAGGGTGATTTTGATATATTCATATGCAGTTTAGACATTTAGGATTGCATAAATGTCTTTTAGAATTATATGTAATTATTCCTATTTCATAAAACTACATGTTTTTCTTTAGCAAACATATTGAAATGGCACATTGTCATATTGGGTTTTGTGTTATATGCGTTTTGAGTAAATTTCTTTGGTTCCTCACAGTTCTGCTCTGACATTTACCGCGAACGGCAGAACATATGCATTGCCATGGGAGTTTCGCCTGACAATTACAGTTATATATACAGCAGAAAATGAGAGCTGTTAAAAGCGCTGATTATAGGGTGGAATCGGGACAGAGCTGTTTTTCTGCCCATGCCACAGAGACGAGCCAAGAGGCTTCTTCTGAGAGCTCCACAAACCGACACGCACAGAGGGATTATGGGATAGTACAAGGACTGAATACTCTCTAGACGTGCTAATTACCTAGCATTGTTTGCATAGCAAGGTAGATTTGCCAACACTTTGTGGGATCCAGCAGGGGGCAAGAGAGAGTAGCGAAGCTAAATGTCTAATAGGCTATCTGAACAAAGCAGTGATTGATTCATATCAAAGGCTGCACACTTCTCTACTATGTAATATAGTATGTAAACAGAATAGTACATCCAGATTCACAGTATTATATTCATACTACACATGGGGGCAGTTGTGGCCTAATGGATAGGGAGTTGGACTTGTAACCCAAAGGTCGCGGGTTTGAGTCCCAGGTCTGGGAGGGATTGTGGGAGTGAATTCCCAGCACTCTCTTCACCTTCAGTACCATGACTGAGGTGAGACCCTTGAGCAAGGCACCGTTCCCCCAACTGCTCCCTGGGCGCCGCAGCAATGGCTGCCCACTGCTCCGGGTGTGTGTGTGTGTGGTTGTTCACTTCTCACTGCTGTGTGTGTGCATGTTGGATGGGTTAAATGCACAAGAGCACAAATTCCAAGAATGGGAAACCATACCTGGCCACAAGCCACTTCACTTCACATTTATACTATTGAACATACTTTTTTAAGGGTTGCAATGTGATTATTTTTTTCAATAGAAGTTCATATTCAGAGTGTATGAGAGTTTGTTTGTTTGCTATATACTATATAGCAGTAAAGTAAACATATTCAGATACACCCATTTTGTTGAGCCAATCACATAAGCCGTAAATGTCATGTGATCACTGGAATAAAATGGCAGCTTAACAATGCTGTTTAGGTGATGGCACAATAAAGAACATGCATTGTCCAAACCCCCTTACTAGTGACTGTCATTTTCAAGCTTTTGTTTAAAATTATTTGGTTTATGCATTATTTTTTATCACACAAGTTTTATTATTATTATTATTATTATTTAATTTCATTTACATTCAATATGAGGTGGGTCTAGTGTTGCTTTCGTCAACGAAAATCATATCTAAGTATCGTGGTCAACGAACCTTTATCACATGACGAAAACGAGACAAGATGCAACTTAAATGCCGGTCGTGATTTGTTATATATTGCAGCCATTTGCTAAATTCATTTAAGTTAATTTTTTTCCTCATTAATGTACACACAGCACCCCATATTGACAGAAAAAAACAGAATTGTTGACATTTTTGCA
>JAUMHE010000062.1:17444192-17462700 GCA_032359235.1 Enteromius mattozi | reverse complement strand
TGTCTGTGTTTTTCTCTCACAACCTCTGTGATAATTCTAGAGTCCGAATGCGATGTCTGTGATATTATTTTTCACAATGCGTTTCCTTGTGTGTTTTGGCCAAAGCGATATGCCGTAGATTCTCTTACTGCACGCAAGTTTAATATATTTTGATATATAAAAGAAAGAAATAAATACAAATAAAGAGCCAGATCACAAAAACTGTTAAGACTGGCTATTGTAATATCAGTATCAGGTAAGATTACTCACGTTCATTCCTGCACTCGATTACATATGTTTTAATTATCAAAATTAAACATGGGTTTACTACAAATAAAAAACATAATAGTTAAACTAAAATAACCACACATTAACGTGGTTTTGCTGCACTGGCCATTTAGCTTCACCGTGGCATTTGTGATTATACTTATTGTAATCAATCTGAATGACTATAGCAATGCACGCATACAGAGTGCGTGATCTCTGTGACGCCCAGATTATCAAAACAGACCCTCTCACCTCTGTAATAAACACGGAGATGTTAGTCCTGTCCGAAATGGTGCATGAAAATCAGAGACGTCAGGTGATAAGAATCGAAGCTCACACGTAATTTAGAAAACTAGTCCCGTCCGAATAGGGCTACAGTGCAATTCGGCTAAGGTATACATCCACGCTAAAATATCAAGGTGGAAGTCATCATAGCTTGCGTACTATAGACCCAGCTCCTAACCCAACTTTGTGAATAGATTAACGGCGATATTTTTTTTATTGCGCGATAAGAGTCTCACGTTAACGCAGCACGTGAACACCGATAACGGCCCACCACTATTTTAAACACAATATGTTTCTTTCTTTTTTTACATAATGCATATTATATTATATATTACATATTATATAATGCATATTATAAAATATTTTTCTTATTGATTTTATATTATTTTATTTTATTTTATTTCTTTTAGATTATCCACATTATTATCAGACATTTAAATGACACACATGAAAACATTATTAAAAAAATAATAATAAATTAAATATGAAATTAAATTGAATTTAACTTGAATCTGTCTGCATCCGTATAAAAGGTTATTGTTACGGTTGTGTGTAGTCCAAAACACGAGGAGACACGACGGAGCAGTTTAACACATTTAATATACACAATACTGAAGACACTTTACACACAACATTAAACCAACGAGAACGGATGAAAACTGAGGGACAGAGAGCAACTTATTAGGGAAATGTAATCAAGGATAATTAACAAGACACACCTGAACAGAGTCACTAATTACACATAACTAGGTCACAAGGGAAAAACCAAAAACACAACACGTAACATAATTTAAAACAACTAATTAAAGTTGATCCCTCTCCCAAATTTCTGTTCAAATGTCTTTCACGCAAATATTTATCATTAAGAAAAGCGTGATTGTCTTTAAAGCTGCTTCAAAACATGTGCATTGTGAAAAGCGCAATACAAAATGAAGAATCAGCTGCTGCTCTAATTCAACTAGAGGTCAGAGCTGTAGAATAGTGATCACCGTGTAAGATGTGTGGATGTAAAGCTGGTTAAATGCACATGTTCACACTCCCTGTAATGTGATTATGGGCAGTCAGAGTCTGTGTCAGCAAAAGCAGCAGAGAGCCGCTGCTGGGGAAATGAGCTGGAAAGCCACTAACGATTTCTGCTGTGCGTTTGGTGATGATGGCCATCTCTGCTGTGTGTTACAGGCGGACGGGGGGTCGTGGTCGGCCCAATCGTCAGTCAGACCCTACCTGACATTTTCTGTGACAATGAGTACAGCCCTAACTTTCTGTTTCGCAACAACGGAGATGGTACATTTACAGACGTGGCGGCACAAGCAGGTAAGCAAGAGCTGGCACCTTTCTTTTTCTTCTGTTCATTGAGTTTGTTAGCCTTTCACAGCAAATATGCAATGATATATCTGTATTTTTTGTCACAGGGGTTGATGACCAGATGCAGCATGGCCGTGGAGTGGCGTTAGCAGATTTTAATCGGGATGGGAAGACTGACATTGTCTATGGAAACTGGAATGGCCCGCATCGTCTGTTTCTACAACTCAGCAATAATCGCAAGCAAAGGTTTAAGGTGCAGGTTTTAAAATCACTATTTATCCTTTTGGCTGTAATGGAAGTGAAAAAGGGGTTTTTACTGCAGTGCTGGTCAGGCCGGAAACTTTAACACAGTTACTTAGCTGCCTTCAAAAACTGGTGTTTTTCCAGGAAAATCTAGGTTGTTGTTTTTTAATTAGATGTGAATATACTGAATGGTAGGTTTCATCTTTGTTGTGCAGAACTAAACGTGATCCCTTCATTTTGATCTGTATAATTAAATCCTTCTGAGAGAAGACAGAGGATAAAATAATACCATCTGCTGTCTGATTAGAGTGTTCAATTATTCTCTAATCATTGTTCTATTGTTTGCGCAGCGACCTGGCTCTCGTTTCATCTGGTAAAGCACAGTGATTGTAATTAGTCACAGTAAGATCGAAGAACCTCTTTATTTTCCTGAGACGTACCCAGGAAGTTTTATAAATCTGCTGATAGCTTGACTGAATCAAGTATGAATGTTTTGAGGGTTTTTTTCTTTTTCTTTTTCTTTTTCTTTTTTTGTATAACCTACTTTTTGAAAGTTTGGGGTCATTACTGATTTTATTTTTAAAGAAATTAATATATTATTTCCGAAAGGATAAAAGGTTAATTTAATCACAAGTGCCGATTGAGACTTTTATGTTGTTACAAATGATTTCCACTTTAAGTAAATTGTGTTCTGTTGAAATTTCTATTCATAAAAGTATCCTAAAAAAGTATGTTTTCCACAAAAATTATAGGCAGCATTTTTGATTAAATGCAGCTAGGGGAAAAAAATTAACAGACCCTATAATGTAGTAGCCTATGAGATATTTGTTAACTTTGTGGTAGAGTAAAATTAAACAATATACGCTACAAAAGGCTGTGCGTTTTAGCATATATTTTTTCACTGTTTAATAAAAGCTGTGGTAAAATCACTATGACAGACATATAAAAATGAATGTATATAGCTTAGCCTTAGATTACAATTGAGTTTTGAATAATTTGATGAGAAAATAAAGTGCACCTATTATGGGTTATGAAAGGTTCATATTTTGGTTTGCATGCAAGGTCATAAATGCTTTCAGTATATTATAATATGCATTTATTTATACCTTATTTTAAAAAAAACACTCCCAAACTATTTGATCAATGATTCGTTTTTCCAAACCTGTCCTTGGTCTGATTTAATTCCAATAAACCCTTTTCACAAGACTGTGATGACATGTTTAACGGTCATCAGCATAGTAAATCCTTATAAGTTTTCATATTTGTGTTTTATTTTAAATGTATGTACATTTAAAACACCATTCTTTGTATTATATTACCTTTGCAACAAATTACACAAAAAAAAAAAAAAAAAAAAGTTTACGCTGAGTGTTTCTAATGCAGCATCTATGGGAAGGATGGTAAATTTGAGATTGTTCGTCCTTTTGATTGCCGTTATTAGTCTCTCTTTAATTTTTCCTTTTATTGGAAGTCATAAGATTTTCTTTTGCTTTTTGAGCAAATGGGAATGCAAAAAATATATTTATGATACTCTCCCATTCATTGATCTTCAAGTTAACCCATGACGATTTCCGCTGCAGAGAAACACGGAAATGTAAAAAAGGTCCGTTCCATAATAAAAGCAGCATTTGTGAGCTCAGTGATGCTTTGTTTATAGCAGTAACCAGGGAAACAGCTATTTTACCGCTACAAACGCGACACCTAGTGACAAAGAATAATTTAGCAATTTTATTTCAAGCGAGCGGGCAATATAGCTAATATTTCATGTTTAAAAATGACTCGTTTCAATGACTTAGAGTTGACTCCTATACAATATACGGTGCACCTTCAGATTTCAGTTTTTATTCACTTACAGCTGTTACATACTGCATGAAAGGGCATTTTAAGTTCATAATGAAATTTGTAATGTCTTTTAATGCCAGATTTTGTTGGCAGATTTAAGAACATTGTGATTTCTTCTGAAACTCTAGATGAGACATGTGAGATCACTAGGGTCTTTTTCTCAAGATAAAACTGAAATGCATAAGAACCTCAATCTGGTCTTTTTAAGAACATTGCTGTCTGGGAGAAACATTTGTCAGAATTTTCAGAATTTGTAAGTCTGCTAATCTTGAACTAATGGTTTAATTTGGCTATATGTAAACAAGCCTGTCCTTAAATAAATAAAAATAATTAAAGAAGTAATGAACCCAAAATATTATCCATTTATTTTCCAGCAGTAGTAGCCACGAACCTTTGGGTCTGTATCACCCGAGTGTGTCAGGTAATAGTGTTTGGTATGGATCAGCGCTGTGTGTGTAGGTCTTTCTCAGCTTTTGTTTGATCCCAGTGTTAGCGGCAGTGATTGGCTTCTTTAGCACAGAGATAAATGTCAGCAGGAAGCTGTTTTATGGGGGTCAATTGTTGGGTTAATGTCTCATGGGAGACCTTACAGAAGGATTTGTGCATCAGCGTAGGGCATTGTGACCTTTGCCATGTATAATTACAATGTGATTAAGATGCTCTGTTATTCCGTGCCTTAATTAAACTTTGGCTGAACAAGCAAACCAGCTAGTAAAGATCATGTATGAGTCATAATAAGGGTGCGCAGACTATGAATCTCTATCTATCGTTCTATCGTTCTATCTATCGTTTGCTCGTTCGTTCGTTCTATCATTATATGGTACATCTATCTATCTATCTATCTATCTATCTATCATTCGTTTTATTATTATATGGTACATCTATGCATCTATCTATCGTTTGTTTGTTCGTTTGTTCGTTCTATCATTATATGGTACATCTATCTATCTATCTATCTATCTATCCTTCTATTGTTCATTCCATCTATCATTAACATTTATGTTTACTCTAACTGAAGTTTACTCTTTCATTCTTTCGTTCTATCTTTCCATCTGTCTAAGATGACAAGTATTGTGTCATGTTCAGCTGTTCCTCCTCTGCTGGTTCCTGTCCAGAGATGGCCATCACCTCTCCTTCAACCAGACAGCAGAAGGTCACTTCATGGGCTTTCACCTGCAGGTTTTATGAGCCCTATAATTAAAATTGGGGTTAATACTTGAGAGAGTGCCGGCTTGCTCAATAACTCTTCCATGACTCGTTGCTGCACTATTGAAGCGCGACGATAGCAGTTACTTTTCTCTGCTCCCACTCCCTGAAGTTTTTAGACTGTGATTTACCTGCAGCTTAGATCTTTATGTCATAGATATCATACATCTGACTCTCCAAATCTTAACGCTGATGATCTCCTGTCAGCAAACATACTTTCCTGTCCCAGTTTAATCTGTAGAGACGACTGTATTACAAGGAAGACGTTCTTCAGTTGATTTTCCCAAGTGAGAGTGTGGGGTTTCAAATTTTGATATGCTGATATTCTCTGTACCAGGACATCGCCACACAGAAGTTTTCCATGCCATCTCCTGTTCGCACTGTCATCACAGCCGACTTTGATAATGACAATGAACTGGAGGTTTTTTTCAACAACATTGCCTACAGAGGACCTTCAGCCAACAGACTGTTCAGGTGTGTACTGTACTGATATGCATATGGCTACCTCTTTTATTTTTACAGAACACTTAAAGGAGACATTCAGCAGGATGTTCACACTGATTTAGATTTTTTTAAAATAGTATTTAATAATATTTTGCTTTTGTTTTAATTCATAAAATAATCGCTTCCACTTTTATTTATATATTTATTTTAATTGTAGTAATTTTGTTTTGCTTTTTGTAATTTGAAGTTTTGTATTATTTCTGTCTAGCTTGAATTGATTTTCATCAATTTTCATGATTTTTAAAAGAAATTATTTTGATTTAGCTAATTTTATACATTTTAAATATAATTTTGATTTTTTTTTAGGTTTACATTTGAAAAAAAATCTAATATTGATTTAATTTAATTTAATTTAATTTAATTTAATTCTTATAGTTTTATTACCAATAAAAACTGCTGCTCACTATTCACTTCCATTGTATGGAAAAGAACAACCTTCTGATAAAAACTTTGTCCCATACAAGATATCAGTTTGATATATACAATTTCTATACTTTCATTAAAAATAATACCAATTAAAAATCAATGTAACCACGAATGTACAGTAACCTGTCTTGGATCTTTTTACACGTTTATACAATTGCCTACTTGATCAAAATGACCTGTATCATCATTATGTAACAAAGTTATTTCTTTAACATTTACATTTTAAGGTAGGAAGTAATTATGGAAACACTCTATTTTGGGGATTTGGTGGTAAGCCCAGGCGGCACAACAAGCCAGCAGGTCCAACTGCCAGACCACAAACAAACCCAGTCCAACCACAACTCTACCTGATGGGAAATTCCCCCAACATCCGACCTCACCCGTTACATGATGGCTTTCTAATGAGAAGCCTGGATGTAGCATTAAACAGAACATTGTTTCAAATTAGTTTCTAATCCCATACTCAAACAGTCTGGACCTTGGGTTCTCAGAAAGCAAAGTCTTAAGCTTTTTATATAAAGAAACCTTTTAGCTGGCGTTATTAGTCATCAAAATATAAAGTATGAACTTGCAGCCCTAGAAATGTTTTAACTGAATCAATATTGCGGGGGTTTCATGAGCCCGTAAATGAATATCTCCTTTGAGACATGTTGTATAACATGCAGCTGACAAGGTACATTTGTCTCTGACTGTTCCTTTGTGTGGAGCTCTCTCAAGCCAAAAGGCAAAGTGAGTAAGTAATTAATCTTTACCATGGCAGAGTTTCTCGGAGAGAACACGGAGATCCACAGATTGAGGAGCTGAACATCGGGGAGGCCGCTGAACCAGAGGGACGGGGAACCGGTACGAAGGGTTTGGCTGGTTCATTCCATTAAAATGTAGGACTGTTTATTTTGTAAATCCATTTCATGAGTTGTACAAATAATAAATTGAGATTTTCCCCTTAAAATAACTTGAAAATAAACCAAAGCTTTTCATTTATTATTATTATTTTATTTTTTTTTTTTATTTAATACTAACTTTAGTTAATACTATGACAGTGCCTCGTGTGCATCCTCTCTCTGTTTGACATGGTTACTAAAAAATGTACACTATTATTTAATTATTTTTTTTAAAGAAAGAAATTAATATTTTTATACAGCAATAAACTGAACATTAAACAGGGTATAGTTCAATTAGGACATTTAAATAAGTTTTATAAATGTGCCTTGGAAAAAAACATTACTGGTGTGAATCATGAGCCAAAACAAAGGCACTGATATATTTTAAGATCAGTCAGTGCAAGTTTCTTTCAGTTGAAACAGCTCTACATTTACTAGGACTAGGCTTAAGCCTTGTCTGTGAAACCAGGGGTATCTTTCACATGTTTTGGAACTTTTTCTTCATCAAAAAATCCTGAAAAAGGTGTGATGTTTTCACAAAATATTTAGTGGCACAACTGTTTTCAAAATCGTTAAAATAAAAATGTTTTTTTGATCACCAAATCATCATATTAGAATGATTTCTGAAGGATCACGTGACACTGAAGTCCATCACTGCCATCACAAAAATAAATTACACTTTGACAATAAATTGAAACAGTTGTTTAAAATTGTAATAATATTCATTTTTATGTTTCATGTATTTTTTTAAAACTTTCTGAGCCCAAACCTGTAGTGTAAATACAATATTGAACAGTAATGTATGTTAACTGGGTACACATATAGTAATAGTAGTATAGAAATGATGAGTTTTGGTGTAGATGAACAAACAACTAAACTTTGCAGTAATGATGGTTGAGTTTATCTCCAAACCTTAATCCTAGTTATCTCCTCTCTACCACTAGATGGCATTATAAATCCAGGCTTGTGTGAAACTGTTCTTTTCTGACATTTCGAAGTCACCACTCAATCTGAATTATCATCATCATCATCATTAGAAAGCCACTTTATTAATGTAGAACTGGTCTAAATTTACCATTTTATTTTGGTATTCGTGCATAATAACATTCGTTACAGCTGTGTCTGAGTAGAATGACCTGTATTTCAGGAGCAGCTGTGACTGATTTTGATGGAGATGGACAGCTGGATCTTCTGGTGACGCACGGGGAAAGTGCAGCTCAGCCCATCTCAGTGTATCGAGTCACTCAGGTGAGGACGTGTTGAAGACCGGTCAGACACTTTTAGGCTAATTATTAAATGTTTTGTGGAGAAATAAATTACGTTTGGTTTTAGTATCAACTTCATCTCAAATGTTTTTTTTTTCTTCTAAGAAAAGTAAAAGTGCGTCGGTATTTACAAATGAGACAACAGTATGGAGTAAAAATGAGCCGTGGTCGTTTGTTACTTGAATATGTATGGCTTCCGGTGTCATTCGTTCCCTTCATGCTGCTTATACAACACCCTGGAACTTTATTATGATTATAATAAACTCACTGGTTTGTAGAACAAATAGTTATACCATATACTTAACTTTTGGTGTTCTTCTAGTTATTACTAATGGCAGTTTAAATCCATGTTACAAGGATTATTAGAAATAAAACGCATAATAACAAATAACAAAAAATTAAGAAATACAGTATAACATGAATGTGGATAGCTAATAGCATAAATCAGATAATATGGTTTAGGAAGAATTAGATTTCAAAATCTCATACTTCTGGCAAATGTTCTTATCTCTATATTTGCCATTTTTAGGCATGCATCATGATAGCATAGAAAAAGGGTGACCATGCTTCCTCTTTTCATAGGATTCAAAATTTCCTAAAATGTGCAGGTTTTGGCTTAATTTTGCTCTCTGCAGTCTTCATATATTAAACCATGGGTAAAAAGTACTTAAATGTAAATGTAACAAATTACTGTATTTAAGCATCTTTTCAGGTACTTTGTAGTTTTACAGAGTATCAAAAACATTAGCAACTTTTACTCTCTACTCTCTAATTCACCACATTTCTGAGTAAGTATCGACTCTTTACAGTTACACAGGCACCTTTTCTGCAGCAGTTTATTTATGCTACAAAAGACGTGATTTCGCCAACTACAGGGCACTGAAAGTACTATATCTTGTGCATTTTACCCTTACCCAAAATTGTCAACGGGTTACTTTACGACATGAACGTGAGTTCCTTAGCCAATAGTTGTGAATCACAGGTGTTTTATATGAGATGAGGACATGACTGCAGCTGGCAATGAGCCCCAAACCTGCACATCCAGTGCAAGAAAACTTTGACATTCATTTTTATTAATCCGTTATACTGAAGAGACTTTTTTGTATTGTTTTTTTGTATGAATGTATAAATACATTGACACATTTCATGTATAAATAAGTGATTGCTCAGAAATCAGCTCTTGTTTTTGTTGCATTTTCTGTGCCTTGTCTTGGACTTTTATGGACCGTAGTGTTTGTAGTCAGTTTATCTTATCTTGTTTAGCTTGTTAGCCTCCTGTGTATTTACAGCCCCAGTGTTAAACTCTTTGCGAGTTGTTGAATGTAATGGTTGTCTTGTTGTCTGTAATCCAGTTCTTGTTGCCTGTTTGGCTTATTGTTTGTTCTAGCTTTTCCATGAAATATCTGCACATAGATCCTTGCCTCTGCCTGTTTTCCCTAGCTTCTCCACAACATTACAGTTTTTCACTGGGATGTCTCTGTGCCTAGTGCATCTTTGAGCCTATATTTAGTATAAGTAAAGTACTGTTAAAATCAGATACTCTTAATACTTTCATTCAAGTTGTTTTGGAATTGGTGACTTGTAACCTGTAGTGGAGTAATTTTCATTTTAAGGTATCTGTACATTTTCTTAAGTATGGCTTTCAGGTACTCTTTACACCTCTGATGTACAGTATGCATAATTGCATTACTATGACGTTCTGTGTAGATCCCACCTTCTCACACCACTACTGGTTGATTATGTACATGCCTGAATGCTATTGGTCGAACTACTTTTCAGTCATTACCTTCAGCAAGTATAAAAAGCCGAAAGAGGATGCACGGTCATCCTAAAAGGAGTATTTTGTGTTTCTGGTTAAAGTTTAACAACTGAAAGTGCTGTTCTGACATGGAGATTTAAGTTGTTGGTTTCTCTTTACAGGGCTCATCTAATAAATGGCTCAGAGTGATTCCACGCACACAGTTTGGGGCTTTTGCTCGTGGGGCAAAGGTGATAGTCTACACCAAGAGAAACGGCCCTCACATGCGCATTATAGACGGAGGATCAGGGTACTTGTGCGAAATGGAGCCAGTGGCTCACTTTGGACTCGGTATGTATTTCTTTCCCTAAAAAGCCTGCCTAAAAAAATCTTTGCAGGAAAATCACATTAAGAAAGGAACAGCTATGAAATTGACCAGACCTGTAAAATATCTATTTCATAAGTGCATCCACCGTCTCGGAAATGTTCAGGGTCGCCGAGCAGCGGGAAAATAAGCGTTCGCTCTGCTGACTCATTACAGAGAAACAATTATGATGTAACTCCAGGTCATGTTCAGCGGGGGGCTTCGGATCTCAGTAACATAATCCTCCGCGTGGAGGCCGGTTCCTTGAATATCGTCAGACTGAGAGTCCAGAGAGAAGCCTGCAGGTGCAGAAGCCGGTGGCAGCAGACCGGGACCTTTTCCCCATGGCTCGGCCATGTTACAGATGCTTGGAGGCACATGGCTTCATCTGGGAGCTATCGGACAGATTTGTGGCAGGAATAGGCTGCCAGCTGGAAGCTTGGGTTGTTCTGAATGTGCTGTGAAAATCAAAACGATAGCCATCAGTGGTCACTGGATCACCCTGAGGGCTCGTAAATATGTGTGTACGTGATCAGGCCTCTCATCGATGTTTCTTTCAGTAAGAGTGTTTGCAAACTGATCTACAAGATAAGTCCATAGTACAGTTTATGGTATCAGATTATGGAAGTCCAATATTTATTTTTTAACACATTTTTATAATGCAATTGTGAATTTTTTTCTTGAAATGGTGACTTTGTCTAAAAAAAACCTGTATGATATAATATCTAACAATAGTAACTTTCAAGAGGATCTATATTTCTCACAGTTGTGACTTTACATTTCATTTTTTAGAGTTAATATTTCATAATGCGACTCTAGTTCTTAATAATGTTCTCAGTTTTGTTTCAGATTAAACAGGGTGTTACAAATTTGTTTAGTGACCTAATTAGTTAAATAGAACAGAAACGTAATTCTTCAAATTTCAGATTTATGTTTCTAGATTTTTTTGTTTAACCTAATTTTTCACTTTTTCACAATATATTATATTTAGTTAGTGTTCCATGGTACTTTTTGTTAGTGAATATTAGAAGTATTACAGGCAGTTACCTACTGTAAACCCTGCAATCATCAATCATTTTCCACATGCTGAATTTGAAGATTGTCTTTATTTACTAAAAACCCGACAGATGCTCAGTTGTCCTCTCCAACTAAACTGCATCTTTCAGAAACCGCTGGTGAAATGTCATGCTTTTTGTCTCTCGAGGCACCTGAGCCAGCGTTGGTCCTGCCAGGAGCCCTGTGGATCTGTTTACCTAAGAAATGTCGCTTTAATAAAGAACTGGGAAGGCAGTCAGCTTCTCTCCTGCTTGACTAAAGGCTATAATGGAAAAAGTCTAGCGCCCACCCTGTCCCTCCTCATTTTAACTCCTTTTGAAGTTCTGCCTTCCTCCTCCAACACATTCATTTCCAATGGATGATCTCTCCATTCATGATCACTACGACAGACTCCTCTAACGGCTGTGTTAATTACTGTCCCTGCTGTCTGTGAGAAAGTGTCTCTGACAATCAGATTGAAGGTTGTAAACGGATGCTTCTGTAAACCTTAAATGAAGTGCTTTCCAACCACCGTGCCATTTATATGGCTCCTTATTTCAGCCACCGAACAACAGACAGATTTCATCGGTCTGGCATATGAGAACCTCATTGCTTTAATGCCTCAGTGACTGCTATGCCAGAAACTCTCTGGCCTGTGAACCCCACACACCGGCAGTCATGAGAAACCGGCATCAAATGAGACGTGTTCAGGCCTCGCTGCTCACGACGCTGCCCACAGCTGAGACTGAACGCATTCTTGTGCATTTGTTTAAGAGTCTACGTGGTCTGTGCCAAACCAGAGCCTATTCCAACCTGGCTTTTGCCGATAAACTTCTTGGGAGGGCCCTTTCTCCAGAATGGTATTTTTCCATGGAGAGCTGTACATTAAGAAAATAAATCATTCATTATGTCTCCTAAGCCTGAGGGGAAGTTATAAAGACGGACTGTTCGTGAAGTACTGAAAGGATTGCTGCTTTCCTCTGACAGGGAAAGATGTGGCCACCAGTGTGGAGGTGTTCTGGCCAGATGGACATTCTGTGGCAAAAGCTCTGGAGCCCAGTGACATGAACAAAGTGATGGAGATCTATTACCCTGAGAATGAGGAAGAGGCGACTCAAGTAGTGGAGATCGAGGTACCTACCTGTCATATTCATGTGTTCTTCTTTATTTGAGGGGTTTAATTGTTGTACAAATACTCTTTCTTTTCACAGTGTGGACCAGGATTTGAGGTCAATGAAAATGGCCGTTGCACGGGTAAGGTTCTTGAGTGATGTGACCTTTGACTTCCCATAGACCTAAATCCCATAAACACACACACACACACACACACACACACACACACCTACACACATTTGCTTCTGTGAACTGTGTGGACTTTCCATAGATTTCTATTACTTTTATACTGACCAAAAATATTTAAATACAACCTCTTTGCATTGTTACACCTTTAGATAAACATCATTTACTATTTTTAAAGGAAAACTCCACAGATTTTTTATATTCCACTATGTTCATCCCTCAATTTAGACGCCAATATGTTAGCGTTTAGTTTAGCTCCATTAATTCCTTAGGATCCAAACAGCGTTTTCCCTGTTTAAAGATGGTTACATGACTAGTTACACAAGTAAGTATGGTAACACAAAATAAAACGTGGTGATTTTCTAAGCGGATAAAAAAGTATAATGTATAATGTAAGGAAGAGCACTTCACAGCACTTCTACCTCGGCACAGTAATATCATCAATCCTGAAAACTCCACCTCTTCCTCTCCCTCTCACTTCTGTAAATACAACCAATGAGACTTTCACTTCCACCTGTGCTACTAGCAGGGGAGCTTTCAGGAGTGATGATATTATTGGCCCGAGGTCGAAGTGCTGTGATTAAGAGCACGCACTGAGATGGGAGAGATATGTATCAACTTGTCAAAGTTGAGAGAAGAACATAGTAGAATATGGAAAATTTTTCCACAGACTGGTGCCCACACAATGTTTTGCTGTCCTTGTGGGGACATTTAGTCCTCACAATGTAGCACAAACAATATATATAAGTTGTTGGGTATCGGGGACATAAATTTGAGTCCGACTTGGATTATAATGTAAAAACATAAAATAAAGGCATTGGGTCATTACTATGGTGACGTGCTAATGGAAAACTGTGAGTCAAGTCTCCTTTGTGATTCACATATGAAGCCCTGTTTGATAACGTGGTGCAAAGCAGTCCAAATCAGTCTCTCATGAGGTTCCATTTCAGTTAGGATTTTGCCTTTAATAGGAATCTTCCTATAGGCAGAAGACAGCATGGCAACTCAGCAGGGTTTGGAACAGAAATTGTGTCAGTCATCATGAGTTTGGGGTAGTAGGAGCGACTTCTTTGTTCACACATAAAGTTATCTAAAAGTATTCACTCCCACAAATAAATGTAGTTGTCACTTCTTTAACTTTGCATGTTTATTCCACTCCTCCTCTTTGTTTAGACCAAGATGAGTGCACACAGTTTCCTTCTGTCTGTCCCTCGGAGCGACCCGTCTGCACCAACACCTACGGGAGCTTCAAGTGCCGTGCAAACAAGAGGTGTAACCAGGGATACGAGCCTAATGACGAAGGGACAGCATGTGTAGGTGAGTTGAGACTAAAGCCAGATGATTAGAGTGGATTGATGCAATTAGGAGCCCCTGCGAAAAGCTGTTTGCCCTCATTTCACAAAGGTAGAGTTTCACTTTTGAGCTTTGGGGCAATAATGTCTCAGACTGTGCACAGATTTACAAAGAGTTTGCAAGTCAGAAATTTCAATATGAACTAAAATATTTCTCACTTACAAGACCAAATGATACTAATTAATATTCTTATTTTACATCAGCTACTTTCTAATATCTTTACATTTAAATTCATTTTTGAAATTTGTAAATATGCTGTACAAAAAAACTTAAGTGTAGGATTTTTCAGGAATAATTCAAATACAGATTCACTAATAATAATTACAAAGATACAGTAAGCAATACACTGAATTATATGTGAAATATATTTGTAATATAATCATACAACAGTAGGTTGACTTCTTTGTTTGTGCACTACAGTAGAGTCTTGGTTGTTGCTTTAGCAAGTTGTGTTATGCATTTATTTGTTTGTTTGCTATGATCATTACCATGAGATCTCAAAAATATGTCAGATTGTGCTTAAATTTTCAAAGTGACCAAAGCTTGCAAGTCAGAATTTTTACTATGAACTCAAACATTCGTCCCAAATGCAAAGTGAGTTTACAACTCAACATTCTTATTTTACATCAACTATTGTACAATATCATTCTGTTTTCATTTCAGGAGGATTAAGATTTATTTGAAACAGTTTTCATTCAGAAATTAATAAAAATTCTAAATTACAAAGAGGCAAGCAACTAACTGAATTAAACAATATTTTTAAAGGGTTAGTTCACCCTAAAATGAAAATTAACCCATGTTTTGCCAGAATTATATAAAAAATTTCCTTGCTCTTTCAAGCTTCAGAAAGGGAGTAGGCAGGTGTTTTTCTTCAACTGTCCAAAAATAGTCAAATAAATCATGTGGATCCATAATAAAATGTGCCTTACACGGCTGCGAGGATTGAATAAAGGCCTCCTGTAGCGAATCCATGCTTTTTTGTAAGAAAAATATATAAAACCATTAGATCCTCAAATGTTATAAATACTTCTTTCTCACTTCTGCTGACTGTTATGTGCAAGGGGTTCTGCTGGATGATGTAGGACAAGCACCAGTGATTTGTAACAGCAAAATAAAATGCTGGTCACGAGTTAGAAACACAAAATGAGGATTGTAAAGAAAAATATAAGGCAAGGGGAGACAAGTTTTCTATTAGTAAACTAAGAAAACTTTGGGGAAATTTTTAATATAACTCCGATTGGATTCATCTGAAAGAAGAAAGTCATATACACCTGGAATGCTTTGAGGGTGAGTGAAATGGGCTAATTGTCAATTTTGGGTGAACTAACCCTTTAAGTAGATTCTTATTTTTGGTAAAACATGCTTCAATATTCTTCATTTACAGTGTCAAAAAATATTTTTTACAGTGTAGTTTGCTTCTCTTTCTCTTATCTCTGCAGCCCAGGTGGCTTATTTTGGCGGAAACAGATCCTCAGCCTCTAAGCGCTTGGCTTCCCATCTTTGGCCTCTCGTACTAACTCTTCTCGCTGTCTTTACTGCTTGCTTGGGGGCATGAAGGGCAGTGCCTCCCCTTTCCTGACATCTCTTCCACCCTGTTTGGTCTCCGATTCTCTATTTTTCTTTAGTTTTCGCACTGAGGTGTTTGGGAGTCAGCTGTAAAATGAACTCTTCATGGACCTGTCGCTCTTGCAATGTCGTCACTTACAGACCTGTATAAATAATGCTTCGCTTTCCAGTCGGGAACCACAAAAGATCCCTGTTTTTCAGATAAAACAAGTATTCCCACACAAAGACCTTCATGTTCATCAACTGTGATGTGGGATAAGATTGTAATGATCTTTACGAAAGGCCGTGTCTCAGCGTGTTACAGCGATTATGTGTTCTAGCGCATTCAGTCTCAAATCGGCAACAGCGTGTTAGCAGGTTTTCCAGGAGAGCATATGCCTGGCCATCTGTTTCATGCAAGGTTGCATTCCTTGTGCTCTGAATAATACATTCATGAGAGATTCGTACTGTACACTTTTGACCCTCACCAGTACTCACGACTGCCCTTGGGATTGGTGCATGTTTTTGGCATGGATGAGTTTCATTTAGCAAAATGTTGTTCAGATTTCTACATATGGGATTTCACAGTGATCTAGCTGCAGAAACATAGACCCAGACAACATTGTGAAGTAAAACTTTTATTTCGAATCATGTTTGACTTTTTTAGCTTTAAATACCATAATAGAAATATGGCAAGGTTTCATTGAGTGTTGGTTGTTCCTTTGACAGGATATTATGCATTCTTATTTAATAATTTGCTATGACCATAACCAAAAATTACTTTTAAATATTTTAACTTTAGAGTTCAGTACAGTCATTTTCTATAAAATCTGTCCGTGGCTGTTGTCCAAAAAAGAAAGAAAAACACCCTAAAAGTAGTCCATACATCTTCTGTGCAGTCTTGTGCAGTCAAGACAAATAATAGTTTTGTGTGAGAAATAAGCAATGAGAAGAATTTGGTGTAAGAAACAATGTAGGGAAACAATTGGTAACACTTTTTTAAGGTGTCCATAATACAGAGTAATTACCTATTAAGTACTTAGTAGTAGCCATTGTACTTACATAATACAAAATGTATTTACCATGTAACTAAATTATGGAACAATGGCTACTACTAAGTACCTAATTAGGTAATTACATGGTATAATAACACCTTAAAATAAAGTGTTATCAAACAATTTTCCCTAAAAACATTAACTCAATTAACATGGAAATTTTAAAGAAATATGAACTATTTTTGTCATGTCAACTATTCATTGTAAAAGGAATATTTCAGGCAAATATGATTTTTTTTTTAAAATTATTTACACCTTCACTTTATTTTTAGAATTTTAATGCTGTTATTTTTTTAATTGAACAAAGAAAAGAATCTTCACAAATCTAAAATAGTCAATAGTATACGTGCGAAGATCATTTGGTTTCATTTTTCAATGAAAAGTATGGTCTGTTTCTCACACAAAGCTTGCCATTGGCTTCAGAAGTCTGAAAAGATAGCACACAAATCATATGGACCACTTTTATTGTGTTTTGTTTAGGTCCTTTTAGAGGATAAGTAAATACATAATGACAGAATTTTATTTGGAAGTGAACCTTTGAAGACATTATTCACTGGTAATGGCTTTGGATTTTCCCCTTATTCTAAAGCAGTCGGCTTAGTAAATGCATCACTATGTATTGTAGATTTAAATTTTTTAATTCATTTTTATAAACTGATTTAATTTAGCCTTTTCAACCCTAGTTATTGGGAATATTATAGATTGCTATGCCGAATATTCACCAAAGGTTAATGAAGCGTGTGCGGCTCAATGAAAACATTTTAAAATGCAGTACAAGCTCAGTTTGCTTTGGATGTACATATTATTTCCTACTGAATGTCCTTGACTGAAATGAGACTGTTTATACAGGATCACTGATTTCAGTGCATCTGTGTTGCTACAGAGCTCAGAATCCACATTCGCTGCATTTTTTAAACATTCTGTATTGTCATAACTGGACTCAATGCTTTTGAACAGTCGCAGCAGTAACATTTGATATGAATTCACTGTGGTCTTTGATGGAGGTGTTAAATAACTTCTGAACTGACTCATGAGGTGTGCATTGGCTAAAGACCCCTCAGTCTCCAGGGGCGAATATAGATTCTCTTTATTTTATTACGCTGTTCTAATTTTCCATGTCATGACTCAGACAAAACATGTGCCGACTGCTTCGGGAAAAATGTCAGATCTTACAAGACTTGACAGATGCCACCTATAATTATTATTTAAATGATACATGTAGTTAGAGAGCAGATTAAATCAAGCTTACCTCAGTGTCATGGTTACAAGGAAAGGCACAGTGTGGAATCTCAATAAATGCATGTCATGGTAAAGGGATATGTGAAAATATGAGCTGTCTTTGTAATGTCTGCCAAAGCAATTCTGGTGAAAATTCCAGCATGAGTTTCTATGCTAGTCTAGAGTGGTTTGAGCTGCTTAACCAGTAAAAAGACTGGTTAAGCTAGTTAAGAAGCTTGGTGGGCAGCAGACCAGCTGGAGTGTTGAACGATTAATCAGATTATATGAAAAGCTGCTCCCAATGAAGATGTAATTTCCACTTCTATGTATGATTTTTATGGAAATAGCACACAGGTCTATACTTTCAGTAAAAAAATGGTAATGTTGATCCCGTCTTTTTGTTTTCGAATGAATAATTGCTCATTTTCTTTGCAGAATTCACTATAATTTGGGATCCATGTGTAAAATAAAGTCAAGACCTTTTTCTGTTTTGTTTATTGTCTTGTTTTTTGTCCCAGCAATGTTCAACATCTGTGAGCCTCCAGAAGCGAAAAAGGAAGAGAAAAAAATATATATGGGACCCTGGACCACAAAACCAGTAGCAATAGCCAACAATACATTGTATGGGTCAAAATTATTGATTTTTATTTTTTGCCAAAAATCATTAGAATAGTAAAGATCATGTTCTATGAAGATAT
>JAUMHE010000062.1:17427866-17444092 GCA_032359235.1 Enteromius mattozi | reverse complement strand
TATATATATATATAAGAACTTCATTTCGACAACTAGGTGATTTTCTTAATATTTTTTTGCACCCTCAATTTTTTTCTTTAATTGTTGCATCTCGGCCACATATTGTGCTATTTTAACAAACTATACTTCAATAGAAAACTTGTTTATTTAGCTTTCAGATAATGTATAAACCTCAATTTTGAGTCCAGGGTCACGTATAATAAAATAATAATTATTATACAGTACATTCATTCTATCTCCCTCTATACAGGATAGATTTAAGCCGGGCTCACACTGTGCAATTTATTTTTTTTACATTTTTACAAGTCCTTTAGGATTGTATTTGTCAGACAATACGAACATGATGATCATGTCACACTGTGGGATCTCAGTTGTTACTAATGTCAGACTGTACAATATTCAAGACGTGTTAAAAAAGGTGCGTGCAAAAAAAATCGTGTTCATGGTCTCATTCCACACATTATTAAGTGACCGCATGCTGCACTGCAACTGATCATGGCTTGTCTTAAAATACGAAAAAAATTTGATGTTCGTCGTAGGAGATGTCACACTGCAGGACTATCCGCAAAATCTTCTGACACTGCCAGAATTTCATCTGAGGTAAAATTTTATCACAATGGCCATTACTTGGCTGTCAGTGAATATGTCAAACTAACAGTCAAAGACTACAGATTTTAGCCTAGGATCATAGGAATCTTTTAGGATTTTTAAAATTTGTCAAATCATGGTCAAAATCTCAGCAACATTTTTTAAAACTTAATTACAAATATTGCCTAACATTGCTATATTAAATTTAAGTTTAAGTTAAAAACTTAACTTCCTATTAGAAAGTTCAAAATTAGAAATCATAAATGCTAGTTTGAATCAAGCATACTTCTTTTTAAAAACTGGGTGTCAGATTTTATTTATTTATTTATTTATTTATATTCGGTAAGTTCACATTAAATTTATCAAAAGTGACAGTACAAATTTCTGATACATAACAAATTCTTTACTTTTGAGCTTGGATTCATCAAAAAAAAATTAATGGTTCTCACACACACACACACATGTTGGGTTTACATGTTTTATGGCGACATTCCATAGGCGTAATAGTTTTTATACTGTACAAACTGTATGTGGTATTGTCCTACACTGACCCTACACCTAAACCTACCCCTTGCAGGAAACTACAGCCATTTTTAGATTTTCTAAAAACTTAATTCTGTGTGATTTATAAGCTTGTTTCCTCATGGGGACCTAAGAAATGTACCCACAAGGTCCACATTTACTGGTATTCCTATCTTTGTGGGGACAGTTGGTCCCCATAAGGTGATAAATACCATGTGCACACACACACACACACAAAACATTTTCAGCATTGATATTATTAAGAATTTAGGTTCTGATAATAAAAATGCAGTATTTCTTGATCAAATCAGCATATTAAAATGTAACACTTAAGATGAAAACTTTGCTTTCACCTGAATAAATAACTTTTTAAAAATATATTCAAACAGAATTTAAATTTAAACGACTAATATTTCGTAACATTGTGGTTTTACTATATTTTTGATATCTAAAAAGTATATATATATTTATTATATTTATAAAATTATATCTTTTTTATGGGAAAAACTTTATTTGTGATGATTTTCACAAAACCATAAATTCTTACGCAAAACAAATATATGCATTCATTAACTAAACTTTTTGAATGTCTCCAAAGCAAACACAAAGTTCAGCAGGTGTATGGAGGGGTCACTTTAAGAAGAGCAGGGCACATTGGTTTACCCGAGGCTATTACAGCTTGCTTTCTTTGAAGGGCTCACTCAAATATTCAAGACATATTTCAGATTTAAGCCTCCAAGTTAGCCTGAGAGACAAACAGATAAAGAGAATGAAAGGAAAAAAATGGAGCAAGATCAAATCTGTGAGAGGAAAGCAAACAGTCGGCTGAGATGTGAGATCGCTGTGTGTTTGTTGTGTTTGAATGCTACGTTAGATCCCAAAGGCTGGGATGTTTAAAATGGTGAGGTGTATGGCAGGCAGCACTGGGCCATGCAGTCTCACGGTTCAGTACTAGCGAGAATACCACTGATGTACCTGTTTACTCAGGTGCTCTCCTCTGGCCATTACTGGGCAACCAGCCAGCAAGGTAGATGAGAGACATGGTACCAGACACTCCCTCAGGTCAGCTTCTCATCAGGATTTTTATGTGTTTTCCCTTTAACATGGTTTCTTGAGAAGTGAGAATGACCTAATGTTACAGAAAGAGATGAATATATCGCTCTGTTTTTTTGTTTTTTTTGTGTCCATGGTTCTGTGACACTAGCAAAAGTGAGTTTTGACCTGTATTTGACATTACTAAAAGTTCACAGGGGCGTCGTAGTTGGGTGAAAAGTGGGACTAAATTACCAGGGCCTTAAGTGGGGGGAGGGCCCCTGAGGAGTGAAATTTTATTTTTTCTTTAAATGTAATTTTAAGATCACAATAAATGTTGTCAACTAATGTAAATGCTAATATTTTGGGTAAATGCATCAGTTGATTGATGTATTAAATGGTGTCGTAGGTAGTTGCACTGCCTGTGCGTAGGGCCCAGAATTTGGTGCCACGCCCCTGGTTGTACATATCATGGCAGGTGATTGTTTCTAAAAGGTTTCAGCACAGGTTAGCTCTAAAAAAAAAAAAATGCTAAAAATGTGGGCGTGGTGCGCTACTGAGGGGAGGGGGAAGAGAGAAGACAGAAAACACACACAGCTTGGGGGTCAGTTTCATTTCACTCTCATCGAGTTAAAACACAAATAAATGCACAGCCATTTGGACTCTGCATCAAAAACATACATGAATACGCTGTTGCACCTCTGCTAACTTTTAAGGCTTGTTATAAGCCATTTGACAAGTCGAGCAGTAAAAATTGTTACATTCACAAATGTATGCAATCTCACTGTCTGAAGCATGAGCGTCTGTCATAGCAAATCCACAGCCATTTCTCAGTGGCTTTGAGCAAATCAACACATGCTTTTTTGAATAATTAAGCAAAGCATCTTCTTATAGGATAAAGAACAAGTCATCGATGTACTATAGTCTATTGCCACTTCAAAAACTGTGACATCACCCCAATGAAAATTTTAAACCCGGAAGATGAAAATAGCACAAAAAAGCTTACAATTCACCAGTTTTCTCCATCAGTAGCATTGTCTTTTATGGTGTGCAACATAAACATCTCTGTCAAAATCTCAGAAAAAGTAGTTTGGGGATACATGATCCTTTAATGATCTGCTGTGTTTGAAAATAATGTACCAGTAAACCCACACTAAACACAACATGAGATCAAAACACATTTGCAAATCTTTAAGCTTTTTTATTAAAGGCACAATATGTAAGATTTTTGTTATAAAATATCCAAAAACCACTTGCACTGTGTTATATATTTCATGTAGTTGTGTACTTACATTATCTCAAAAGTTCTGTAGGATTTGTAAATTCAAAGAAATTCCAGATTTAAATAATGAACCGTCCCTGTTCATTGTCACCTATCAATGACGCAATATCCACACTATCCTCGGTTTCCGTCTATGAATGCTATGGCAACACGCGTAGACAAATGCGTAAGTGGTAGTTATTTATTGTGCATTTCGATATCATGGATCATGATTACACACTCCACAATCCCAAAAAACGCAGATGTACACAAACTGAGGCAAGAATATATTGAAACAAATAAACGAGAACAAATATAGTCGTGGCGCTTCCGAAAAGGAGGGAGTTTCGTGAAAACCTCGGACTGGACAGAGATTCCGCTCTCGCATGTGTTTTAATAGACGGGTAAGTAAATATATATTATTGACTGTGTAAGTAATAGTTATGTACAGGTGGTTAGGTGATTAAACAGATATAAATGAGCTTTTCATCCGTGAACATGATTTGTGAAAACGACATCTTCCAATGTTCAACGCTCTGTCATTGCGTCATCGAACTTCGCCTCTATTATTGTTTTGAAAATGCGACCTCTAGTGGCATCGTGCATATTGTGCCTTTAAGGGCTGTGTGTTTCACAAAATTTGTACCCGAGTGCTATGCATTGCAAGTGCAATTCTGTACCGGGTGAGCTACCGAGCAGGTTTACTAAGTTCAGAAACGCCATATATATATATATGGAGCTAGTTATTCGTTTATAGATCATGCACTATGGTAAAAGTGTTTTAAGGTCATAATTTATTGATAATCTGCCCTCTGTAGTCATAATTTGTGTGAAAAGTTGTTGATGTTTTACTGGCACTAGTGTTCATTGCAGGTGGAGAACTGTGTAGCTATGTTTTAGGAGTTTTGCAAAAACGGAACTTTGTAACAAAAAAGCATAAAATATACCACAATGCAAAAAAAAAAAGTTACAAGAACACCATCTTGAAAAATGAATGGGATTAACAATTTAATTGAACACTGAAAATGCATTGTCTTATATTAATAATCATGTTATGATTTAATGTTTGAAAGCACATATGGTTGTGCTCTTTGAGTGCCCACATACATTTGGCCGTATACTGTATTTGGTTGAGGCAAGAATAGATTCACAGTCAAGATCAAATCTATTATTCATCTCCTGGCCAGTTCTTTGGTTCTCTCTCGCTGTTCTCTCCCGCTTCGCTACTGCACTGATAAACTATTGATGGTGTTGAAAAAGAGTGAGCACTTAATGTTGAAGAGAATGTGAATAAAATTGGTACTGATAGCTTGTATTCTAGATGGAGGAAAGCAGTAACTCGGTTTGGGAGGTCTGAACATCACTGACTGCCATTGTTTGCTGCCATTGGCGTTCCTCTCATTGTAAATGGGCCAAACCAAAATGGCTCTTTCTCTTAAATGAAGCACTTGAGGACACTTGGCTATGATGGATTAAAGAATTAAATCTTCTAGACTTTTCCTTTTGATCTCTGTTGATTTGTTTGGGCATTTATGAAACACATTGGACTGATTAAAATAATTCAAGAATAGTTTTGGTCAGTTTTCATGTAATACTCTTGCTTGATGTTTTTGGATATTATTCATTCATTATTTTTTGACCAATATTCACATTATTATCCCATTTGACACTGGTTAACATGAACATTGTGAATTATAGGAGGGGTTAGGAATGTTTTAAGTTTGTGCAATGTTTTTCAGTCTTGGTGTGTGGCCGAAAGATTGTTTTTGAATGGAAGTCAAAGGCATTGAACAGGTCAACGTCTTCCTCAGGAGCAAACAACATGTTGCAGCCTTGAATTAGACCCTCTCTCTCATAACATTGCTAAATGTATCTGACAACAGAGCTTATTGCAAAAGCACATATTTAGATTCAGTGTACACTAGATGTTGCATCCTACAACAGACACAACACATTCAGCGCTGGTCTTTGAAGTCGAACACCGTTAGCCAAAGCCAACATGGACGGCTTTTGAAAGAACCGATCCAAATTCAGCCAAACCATAATATTTGCAGACACTAAATCCAGCCAGAAATTAAAGAAACGTCATGGAGACTGTATTGTGTTCATCCTGTCTTATGAAAGCTCTGCAGACTGAGTGTTTAAATAATAAATGAAATGTGCCATGAAGTTTGAAAGGATCATGTTCACAATTAAACTGCCATGTAACAATCAGAAGCATGAAGAATTGGAGTTTTCCCTCTGTTAAGATCTCATTCACACTCTGAACTGAATGTTCTGCACATGCTAATGTGATCAGATCAAAATCAGCCACATTACAGGGGGAAAATTAAACAGACATATTGTGCTGCAACTAGAGTTGAAGATGGGGTAAATACATACGTGTGTAGTGTTGCACAATAAATAATCATTAAAATATTTTTGTTAAATATAAATAAAAGTATAATTAATATTTTTAAATATTTCTACAAAATATTAAAATATAAATATGTATAATAATATATATAAATAATATTCTGTTGTTAATTATAAAGTATTTGATAAAGTTTTAATATTTAAAGAGCCCAAATTATGGATGACTGACAAGTGTGAGCAATATTTTATCTCCTATAATAAATTGTTTCAGTAAAATATTTTGTGTTTTTGATATGATTGATTTTACAGGTTGATTTCTTGATCTTAATGAATTTAATCAGTTTTGTATGTATTGAAACCGAAATGAGGTCATTTATAATTTATTTAATATTCGAAAACAACAACAAATTGCAGTGCACTTCACTGTCTTATTCATCTCTGTTCTAGTCAAAAAAAAAAAAAAAATCATTTTAAAGCAACATTTCCAGGAAATTCCAAAATGATTGTCACTTTATTTAAAGTGACTTTACAAGAATGTATAACAAAATTTGATCTATTTAGCATATATGATGACGTCTGCTTCTCAGACAACAATAAGTCTTTCAGCCTCCGCCTGCCATAGCCCTTCTATTTCATTCCTCTTTGTTTTTAAAAGTCCAGAACGCCAAGCTGGCCTGTGTTCTAACGCTGGATTGATTTTAATTTTCCCCTCGGTTGACAAAGAGAATGACGTTTGCTTCTTAAATAGGAAATCAGCGGCATTTCAATAAGTCTCTGATTTGCTGACCCTGACCTGCGTGTTTACCGCTGTGGGGAATATAAGTAAATACACTTACGGAAAAACTCTTGCTCACATTGCACTTGGGCCTTGAATTCATTATAGCCGCTTATTTGTTTTCTTTTATCGTTGTCCCAAACAATATGACTCCAGGGTTTTAAGTAAAATATTTTTTGTAGCAATAACAAAGAAGTTTGATAGACATTTGTGAATTTAAAGGTGTTTCATTTCCGCACCGCTAGGATCATGAAATAAAAAAAATGGTATCCTTTATTTTTTAGTCTTTCAGGAGGCTTGGTAGAACTAATAGCATATTAGTTCATTAAGGGAAATGTATATAAATTATTACTATTAATTATGATTAATTGCAATTATTTATATCAGCTGCCTGTAGCAGAATTACCATCAACAAATCTGTTCAGCGAACATATAGTGTAAGTTCATATAAACTCTAAAAGGGGATATTTTCGTGGCCACATAAAAACACCTTCTTACAGTATCACTGCATTAGAGCATGTAGCAAGGGTCTAAATCGTAAAGGGACATTCATTTGCAAGGCAGAATCAGACACTCATGTAATTTGTGCAAAAGTTTTATTAACTCTACGTTAACTCACATAACTGAACACACAAATATAAATACACTCACACAAAGGGGAAAGTGCAAAGAAGGCTTAAGGGTAAACCATTAGGAAAAGCTAAAATTGAAGTTATGAAAAGAGAGTCAGTTGACCACCTGTAAAACCATCAGTGCTGTTCAAAACGGGTTCCATAACTAATACTAAACCTCTGTTTCGTTTAGTTATATGTACGATACTTGCATTGCCTCGTTGGGGGGGTCCGATGCAGTCTCGAAGTCCTGATGGTTTCAAGGTTTTGGATTGGCAATCATGTTCTTCCTGGT
This sequence comes from Enteromius mattozi, assembly GCA_032359235.1. Taxonomy (NCBI): domain Eukaryota; kingdom Metazoa; phylum Chordata; class Actinopteri; order Cypriniformes; family Cyprinidae; genus Enteromius; species Enteromius mattozi. Next base: position 17,436,653 of record JAUMHE010000062.1, on the reverse strand, counting down.
TTGAAGAGTGATGAATTCCAAATGATGTCCTGACTCTGATGATTGGTAGATGAAAGAAGAGCTTGGAGAGAGATCTGTCACGATCCGTGGATCTTGGGTAAATGAAAAATGAAGACCGCAAAGGTCTGGCTCAGAACTTAGGTGTTGCCATGGAGTTAAATTCTCATCTTAGTGTCTCAAAAGACGGCAGACTGTGCTGCAACTAGGCCCACCCCTTGCGGTTGCATCGGTCCCGGGGCCTTAGCCAGGAGACGAGACAGATGGTGGGGGTCCAGCATCCAGAAAAAGTAACAAAGCAAGGCGGGTCACTGCTGTGGGACCTTTTGAAACATGTTGAGGTCACACCTCTTGTGGGTCAAAGAGCCAATAGTGTGTCGTTTCTTTGGAGGGAACTTTATGGCTCTTTGTTTCTAAGCATGGTAATTTGCAAATGCACTGGATTGGAGGTTGATATACAGATTCTTAAAACACTGAATGTTGCAAAGATATCATCATATAACATACACTCTCAATTAGATCTGAAGACGAGTTCTTAGATACATATGAACATGAAATGTGTTGATATTGTGAGGTGATATTAGCTAGTGATCTATCATAAACATGCATAAAACAGTATACCATACACAAGACAATATACAAGGACAATAGCAATATACACTCTGACCTGAATGATGTGTGTTCACTCAAAGAAAGTTTTCCTGTGAATTAATTTAGGGAAAAGTCTGTTGTCTTTTTAAAAGGGAGAACTAGTCAGAGTTGCTTTGTTCACATTCCTTCAAGCAAAAAAACAGTCTTATCAGTCGGTAGTCATGGAATCAGAGGCCTGTTTTGCCTTCCTGAGGTGTTAGCTGCCTTTCGGGGGAAGGGTCCTCAGACCCTCATAGTTGCAGTTTGAGTTTCCCCTTGGGCTGGGTAAAGCGGTATTAAAGATTATTTGTTAAATGTAACGAATAGTTTGCACCTGATTGGTTCAAATGCTACAGTAGGTTTATTGAAGCATCTCGGAGACGTTGCCACAGTTCTGGATTTTGAAAGCTAAATCAGAAACAAAGCATTGACTGAGTGATTTCATTTGTAGCATTTTTCCGGACAATCCTCATGGAGCAAATGATTTTTTATTCATTGTTGCCATTTGAAAATCACAAAGCTTGGTTTATCAGCAGGTGAATCTGTTCCTCCGCACTAATATCCTGGAGGAAGAACAGACCCGATGCAAATGCCCCATAAAACTGAACCAAACGCAGCCTGGGGTTGCCAAAGTCATAACTCTAATCCCCCGTCTCTGGCGCAGAATACTCGTCTGTCACATCAAGGGCAATACCATTTCCTCTCAAATAAGAATATATGACTTCTTCACTAGCCAGTAATGCTGCTTAATGTCTTATGGGAGAGAATGACTTTTTGGAGAGTGTGTGAGCTGGACCTTGAATTTGCCTGTTGAGATTGAACAAAACGATGAACCTGCCGTGTTTGTGAACCGAAGCTCACACATGCCCAGAAATCAGTCTGTTTTCATTTTAAAGCTGTCTGTGTATGCGAAGGGGAAAAAACTCGGCTGATCTCTGTTTCCAGAGGAACAACAAAACATTTTATTTCTGTTGGCATTCTGGATAAAAGCAGAAGACAATAGCTCTTTTCAGAAACCTGCTACCATCCAAACATGTTGAGGATAAATATATGTATGTATATATAAATGGTATAAAACTCTTTTTTGATACATTATTTGAATGCAGCATAACAGTAATAAACAAACAGCAAATCAAATATTTACTGCCTTGTTATATATTATTATAATAAACCAAATAAAAAACATTTGTCTCTGTAGCAACCATGAGCCAGAGATTTTATAATATTTCTAACAGAAGTAATAAACAGTTAATGCAAAGTTATGCTTCTACATTAGGAAGACATGAGCATTTAACATTTTTAAAATCATACAAGGTTTTTTTCTATACAATTGGATCAAAACAATAAAATCTATAATACAAAACTAGTATTTACATTTTGCCATATCAAAGTACTTTTTAAAACACATGTAATGTTTTTCCTATAGGAGACATGTAGGATTTTCCAACTTACCTATTGAGTCATACACGTCCAATATTTGTTGATGTAAATGAAAAGTAAGTATTGTGGAAAACTCATGAAATGACGCTAGACACTTTCTGCCTGACACTTTATATGAATTATATACGACCTGTCTAAAATAGCAGGCTTGTCCATATAAACAAATGGTAAAATATGTCTTTTTAATGTAACTTACATTTTTATGTCATGTTTTACTGATTTGCATGGATCAGCCCCGGGGCCCTTTTAGACTAAATATTGTAAATGTTGAAGGGCCCCTCATACTCCATCATTACAGCTGAAATCAGTCAGTCAAACCAAGCCAAGAAATATTGCAGATTTGAAGTCTGTTTTGTCAAACTGTACGAGCTGTGGGTGAGAGAGGTTTGGCAGATTTACTTGTACAATCTTTCCTGAACAACTTGTCACTTTCTAGCCCAACAAACAATCAACATGAACTCAAAATCAAAATAGACTTTCTAAAAACATGTTCCTAATGTTATTGTGTGTTATTCATTGCTGTTTGCGGTTCCAAATAATACAAAAAATGCTGGAAACCCAAACCGACTCTAATCCATTATAAGAAGGATAAAATTAAGTCCCACTGTAAATTGTTCTCAAAAACCTATTATATGACACAAAACAAAAGGGTTATGAACAGGTTCATCATGACCTAAAGTGCCCCTATTATGGGTTATGAAAGGTTTATATTTTGCTTTTTAGAGTCCGCAACAACAGGTTAGCATGCATGCAAGGTCAGAAAACTCTTTTATTGTCTTATAAAATGCATTTATTTTTACTTTAATTGGACAATGACTCCCAAATGATTCACACTGTTTTGTGTACAGCGTTACCGGGGAAACCGAGATTTTAACGCTCCAAAAGCAGTACCTAGTGGCCAAGTATCAATTTGCAATTGAATTCAGATCAATGAGAAAAGACCAACAAGTAGACGGGTAATATGCTAATATTTTTATGTTGATGTCAACATGCTACGGCTTGGAATTCATTTTAAAATCTTGTTTCTTTGAGTCGAGTCTTAGACAATAACCTTATACACGGTGCGCTTTCAGATTTAAAAACTTTGCAGGATGTTTTTATTCACTTAGAGGTGTGTTGCACACTGCATGAAAGCTCAATCTCAAAAATCCATAATAGGGGCTCTTTAAACAAATTTTTTCATAATCACAGCATGATTGTAATAGGACAACTACAAACACTCACTCTCTAAAGAGTAAAGTCCACACGTAGACAAAAAAACTTTCATGCATTATTAGTGCAAGTCATGTACAATTTACAGAAGTCCACAGTCCTGAGGAATCAGCTCCAGGGTGGGTATCTCCACAGCAGTGAAACATGAAGGCAGCAGCACAGAAGATCTATGAACGCTACCATAATACAGATCAGATGAGTGGCTGTCAGAACTAAGCTGAGGAGCTCACAGGTGGGTTACAGTAAGTTTGGACAGGTGGGGAACTGTAAATAAAATGGGCAAATGGATGACAATGAACAGAGAGAGTTAAAGGAGATGTATCATGAAGAAGCAGATTTACCTTTAAAAAGTGGTTTCACTGAAAATGCAGTGGAAAACAGAACATTGCCTGAAAGCCAAAAAGTTGCCTGTCCAGGCACAGTGAAGAATGATGGATGAAGCAGGATGGCATTAAGCAGGTTGTTTATCCTAATGGCAGTTATTCGGCTGGTTTTTAACGAGGTCCCCAATAATTTCAGTCCAGTTTTGCTCTAGTTGTTTATGTAATGTATTTTACGAAGAGGCTGTTACTGAAGGATGGGACATTTAAAAACTACAGTATATTGGACAGAAAATCCACAAGCTTGCAGCAAATAGTTCATTTTGCTCATTTTACAAAAGTGTGTTTGCATGTCTTAAAGGCACAGCAGCAAAAAAAAAAAAAAAAAACAGAAGAAAAAAAAACAACCCATTTAATTTTATAGGTCAGAAATGGTGGAAAATAGGGACAGATAAATTATGACATAACATGGTAGGGGGAAAACTGGAAGAAGAATGTACTTAAATAAATAATTTAAATCAGCAGTGCTTGTTTGAAAAAAAAAGTGTTCATGTATGCAACAGACACACTTCTCATACTGTACAGTTTGGGGTCAGTGATATATTGTTTATTGATTGATTGAGAAATAAATGTTTTTCAGTAACTATGTATTAAATTTATCAAAAGTAAAAGTAAAGACTTGTGACACCTGTAATGGCTGTTTAATTTCAGCTTTACCCACAAAGGAATAAATTACATTTTAAACTACAGACAGTTATTTTCAATTGTAATAATATTTTGGAATATTACTGTTTTACTGTAAAAGCTGCCTTAGTGAACATAAGAGACTTCTTTAAAGGATATAATTCATAATAAAAGTTTAATAATGCATTAATAAAACAATAGAAAAGCAAATGTGACCTGAATTCACAATACAAGCATTCCTGCTTTCCTTTAAACTGCACATTTTCCCTTTATTCCAGAGCCATAATCACCACAAACACTGACTGCTAATCTCAATATTAGAGGGACTTGTCCTCAATCAATATGGTTGATAGTTATGGTTACCTTTAGTCCTATATAGTTAATGAATGTTACAATAGTACATTTGTGTGTGCAAATGAACATATGTGCCACTTGTAAATTCAATTTAGTGCAAAATCCTTCACTTGATCCCCTAAAAATAATCATTTACATAATACCTCATTCATATGTAAATTAGTCTATAGAAAGTCTATAGTACATCTCATCACTACTTTTCTGGCACAATTGATACTGCACTATTACTGCTTTTTTACTTAAACACCTAAGTCAGTCATAGCAGACTATATAAAAAGAGTGGTTATTTCTTTTAGGAAAATAATGAGTATGCAATTTTGCGTGAATTATGTCTGAGAATCTAGCAAATATGCATAACATGAAACCAACAAGAGTGATAAAAAATCTCACAGCTCATTCTGAACAGCTGGCTAGTCAATCTTCTCTGAACCACATCAGTCAAAATAAACTTTATCTAAGGTTCATTTACATGTTGAACCTTCTCCTGTCTACACTGGCTCCCTTGACTCCCTGCACAAGTACAAACCAGTGGTAGAGTTTATTGTACAAAATATAATTATGTAATAAATAAATGCACAAAAAAAGGGCTGCCATTTGCGATTATCCTCCACGAGCAGAGGAGATCTTTGGACATATTGTCCATGACACCAAACACTGAATCTCTGAGGTGCAGGTATGTGGTGGAACTAACAGAAGGAATATGAGCCTAGAGCGCTGCAAAGGTTCAAGCTTGCCAGTGAACTGAGGCACTGCTGAATTTGGCCCCTACGGTACATAATAAGGATGAATAGAGAGAGCTCAGTCACTGTCCAAACTAAATAAGCACCAAAGCCCTGCTGGAAACTCCAGCTTAAGCTGGTCGCTGTTTTTTGGAACCATCTTAGACCAGCAACAAACCAGCTATTAGTTGGCCATGCAAGTTTAAGGTGTTTTTTTGGAACATGGTAGCTGAAAAATCAATGGTTTCAAAATTGACAAATTCTGAATCATCAGCATATTGGTATTGAACTGAAACAACACTGAACTGACTTGAGCTCAATAATGACACCACTGACTTCTGTAGAGCTCCTTATACAGTAGCTGAACTGAATTTGTTTCATAGTTTATGGACCTTACTGTTATTGCACAGAACGGAATTAACCACTGACCTTTTTAGAGCCTTTTTTTCGGGGGCATATTTTGAATTTGTCCAATAGTTGAAGTTTGCATCACTGAATCCATTATATCCATTATTTTCCAGTTTATTACGATGAAGCTGAAAAGCTTTTTCTGAAATGAAATATAAATATAATAAAAAAGTATTTTATTTCAGCTAGTTTTCGAGGCAACATTTCTCTTTTTCATTTAGTTTACCTTGATGTACTAAATACAACTAAACTGAAAATTAAAAATAAATGATCCTATAATAAAAAAATATAGAGATATATTTAAGAACAAAAACTAATACAAAACAACCAAATAATTAAAACTTTAACTAAAATTAATTATAAAAATAAAATCTAATTAAAAATATTTAAGGTGCTGTATGTAATTTGTTTGACTGTGCTAATGCATAAAAATACTACAATATATTTGCAGATATTTCACTTGTTTCTCTGAAAAAAATAAAATAAAAAATGCTACAACCAGTGATTTTTGTGATTTCACCCACTGCCAATTTACCAATAGTATTTTGACACCCAAGGTTGCCAGATGGTTGAAGAGTATTGTTGGTTGAGAGTATTGCAAAAGATCTGGGTCATAGATAACATTAGCATCATGACCCAAAACACATTAGCATCTACCTAAAACACCTCATAATTCATTTTCAAAGCGCTATGACCAGAGGTACATTAAAATGAGGATAAATCGACTCATCAACATACATTGTCAGGCTCATCATCTTTCGTTGTCAGTTGCACTCGTTCACTCGAACATAAAGTCTGAGAAGTAGGGACGGGAGATAAAAACGATGTTTTGAATGTGAACATGTCAACCCATTTGCAGTACTTTCAACCGCTAGCTGTCAATATTACATACGGCACCTTTAACAAAAACTATAATAGTAACAGGTTTCAAACCATCTTAAGCTAACACAGTGAGAAATCTGTAGGAAGCACTCTGTCCATTGTACCTGTCTGCCAGCCATCTTTATTTCAGCATTGAGGGTGTCTGATCAAAATGTGTCTGTCACTAATGGAAATGCAGAGGAGGCTGAATTAAATGAGGTGGAGAAGGGGAGGTGTGTTTGTGAGTTAAAGCTCCTGGCTTTGCCCTTGTTGTTTGGAAGAAGCGAGTGAGTGAGCAGTACCTGTACTTCCTCTCTCTCTCTCTTTCTTTAAAATCTGGTGCTCTCATGTTTCAACATGCGGATTTTGGGGAGCGTACTGGTGCCCCTGTACCCGTACCCCTGGTGCTGCTCCTCCAGTCATTGAGCCGTGCTACTGGACGGAGAACTTCCAGTGGAGCTGGTGCTGGTGGAGCCACTGTCTTCAAAGATAGAGATTTCAATCTGGACAGTCACAGTCAAGGGTTAAATGCTGTGATGTTGAAATATAACAGTGTATGAAAAAATGTAAAGACCTCATAAAGTTGTTTAAAGCAATAGTTGACCCAAAAATGAAAATTCTGTTATCATTTACTCACCCTCAAGTAGTTCCAACCCTGTATGAATTTCTTTGTTCTGCCGGACACAAAGGAAGATATGTTGAAGAAAGTTTGTAACCAGGCTGTTCTGGTCAACATTGAGTAGGAAAAAAAATACTATGGGAGTCAATGATGACCCAAAACAGCCTGAACCTTATATAGCACAAAGTACCTGAATCTTAACTTTTTTCAACAGTGCTAGTAATAATAATAGTTGGTTGAGCACCAAATGAGCATATTAGAATAATATTAGGATAATGTGACCCTGAAGACTGGAGTAATGATTCTGAAATTCAGCTTTTCCATCGCATTTAAATTAGATTTTAAATTATGTTCAAATAGAAAACAGCTACAGCTGCAATTGTGTTTTTAATCAAATAAATGCAGCTTTGGTGAATAGACTTCTTTCAAAGACATTAAAAAAATCTTACCGCTGCCAAACTTTTTAACGGTGGTGTAATTATAATAAATGTTTGTTTTGTAAAGTACACATAACATTTAGATGGCCTTAACGTTCATAGATATGCTCTAAAAGCCACAAAACCCAAATTTGGACCCTAAAAATTTCTAGATGAGAGTTGGACAGCTGTTAAAAGCATAGCCTCCTAACAAGAAACTTAGACCTAATCAGATGTTGAGAAAATGCAATATTTTGCAAACGTGGTAGCATAGCAATAATGGAATTTAACCCATCAACCGACTGATTTAATTTAAGTTGAAAATGTCTTTCCTATGAGCTAAACCAAAGCTCTGTGATGAGTTACTGGTGGTCAGTGTGGTAGGAACTGAATGGCAGCTATTGTTTGCCCATTGCTCCTAAGGTGACAGCTGGTTGGATTGCACAGGACTGTGAGCTGACGACGGGTTGCCAAAGCCAGCCGGGCCTGCAGTCAGCGGGAAGAGGGAGGAACAGGGTTGCCAAGCTAGCTTGATGGTTCACTGGATAGATTTCCAAAAAGGAATCACCCAAAATTATGGGATCCAAAGAATAATATGTTCCTGGAGGATCTTTTGGAAGTGCATTTACTGTCATACCTGAAGACTGCAGACATATGATATACTTTGAGGAACAGTTTCTTGAAAGATGCTGAAATTTCATTACGTATGACAATTGAATATATATTGTGAAAAAAGGAAACCAAAATAATAATAAAAAAGGAAACGGGTTGCCAAGGCAACTAGCAGACTATTGGGTTACATGCAGTGCATTGAGCCTGATTTCTGCAAAGTGACAAGCATTCAGCCAGGCATCAAAAGACTTGACGGGAACAATGCAGCAACATCTCATTAGGTGAGTTGCTTAGAAACAATTAGTCTAGTTCACGCTGACCCAACAAACGACAGTGTTTTCAACTTCTACAGATGCCTTTTGGATTTATAAAGTGAGAAACATAACCAGCATTTTCAAAATTGCTTACACACTGACCCGGCAATCTTATAATTGAGTCTAAGGGTGTACTCACACTAGGCATGGTTGCCGTGAACCGGGCCAGAGTGCGATTGTCCCCCCTCCCCACTCCCCCGC
>JAUMHE010000062.1:17399348-17411862 GCA_032359235.1 Enteromius mattozi | reverse complement strand
CTATGACTATTAAAATTGCTGAGAAGGAAAGACATTGGTTGTTGTATTATGGTTTATATGAAAGGCATATTAGCGGGTCATTATTGCAAAACTGATTAACATATCCAAGTTTTTTTTTTTTTTGGATGTCCCACTTTTACACATCTTTTTACAAATTATAAAATGATATAAGTAAACAAACAAACTGGGGGAAAAAAATATATATATATGTATGTATAAAATAATAGATTACTTGGAGAAACAGGAGCACAGGAAACATGGGTTTCCCCGATCAACTGTTAGTTTTACTGTTACCACGATCATTAATCGAAAATATGAATGGCGCAGCTGACCAATGAGAATCAAGTATTCCAAAGATTATTTTACTTCAGCATCTGTTGGTTCTTTATTCAGTCTGTATATTTGTGTCTCTGTCCAGGGTGCTGAAATACACATCAGTCTGTCTGTATCATTCATACTTTCTTCGGTAGATCCTCTTTTTCTGACCACAAGATATTATGCTTCACTTTTGGCTGGTTTCACTGGAAAACTCCGTGTCACATCGACGGAACCAGCCTTTAAAAGGAAACATCGTCTCCATTTCTTAATTGGCTTCTTTGAACGCGTCTCATCTAAGGCGTTTACAGAAACATCGTGATTCAACCCTACAGCAGGTGTCCAAACAACTTCACCCAAACCGCGCGAATGAAACGGACACGCTCTCACACGAAGCTCAGATGAACGCGTTAATGATTCCTACCTCTGTCGCCATGTTGCCTGAGACGGTGGTGGATCTGTCCCGGTGCTGAAATCCTCTCCACTCGTGGGACAGGAACGGACGGAGAGATGAACGCGCTGGAGAGGGTGGAGCAGCGTCCTGCTGGTGGAGGAGGAGTGACGGGTACAGAAAGTACAGATGTGCTTCACTTCATGTCTGTAGATACACTGAATCTTCCTTGAGACTCTGAGAGAGGGGAAGCAGGACCACCAGAGGAGTATATTACCACATAAACACTGGATAAAGAGTAATTCGTCAATAAAGAAAGACCATTTTCTTCAGATGTCGAGAAGCTTACAGTGACTACACTCACGTAATAATAATAATAATAGTAAGAATAATAACTAATAATAGTAATAATTAAAAAATAAAGCCATGTAACCCAGAAGGTGTTGAATGTAGCATGCAATTTTACTTGTTTTATTAAAGTGAACAAAAAATATTAAAATCCTTATTTATAAGACAAGTTAGGTAGCTATACTGTAGCTATTTTTAAAGAATAGATGCAAGATTTATACAAGTTTTCAGTAGAATAATGTTTTGATAGCGTCCCCTTTAAGTTATTTTTTAATGAAAACTTTACTTGTTAATGTTCTCTAAATGTTAAAAAAAATTCTTGGTTATGCAAATGTCAGAGAAAACATTAAAGAAAAGTTACATTTTATCATTTTGCAAACATTTTGGTTCTGAAACAGAAAACGAGCCAATATTTCTGATAACATATTCAGACATTTACATTAATACCATGACATTGCTTGACAATATTCATGTTTTCCATGGTGAGTTTCAACCAATACTGTAACTTTTAGAAGAAAATTCAGACTCCCCCAAGACTGAACAGATTTAATAATTTAAGCTTTCTTATAAGATCTCAAACACTAAGATCTATACTAAATAAGGGTCTAAAAGGTTGTGCAGTATTCTGATGAAGGTGACCCATGGATGTATTCACAGTGTACAGTATATGAGGATGGAGGACTGTATTGAGATGCAGGTGGTGGTGTGCATATTATATTGGATGGACTGATGTCTGATGTAAATCCAATTATAATTTTATTTAACTTTTTATATCTTAGCCTAATAAACACGTAATATGCCATCTGAAATGAAATTATGACAGGTTGATGTTGTGCTGTGTCTGTTTGTTGCAAAAATATCTTTCTCTGGCGATCATTATGGTGGCTCAGCCTGAGTCATACATGCATAAAACAGACTGCATAATTCACAGGAAAGGCAAAGACTCTTAAAAATTAATCGATTGTGCTGCTGATGTTTGGATGCTCATGGGCTTCGATTAAATACGTGGACCGGAGAGTAGTCATGTTTTAACCATGAGCATGCCTAATGAAAACAAACAAGGCACATGCAGCATATGAGTGCTAAAGTTAGCTATAAATGAACATTTCAAAGCACAAATCTGGTTTAATGCACTGTGTAAGACTATTGGAAAGCACACCTTAACTAACGGCCTTGACTTGACTTGACATGAAAATAAGATATTCTTGAACAAAACACACTCGCTCTCCCGCCAAACAGGAACATTTGTCATTTTGATAGCTGGAACTCAGAGATAGCTAATCTGAATCATATTGGACACAGGACAATACCATCTGCTCCTGTCTGTGACTGAAGACTGTAACTGCGTGCTACATAATCATAGCAAAAGAACTTTGCCTCGCATCCAAACAGTAAAACAATTTGCATTACAGGCCCACGTGGGCTGACATAATCAAAAAAGCCTATTGCCAAAGGCATGCAGAGATTCAGAGATGATACATCTGAGAAAAAAAAACAGAGGAAGTGTATACACTAATCACAGCTTATTTGATTAGACAGCATAACGCCTTTGGGAATGTCATATAGTATAAGGTCAAATTTGAACAAACATGCAAAACGTGGGAAGCAAAGCTGCTTTATTTAATTTCCAAAATCTTTTTTTTCCCCCTAATATCAAATGAGATTGTAAATGACTACAGTTTTTCATAATGAGCACTTTTGATTTCATAAATAGGAGAAATCTTTCCTAGAAAAAATGTAATTTGAAAGCATGTCTAACTTAGAGCATTTACTCGATACTCACTTTTGATTGTGTGAATGAAAATCCCAGGCATGCCGACGAATGGGAATCTCCTCCTTTGTTTTTCATCTAGGCCAAAAATGTCTTGTGCAGATGCCACCATCCCCTGGCACAGAAACATCTGTCTCACGTAGGAGGGAACTGGAGAGAAAAAAGAGGGTTTGATCTGTGTTATAAATAAAACATTAAAGCATCTTGGTCTATTGTGGCTTTTTATAGAGGTGTTAAAAATAATGTGCATAATCTCACCATGCCTTGTTACTAACATTGCAGAAAGGGAGCTAAAAATAGAAGTCCCTAAATAGATGCACACAGGCACCTTTCAGAAGAGATTTCTATAGCTGCAAAACCATTCCTACTATGCCAACATTTTTATGCCCTCAATGCAGAGGATAAAATATGAAACTAAAGTTTTTTAATCACAAGATCAAAAACATTAATGAGTAAATTTGAGATGCTCATTACTTAAGATTGAGGGAGCGCTTATAGAACTATTCCACATCTTTCTTTTTTTCCCATCCTCTAATCAACATGCTTTCTTGGGAATATTGTTTTAATATGAAATAAATTATGAAATCTGATGTGTGCTGATTTCTGAAAAAAAAATCTGGCAGTATACACAAAAGAGTTCATAAAATGTTATATTTAGTCAAATACCACAGATCATCAAATCTTTCTTATTCATTTAACAGAATAACATTTTATTTTATTTATTCAAAATCCTAAAACCATCTGTGGTTTAAATCCAGATTTTTATTGTGAGCTCAGACTTTTGAAACTCACTGTAGATGCTTAGGAAGATGTGTCTAAGGACAACGAGAACGTCACTGTTGCTAAGGAAACAGAGCAAAAACAGATTTTTATTTTTTTAATCTGACCACCTGGAATGATCTTTGGATCACACTAAACTCTCAGTAGGATCCTTAGGCACATTCAGATGGAGAAACGTGTGAGAAAAACATATTGCAACACTTCACAGACCATGGAGCTATTGACTTTGGTGTGTGAAGTGCATTCCTAAGGTTGTTTCCATTCTCTTGGCATATTGTTTGTGAAATCTGGCATTTCTTTTTGTAATATTAGACTGGTGTTGACATGTACAGCTAGTGTTACTGTCTTGTAGTCGGAAGACATTATCATGATAAAGCACAATTATTCCCTTGAAAAGGAATGTTCACCAAATTTCTTTGACTTCTTGAGAAGTTCAATATAAATCAGATTATAATATTACATTTTTATTATGCAAATCTAATTGATTAAATATGTGAATGTAATAAAATGACATTTTATTCCATTTATAATTTGTATTCATTGTTGATGTGAATAAAACAATTTGTAAACTGTATGGTTTCAGTAAGCGTAGGAGTGTTTTATTTACTTTTTATTTCAAAAACCATATTTGACATTATTTTAATGAAATGAAGAACGCTAATAAACCAAAAAAGGGTGGTGCCAGTTAATACTGTAAACGAGTTTTGGTTTCATATGAAGTGAACTTTGTGCATCTGTTTTTTGGTAACAACAGCAGTTTTGGCTTTTTCCACACTTGAAAAACAACATTGTAGACAGCACAAAAGTATGTGGCCATTCAAACTCTGCTGTCCAGCACATTTACTGTTTGCCCTTAGAAAGGTTCAGGAAAACCTCAAAATTGCCCTTTTACCACTTTGAAAACATTTGCCTTGTCAGATTTCTTAGGAAATCAGTTTCAAGGGCACATTTTCTGATTTCAATTTATTTAGGGATTTTTGCAAGTCTGCAATTGTTATTTATGTGTTTCGTTGTGTGTGTGTGTGTGTTCCGCAGGTCAGGCTCTTTGCCACCAAAAATATCCTTCACCTAAACGTTGACTTAACAACAGGAGGAGACAGCTGGAATGTGATTAAAATCATGTTCCATTCCAGGAACGCAGGAAATGAGAATTCTGAAAATGCAAAAATAAAATATTATTAACTTTGAACTGTTACAAAAGCAAATAGACATTTATCATAGTTTTAGAACACAGAGGTCAAGTAAACTTTGTTACTTTTTTGGATGCAACATACTGTATATTGCCAAGGCATGTGGTATTGCTTCTTGAAAATGTTTGACGATACAATAGACTTATGATATCTTCTTAATCCTGATGTTAATGGGTTTTAGAGAAATATGATGATTAAATGTTTCTCCTAAAGTCTAGTGACAACACATGGGAGCAAAAGTAAAACAGCATTGACTCTCAAAAGGAACACATAATCAACCAGAGGAGAGAATGTGATTAAAGCCCTTATTTGATAAATGGGATTTGATTAGTCAAAGTCACGTCTGGCAGAGCATACTGTTGCTGAAGTATCAGTGTGAGATGAAGAGAAGACATTTGGCAAGAGTAAGACACTAGAGATAAATGGAGCAGTAGAAAGACATTACATGAGATTTTAGATATTTTTAATGGCCTACCTGACATTACAGCAGCAGTAATCACAAACATGACCTCTTACCTTGGAGAAGAGCTGAGCTTGTGGATTATATACTCTACTGTAATCTCTGAATGCTCCACCTCTTCAATATCTTAAAAAAAAAGGTTTAATTATTTATTTTTGTGTAAATAAAAATCAAAGTACAATTACAAAGTGTGTGTGTGTGCATGTGTGAGACTGGCTTGTGGTTCCCACAAGGGAAAAAATATGTATTAAAAATAGTAAATGATGTTTATCTGAAAGTGCAACAATGCAAAAGTTTAAAGTATCTGAAAGTGAAAGTGCAACAATGCATACAATGTGTGTGTGTGTGTGTTTATTAACACTTAATAATGTGACAATGAATACTGCAATAATTGTTGAAAATTCAACTCTACTGTTACATCAATAAATTAATTAAAATATATTAAAATAGAAAACAGTAATTTTAAATTGTAATAAAAGAGACGTCTTCCAAGAAAAAAAAAAAAAAAAAAAAAAACTGACCCAAAACTTTTGAGCTGGTGTGTATATGCACACAGTTACTGAGCAACACAATATTCATGTGTATTCCTGTACTGCAACATTTACAAAAATCCAACTTTAAAACTAAAAAGAACCACACAGCAAAAGTGTTTATATGATGTCATGATGTGCTTTATCCAGTCTATACAGGAGAAATGAGAAATATTTAATAATTTGCTTTGACAGCGCCCTTTGCACAATCCTGCTGCACCTTGTTAAATGCAAAAAGTCAATTACACATGTAAAGGTCTAGGAGGAACTTTGGCAGACATGCTAACATATTTTATAGCAGCTGTAAACCTATCAAAGTCAGCCCTGACCAGACAGTGACAAGCTTCTTTACCAGGAAAAACAATTCATTGTTACATCTGCTGTGACCAAGGGGGGGGGGGGGGGATATCTTCAATGAACTGTGAATTCCTTCTGCAAAGCAGAGCTATAGATGGTGAGACAAAGCTGAGGCACCATAAAACTAAGGGCCTTTCATGGGCCCCTACGGCCCATTTAAAAGGGAACTCAAAGACTACAGAACTCACATGCAGGTTTCTGTATCTATTAGGCCAGAAAAAAGCGAACATCTCCATACTTGTGCAGACATACACCACATCTCAAATATCTTTTTGCTGAGGTATTGGAACTGAGTGATAATAATAATTGCTACCGGTTCAAAAATCAAATAAAAAGACTTCCATAAGTAGAACAATGAGCAAATCATTTCTGTAATTGACATTACAAAAGCCAACACATGTGGAGGCACACACTGTTTAGTGATTAGAAGCATGCTAATAGCTGGAAAGACAAGGAAAATGTGGTTTAAGAAATGACTTACGCTGTTTTGATGAGTTTAGCCGTGGTTTAGCTGTTCTGGGATGCTATTGTGTTTGCTGCGGCTTTTGGCGGGGCAGGCGGCTTCTTGTCTGTTTCTGATTAATCCAAACCAATGACTTCAGAACTCTATGTCCATTTGAATACTCAGACCGCAATCTTCTTTAGGATGGAAGTTTATGAAATGGCTCTGTTTTTGTCAAGATGGATTTTTATTCCTCATTATATAACAGTTTTTATCCATTGCATAAAAGAACACTAAAGATTTATGAAGATGAAAATACTTTTAGGTTGCTACCTTTTCATCAGATATTTGAAGCTCAAATGTTCAGCAGAAAGGACCTAGATAATCTTCATGGAGCATCTAATTTTGGTCACTGTTTCATTGCAAGTAAAAGAACAGAAAGATATCTCCTTGTGTGTTACACAGAAAAAAATGAAGTCATTCAGGTTTTACTTGACCTAAGGAAATGATTACAGAATTAAATTTTCAGGTGATATGCATGTGTCAGCATGTGTCTCTATCACTAGTGGTCTCAACTCTGGAGGACAGACACTTCGCTTACAGATATCTGGCCAAACTTTCTGTATTATGATCTGTAAATTGGCTCACTAGGATCGTTTAAAAGCCAGTGCACCCCAGGCTCATTTTTAGATTAAGAAATCATTATTTCATCAGGAGGTCATGTGCCAGATGCAGTTCACATGTAACACCACGGAACAATGCCCTTTGCAGAACTTATCATAAATCAGTCAAAAGCTAGAGTATGTGCATTGAGGCATCACTGCCAACCTGGTAAAGAGTGCGTTTTTTGGCTGATGAGAGCCTTTTAATGCAACAGAATCAAAATACAATGTACCCAAGAAATGGGAACATTTTTAATTATTTACTGAATTTCATGCTGTTCCACTTTATTCTGTAGACCACAAAAAAAAGAAAGAAAAAAAGACGTTTGACAGAATGTTCATGCTGCACTATTTCCTATACTTTCCATTCAAAAGATAAAGGCAAAACGCTACAGATAAAATATTATAAATACTTCACTACATTACTTTTTTTACTATTTATTTATTTTACTCTGTATTTTTAATACCTTTTAACAGGATATTTTGAACCATAGTGTATGAGTGACTGCATTTAATAAACAAGTAATTTAATTAGCTGACTTATTTCTGACTTGTATCATCAAACATCTTTTCTACACCATTTTTTCAGAGTACTTTCTCTCTAATGCTCTTTTTAAAACTTGTGTGAAAAAAGTGACTTGTAATGCCAAAAATAAGTAAATAAATATAACTGAATGAATAAATACAAAATTAAAAAAACAAACAAAAAAACCCATAAAATAATACCTTATAAGAATTTTAAATTGCTCAACATTTATAGGAATATATCATATTTTATCACCATTTTACATATTTTTTACCATTCATTTGTAGTGTCTCTCAAAAAGGTAAAATGACATCCTACAAGTTCCAGGCAGCCATAATAATATCGCAGTTGCACAATTCTGAGAAATCCTGCCCAAAATTTCAACATGAACACAGTGTCTCAACGATAGCATCATTAATTTCCTGTCATCATATGGCAGGGCAGATGGACATGCCCTCCAGGCAGAAACAACGGACTGTGCTTATCCTGACACCCCAATGGCGGGTTTCCACCATCCCGTGTGGACGCTCTGGCATGAATGATACTTCCTGTTTGACGAGTCAGTGTGTCAGAGCCACAGTGTGTCCATTGTCCAGCAGTGACATAAGGACAACATGACTAACTAAAGGGCAGATCAAAGGATGGGCACGGGGAGGGCTGGACATCGGTCTGTGAGAACAGTGCCCTCAAGTGGTCTAAAATTATTTAAGCAATTATTTAAGTTAAGAGCCAACAGTAAACTACATGCATGCTTAAAGGCAGTATAAGTGAGTTGTGACATGCAGAGAACGTTTGTGATTTGCTAGTATAGCAAATCTTGTGTATTTGTTTTTTTTTTTGCTTCCAGAAGGATGTCACAGATAAAGGTACTGTGTAAACCAACATTTTTATTAGCAAGGAGGGATTTTTTATGTGTGGCAAAATAAAATGAAATTAAAATGAAATGTAATGTTATTACAATGTCATAATGTGTGGTAAAAAAATTTAATAAAATAAAATACAAAACATTTAAAACATAAAAATTTCTTAACTGCATAAAACTTCTGCTCTGGTTTTAATTCAAATAATGTGCTATTTATCATACTAAATACATGGAGTGACTGACAATGTTAAAAAGAAGGTCATTATGTAATTAATTAAGGTTCATTAAATACCAATTATAGAAAATCTAATTTAAAAAAAAATAAAGATACCGAATAGCATTAATTTGTCACAGTCACTAAAATTACTGTTTCAATTTAATAATATGAAAATACTATAAGTTGCTGATAACGGTACATTTTAAACTATTAGAAGGAAACCCAATCAGGTTTCTGAGAGAAAACTCGAGGCAAGGCTACATGAGATAAGCTGCAAAGTTAGAAATGCTAAAATGCAAGGTGTGTTTATTAAAATCTTTATCACTGTAAATCTCTAGAGTGGTGGACTATGAATAGAGGTCTTCATGCATGCAACATGGAGGTTGTAACCTCTACATCTAGCTCTGGAACACATCCAAACTGCCCACATCGAACTGCTTACCCTGTGGCGACAAACAGACAGGGCCTTATTAATCTCATTCAGGCTGGTTAAGTTCACCAAAGAAGAAAAAACACTCATTATTCAAGTGTAAAGTAAAAGTATAACACTAATATACACTTACCAGGGGAGAGAAATTACACCAACATATATTTCAAATCCATAGAAACATATACAGCTGGAACAAACAAAATGTACAAGTGTTTGATCTTTACTAATTACAACTGCCCTTTTAACCAGTTAATTTAGTGCAACTCATTATAAAATAAATCATGTGCTAAAGACATTAAACATATTTAATCATTTCCTTTTGACTCCAAATGCCACCATTCAAGTCTAAAGTACACATTTCCACATTTTTTAAATATATAATTTTTTTTTTTTTATAAGTTTAAAACAAACTTATAAAGCACCTTTTGTAATAATTTACCATCAATGTATCTGCTACAATAATGTATGCATTGTCTATGCATTACCTTAATTTTGGTGTTTTTTTAATGTACAAAATATACAAAATGTTCATAAACAAATTGTGATTAATTATTTACATTTCATATATTAAATTCAGTGCAATTGCAATAATTATTCTATTCACAGTGACCGTATTAATGGATTGCTGACAAAGCTTGGAGGTTGCACGCATTTCATAGTGTTTTTTGGTAGTTATGCAAATGATATTATCCAGAGAATAACAAAACTATAAAAATATGAGCAAAACTTTAGTGTCTTGCGCATCACAGCAATGGAATGCTTGTGCTGATTTTAAAATATGAAAAATGACATTCGTTCCACATACTGATGGATGTAAACAAAAGGATCCACCCGGATACTGTCATTGAAAACGTATGGAAAATACTGTGCTAGAGCACGGATGAATTTACATCAAACAGAAACGACACCGTTTCGTCGCCAACCCAGATGAGACAATTGTGAGTTGAAATTTTCAGTAATGAGGTACCAAGAGAACTTTGCGCTTTGCTCTCGAATCAGATGTCATATCCATTCCTTACGAAAGGTGTAAGTCATGGTTCATTAACTCAGAGCTGGACTTCACATCATGGATTCTAAACACTGAATCCTTGCGAGAGTTATACGAGGGCCAGATCTCCTCCCTGTTCTCGGAAGCACCACTTTTTTCTTTTTTACCTAATCAAGAGCTGAATACATTTTGCACACTCCTACTTAACTGGTCTTTTTGCACAAGAAGCCGCGTTCCTTCTCTTATGCTTTTAAATATTGAAAAGGAGCTCCAACACAATATGAATGATGGGGGGGAGGAGGAAGGAATGGAGCAGGAACAGCCAAAATAATAATAACTCCCCCCTGCTCTGGATTAACTTGTCAGACATTCCCTTTCCTTCTCCCTCTCTCCATCTTATGAAAGATCTGCCAACGTCTTGATGCTTTGAAGTCATGTCTGTTTTCCAAAACCGTTATAGCACATCCCACCCTGCTTTGGCCCTTTTCTGCACATGACGGGCCAGATTCTATGGGGCCTCATTATGGCAAAAATGGTTGATAATCACAGCAGTGTGAGCGCAGGAAAAAAACGCCACAAAACCCTCATCCTGCTCTGTGGGCTCACACGACTATGTCCTATGTTCCTGACCGGCTAGAGATGCCCAGAAAGGAAGATGCTGAAGGTATGTTGTCATCTCAAACATATTCTCTTTCCATCTGGAGGCCACACAGTAATCAATATCAGAAGCGCTATCACTCACTAATGTCAATGGAGTAAGACTCTCCATACTGTAATATGAGGGGAAGATCCAAGGGTTTGCCAATTTTTATATCTGTTAAACATCTGCTTCAGCATTGAAAATTAGCTTTCTGCAGGAAATAGCAAAGTTCTTGATGGGAAAGCATAATAAAACGTGAAAAAACTTTATCAGGGTATTTCGTTTTCAAACGCTGCTGCCAAGATCCCATAGCTGCAGGACTACCTGAGCACCTTTGCAAAGGGTTTGTCCTGCTTGCTAGAAAATGAATGCTCTCAGCAAGCGGTGAATGATTTTGTGATTTAACGGAGGTAAACCCCAGGCCAGTTACACAGGACTGGAGTGAGAGGCTTCTGTGTGGAGTGAGAGGGTGAGAATCACTGGAAATACTGAATACTGGAACAACACAACACTGACAAACAGGGCTACTGAATCATCGGAGCACTGAAAAACTGGTAACACTCTCAGTTTTATGAATGGATGCAGGAAAATGCATAAAATCATTGAATCACGGAAACGGTGATGCACTGGAAACACAGAAATACATGACATACTGAAACACTGCAAGCACTGGAAACATACTAACACTGAAACACTGAAAATACAAACAATCCGAAACTTTAACCGTCCAACTCCTTTAATTTGCAAAAAGTTTTTACGCTCACTTGAGGTGGATTTTGACTAAAGAGATAATTGTGAATAATGGGAGATGGAAACACATGTGCATCAAATAAGTCATGTATAATTGTATAATAGTCATGTATAATTGCCTACCAGAACTATCGACTGAGTTCCAAAACAACAGGCATCCACCTCCGAAAGCAGTGACATTTCATCTACACTCTGAGGTGCAAGTAATTTATTGTATATGAAAATTATCATATTGAGTGGCTTCTCCTACTTTTCTTAGTGATATTTAGTGGAGGTTTATCAGGAAGTCATATTAATAGATGTTTTCTGCAATATTCCAATTTTGCACACCAGTTAAATTTGCAACTTTGGATGAAAACATAGCTATTAAGTCACTTAAATATTGGAAAATTGTGAGCATGGGAAACATGACAACACTGGGTTATTGACACTGAAACACACAAATGGATCACTAAGACATTGGAAACACATGAAACAAAACACTAAACCACTGGAAAGATAGAAAAGCATTCAGTCACCGAAAGGGAAACTGAAAACAAAAATCATGAAACACTGAGAGTACTTAAACTGAAACACAAAGTCACTTCAACACTGCAAGCACTGAAAAAATACTGAATCAACAACACTTGTAACACTGGAAAGATAAAACACTGGGAAAACACCAGGATTTTTACAAGTGCGAAACACTGAGAACAACACTAAATCAGCAAATTACTGAACTGAACTGGACAACCAGTGATTTCACGAGTTCGCGCTTCCTTATGATCACAAAATTTTGAGCGTATTTGGCGTGCTGTCCTGGGAGCGAGCCGGGAAGTCGAACGCCGAGCCCCAGGGGAAGGAGCCCTAGCAGAT
>JAUMHE010000062.1:17376447-17395058 GCA_032359235.1 Enteromius mattozi | reverse complement strand
TATATATATATATATATATATATATATATATATATATATATATACAATTTATAAAGTAGTGTAAAAGCAGCAAGCTATGTAGGTTTCAGCTTGTAATGTAACTAGATTTTTACAAAAAATATACAAAATCCAGTTATTTTAATAAGAATCTATGCAAACTGACGTTTTGTGTGAGGGTGCAAAAGGGCCCAAATGCAGTTTTTCCCTTTGCTTTTAAGAAAAAATTCCCAGACTGATAAAAACAATATCACAATGATAACTTTTAGCTTAGCTGACTTTCATGTTAGTTGCAGATCTAGCTAGATATTTTGAGTAGTACGTCCAAAACTGACTAACGATAGCTTAAAAGCATCATTCTCTGGATAATGGCCAGTGAAAGTATTTAATTTTACATTTTTTCAGATCATAAAACATGAGTGTGCAATTGCTTCAAATAGAGCGCAGAGTATTCTCCTCTAAAAGTCCATACATCAACCTCAGCAGTTGCTGGTCTTGGAAAGTGTTGCATTTTGAAACGGAAAAGGATCATTGAAACACAAGGCCACACATCCTGAAGACAAAAACATCATCCTGAAGGTGGCCAGTTTAGCAAAGCAAAGGGAAAAACAAAAGAGCATTCACATTTTCATCAATAAGGTCCTGTGTCTTCTGAATATAAGCTGTCAGAATGGAACTTACTGTAGAACAGCCATCAGAACAGGCTGGTTGGTTTGGGTCCAGTTTCCTGCTGGTGTTGAAGAAAAACTACACCGAACGCTGGCTCTCAGTGTACATGATTGCACAGCAGCTGTGACTGATCAAATGCCGAATGAAAGCATACTTAGTAATTATTCGTCAGAGTTCCTATGCTGATGTTCAAGGGGACAGATCCTGTTGCACACCCCTGGATTATGTCAAACTGGCTTTAGCCAGTCTTGGGACATAATAGATTCAGTAGAAGTTTATGACTTCATATGCAGTAACCTGCTCTGGAGCCTGACCAAATTTAATCTCAATTTATGCAAAAGTTCTGTCCAGCACATGAACCTTGCCTTGAAGGAGCAGCCGTCCCTTGGTAATGTCAAGAAAGGTCTGCTATATCCATCCTGTTTCCCTTCATGCTGTCGACCCCCTCTTGTGGTTGGGACGTGTATTCGGTAATCTCGAATAGCTAGACTTCTGACTAACGGCACAAGATTTGGTCCAAACTGCATCTAACTCATGTCCAAAAAAAGCGTACTTGCACAAAAATGTCCCATGTTTAAAGCAACCAATCACAGTTCACTTTGTTTTTATGGTTGACGCCATAATAACAGACTAGCGTTGAAAAAAAAAAAAACCTTCAAAGAACTCTCTATTGTAAGCTGTACTAAAACACCAAACAAATTAACAAAAATGAGTGCAAACATTATGATCAGAATTTATGTCAGCTCGTGAATGTCTAGTTAACTGGCAACTAAGCACCTCAAACAAAACTAAACGTCGGCCAAATATTTTATGCTGCTAATCTGGCAAATTTATCAAAAAGCACTTGTATAAACCAAGTACCTTGTAAACATGGCTTGTCCAGTTAGACTGGACCCTCATTGCCAGAAATTGCAAAAACGCTAGCCAATCAAATTGTAACTGCCTATTTTCTAATAGTACTTGCCAGGTTTTCTGTAAAATATGCATCATATGGTTAGTGAACACACCGTAGGCTGTACCATCTGGGGCTTAGTCTATTTATTCTGGTGTTGAGTGAATAATGCTTGTGAAAGGGCAACTTGAAATCATCCTCACTGCCGTTTTCTGGCTCCTCACACCATAGGCAACTGCGTGATCTTGTTTCACCTGGCAGCTACACCGAAACACCTCAAGAGAAAAAAAAGGGAGGGAAAAGGAAAAGAACAACATTAGTAATACAATAGAATGAGAGTGATTCTGTGTGGTGAAGGAAAACAGATGAGATCTGGCAGACCTCTGGGCATCTGTAATTGTTCAGCAAACAGGGAGGTTTAATTGCATTAGAGCTCATAACAGAGTATGACAGCCATGTATAGAACAAGGATGTCTCCCTCAAAAGCTCCAACACCTTTCCAACAAGGACATGTTAATTCTGTAGGTGATGTATCAAAATCGAAAAGCATTTTATCCAAAAATATATATAAAAAATAAATTCATTATTCCATCAGTTTATTAATTAATAACAGATTTTGTGTTGGTGGAACACAAAATTAATTATTTTGTAGAATGACTTCTGCTGTTTTCATATAATAAAAGAAACTTCAGCATTTAAAAAAAAAGCGTCATAATAGTGGTTAAATGTTATATCTTACCTTAATAATATACTAAGCTTCATATTTAAGAAACAATATTTTGAACTGGTTCTAAATAGTCAACTGCAAAAAGAAGTTGTTTTTGCCTAATTTCGCATCATAACATATTTTTATGTATAAAAATGAGACAGAGCACTTAAGTTCTGCTGTTAAAGCAATTTTACTAAAATACTTTGCAGAGGCTTCAAAAAAAAAAAAAAAAAAAAATAAATAAGAAGAAAAATTTATAATCTGCCTACTGGCATAGAGGAACGTGCAAAGGTGGTTAGTGTGGACCAGTATGGACATAGGGCATAAGGGTTACACACAGAGTTAATAAACATGGTTTGCTCTTGCTGTGCTGGAGCACTCTTTGGAAAACTATGAGTCATATGAGAAGAATCTTGAGAAGATTCATGAAGACGAGTCACCAGGTTGCTTAACACCTCTTGGAGTCGTTTCTCCACATGGGTAACACCACATACTGAGCAAACGCAAACAGAGTAGAAGTGAGCTGCCGATCATAAGTAACATAATTCTGTTTAAGGTCAGATGAAGACAGCATGCGGAAAGAGAAGAAAAACCCGAACAGCCAAAACAAGAGTAGAACCATCCAAAACTGGTCGACTGGCTTTTCATCACTGAGCTAGGCCTATATGATTCTGTAAGCATATTTTAAATAACAGCACAGAAAAAAACTATATATTTACATTTCTTGACAAACTGAATTGTATGCAATTATTTTTAAACTCGATTTGACCATTTATTTGTTGAGCCAATAAAAAGACTGAGGCGTGTCCTGCATGTCAATCATTTTGCACACAGACCACACCGGAAGCTGAGAGCGCCAGATTGCTGCAAGGGCCAGAGCATGCTATTTAGGTTCAGAGGCTACTTTGCTAACTTACGTCATGGTACCTGTACAAGGTGTTCAGTGTTAAAGTTTGCTGATACTGACATCAAAATTACGTGATGTTTTATCTCATCTAACCTGTGACTTTTCTCGCTGATTATCACGGTCTCCAAACACGTTTGTCTGCGCGAGTGTGCGTTCATGTTGTGGGACGGGGCTTTGAGAAGAGTGGGCGTATCCAATTCAATACATGTACAGTTGCACTTTATAAATTACAGTTTTATTTATTTACATACTTAAATTTAATAAAGTTACATATAATCATTAGAACAAGAAAAAGTGGGGTAATAACAGTTTACAGTTTACTCTAAAATTGGGATATAAACAAAGCTTGTTTCTGCCACTGAAAAAAAGGTTAATTGCAACTTCTTATCTCACAATTCTGACTTTTTGTCTCAGAATTGTAAAATGAACGTTTTATAAAGTCACAAAGTTAGTTATAAAGTGAGTTAAGTCAGAATTGCGAGATATAAACTCACAGTTGCAAGAAAAAAGTCTGAACTGCGTGACAAAAACATGCTATTTCTTTAAAATGTAAAGAAAAAATGTCAGAATTGTGAGATAAAAGGATTATTTATTATTCAGTGGTGGAAATGGGCTTAATAAACAATAGGCCCAATAAAGAAACTACAGCAAGGCTGCATTGACTTGACTGTCACCATCAAGCTTCTGACAAATCTTTAAATCTTTATTCAATCAAACCGACAAAAATTTTCACAATCACAAGTCTGTTTGTGTTACTGGGTTTAGGACTCATTATTGTGACAGTCTATTGACCCTAGAGGTCATTCTGTGACATTTACATTCTCTTTTGGTCAAATGTCTTTTCGAAATACAAATTTGCAAGTCATCAAACTTTGGTGTGCAGCAGAAGTCAAAACTTTTCTGCCTGTGCTTGCATTTCTTCTCTCCCACACTGACATGCCTATGAATGGAAGTGAAGGGAGTACTAAGACTAGTGTTAAAGTCTCTTTTGGTGGAGTTCCTGAATAGCTAACATCGCTTACAGCACCTTTAAAGCCGTTCCTCTGCTGTAGATTGTTATGGCAGCTGAGCCACGGGCATCCTTGCAGGGCATATAAGATGATTAAGAAAATCCTCTGGAGGGAATTCGAGTCTGCCTGTTCAAAAGCTACATTCTGCAGAAACATTTTGCCAGCGAGACAGCTGAGGAAAGTCTGGAATTGTCTGAATACCCGTTTTGTTTCAACACTGCTGACACTTGCTAAATGTGTACAGAAGGCAGATAATTTCATAATTACTCTAGGTTTGGCATTAATCAATTGACACATGCTAGACTATTAGATATCAGAGATTTTGCCCATAACAAACTGTCATTTGTTTGCTAAGTTAGTTTGCTATTATAAGCAGAAGCAACATGCAAACTAGCATTAAGGAGTGATGGATTATCTGTAGGGACTGTGTGTGTATTTCCTAAATATCTTCAGCTTCCAATGGCATGTCATTTGGAAACCCCATTTTATTATGATAACATTACATAAATGTTAAATGTGCACAGAAAATGGCAGTAGTGTGATTTAGTACAGTACTCCAATTCTTCCACCTTGTGCTGACAAAGTAACATAGATGCCAAGCTAATGGAGGCTTGTTTCTGCCAAAAGATTTTAAAAAATATAATTGTGACACTTCTTACTCTTTTCTTGTATTTCTGTGCAAAAAAAAAAAAATGGAAAAAAAGTTAAAATTGTGAGAAAAAGATTCACTTTTTTTTTTTTTATTTAATTGCATAGATTAAAAAAAACCACACATATAAACACACATGCACATGCAAACACACAAAACAAAATTTAGAATTTAGAGTAAAAAGTCAAAATTATGATCATAAAAAAGATTTAATTGCAAAATTTAAACTCAAAATGCTGAAGAAACAAAATCTGAATTTCAAGATGTAAACTCACAAATGTGAGAAACAATCTTAATTGCAAGATGAAAAAGTAATTTGAAGAAAAAAATCTAAATTGCAAGATGTAAATTCACAATTTTGAGAAAAAAATTGTGAGATATAAACAACAGCAAGGAAAATTCTGAATTCTGATATAAAAAGCCACAATTCCATTTTTTCTTTTTTT
Organism: Enteromius mattozi; assembly: GCA_032359235.1. Lineage (NCBI taxonomy): Eukaryota > Metazoa > Chordata > Actinopteri > Cypriniformes > Cyprinidae > Enteromius > Enteromius mattozi. Next base: position 17,389,779 of record JAUMHE010000062.1, on the reverse strand, counting down.
TTAAACAGCAAAACAATCTTCCATACAAGCTGAATTGTGGCACATTGTATTCTATTCTGGAGTCTCTCACACCTCCTTGAGCTAGTCCACTAAGCCTTTTTTATTAATGTTCTATTATTATTATTAAATCCTTTAACATATAAATGTTGAATACACTTCAGCTGTTCTTCATTTTCATCTCTTTTAATGTTTTGTTTCTCGCGTGGCATCTCAGACATGTCAGTGGAAGTTTCACATCATCGCCTGCATGTGCAGACCCCCAGGACTCCCGGACCCCTCCATCCTCTGCAGAACCTGGCTTTGAGGGCCCTTTATTCTCTGATCTGTCCCTTTGAATTCTGCTCCATGACCACAATCTTTTCAAGGGTCCCTTAAAGACCCGCCTGTGATTGGGGGAAGCGCAATTCAAACTGAAGTGCGTTTCCCGCAAGCATGCCTGACTCCATGGCTGCCTTGCAAGTGTGGCGTTCCTTCAGTCGTGCCAGGCAGTGAGTCTAATACAGTGAAAATGTGATCTTGCATTTCCAGGGATAATAAATAAATTGGTTCACAGTCCGGTGTGTCCAAGTGGTTTCTGTGGAACCCATTTGCCAGCGAAAGTACTTATTTTGGGTCTATCTCAAGTGAAATCTGCGGTAAGAAACATACCCCTGTATTTCATTACATTTCAGCGACTGTGATTTTACATTTGAACCACTGATAGCAGATGGACTATTCTGACAATGTCTTTCATACTTTTCTGGACCTTGGTGGTGTTTATGTAGCAGCCAATAGGACAGTTGCAAGCCTCCCGGTTTTCATCCAAAATATCTTTAATTGTGTTCCGAAGATGAACAGGGCTTTTAGGGGTTTGGAACAACATGAGGGTGGAGTGATTAATGACTATATTTTTATTTTGCGGTGGAGTAACACTTTAAGGCCTTAATTTGTGGACCCTTCCATTTTTGCACAAGACATTCAGAAACTCTGTATACAAACAAGTATTGGATTTACAATAATTAAAACAATCATGGCAGATTTTTAAAAATAACATTCAGATAGTGGATGCAAAAAAATCTGACCTTTCGCACAAAGGTTACAATTTTGCTTATTAGATTAGTGACCTAAAAAAAGAGATTTTTCTCATTCATTTTATGACACAGGGCTCTTTGTTTTAAATTTATCAAAAGCGCAAAACATTTTATTTTAGTGCTTTTATGCTTTAAATTAGATTCTCAATCAGACTTTTTTTTAATGTGGACCCCAAAATCTGTCCAATCCAGAAACTCCAATAGTTTTCACATGTATAAACATTTTATGGTTATCTGCTTTTAAAAATGTTCACAATACTTTGAAATACACAGAACACATTGGATCGTTTATGACATTTCACTCTTAAAAAAGCAGATATATTACATTAGTTTGTAAGGAATGTAAAAACAAACTATAAAGCACATGCAACAATGCTCTAATACTTTTCCTGAAAAAACAGATATGAACTATTACAGTCATTCCATTAGGATTGTTTGTCCATCACACCCAAATGACATTAACATTACCTCAGAGCAGAGAACTTCCATCTAAAACACAGAAAAACAATCTCCATGGATATTATTGTTTCCAACCGAAACAAATTTGACCCTGTTTGTACACATATTTCTATTGTGCACTGTGTTAACATTTACATTTTCTTTTAAAATAACATTTACTGAAAAGAAATAAACATCCCGTGCCCTCATTTGACCAGAGCGATCTCTCCATTCATCAGGGTTTCCTTGCCCGGCTTATCAAGAATTTACTGAGCATATCTGGGCATTGGGCCACCTCTCCAGCACCCTGAAACTAACCCTTTTAATAGTCACTCCAAATCCTTTCTTTAAGCATTTGGCTGAAAGTGCACTTCCAGCGGTGCTTGAACTTAATCTCTAAATGCTGAGCCAATCACAAAGCTGGAGAAAGTTGAAGTGTAGAGTTGAATAGCCAATTAACACAGCCCTGCATGCTGATGAAGCCTGCTGAAGGAGTTTGTCTTTTACGGGACTACAATGAAAAGCATGTTCATCTAATGAGAACCTGCTCACACAGCAGTTTCCACTCACTACATCTGATAGTAAGGAGCTATATTCAACTAAGGATTATTTATTATTAGATTGGAATTAAACTACAGGCATAAAACTTTTTGCAAATATCCTTCTGACCCCCAAACAAAATAGGAAAAAGAAAATAAATGCTAGTTGATTATAATTGCTACGCAACATAATTCATTAAATCATCCAAATCGCATATGTACTAAACAAGGAATGAATGAATGATTGCACGCATGCCAAAAAATAAAAACAAAATCCCCTGTGACCTTCTCTTGGTGAAGTAAGACTGAATGATATATTGTTTTTGATTTGTTATTATGTCTCTGTGGATCAATTGCCACAAAGTATTATTCCTATCAATGCTTAAACAGTTGACTTTATTGCAATCTATTGGTATCAGATTTATATGCTGATTTCTGAAAATTCCTCATGGTCACAAAATATCATCAGAATATTTGCCCCAATAACATTCCTCATAATCACTATAAATTCATTTAAATCCGCTGCAGTGATTATTGATTTCTAAAGAGCATAAAATTGTGCTTCTTTCAGTCTTTGACACAATCTGGGCAAAACACAACAGGACAGAACGAGTTTCCTTTTCTAGAGAGCGAGTGATTGTAGTTCAGTCCAACAGAGATCAGTCCTGGATGAAAAATTTTTATGAACTTCATAAAGAACCAGTTATGGAAGTCTATCAGACAAAATTTCAACACACTTTTCTACAATAATAAGTATTTCTGTATTTTTTGCAGCATTTGCTGTCACATATAAAACACTTATGCAATGTCTGACGCTCTCTGCCAGCTTGTAAAAATCCAAGAAGTAAACATTCAAAGAGCCTGCTAACCGCATTCTGTTAGCTTTCTAGATTTACTGTAACCACCGTTTGCTGTGTCATTTGTATGCCGCCCATTTAATGCACTATTCCTGGCCTGTTTTTTTTTTCTTACCACTGCACTAATGTCTAAAGATAATTCATCAAAACCAGAAAACTATCTATCTATCTATCTATCTATCTATCTGTCTATCTATCTATCTATCTGTCTGTCTATCTATCTATCTATCTATCTATCTGTCTGTCTGTCTGTCTCCTGCTTTATATATCATAGACAATAAAAAAAAAAGGAAAGCCAACCGAAATGCATATAAATTGTATAAACCCTGAGCTAACAGATAAAGATCTATCAGCAAGTTTGCTCAATTTGGGCGGCTGTAATATGGCAGTACGGCCCCCTGCTGCTGGGTGGCTGTGGGTTGAATTTTGGGCCCCATGGTGTGACAGCGAATGATAGAAGGAGACAGAGAGAAAGCCGGTTTCTATTCACATCCAGCGGCAGCATTAGCATATCTCCAACAGCAGAGCCCAAAAGCCCTGACCACCTGTAGATGAAGCTTTTTTACTGCCTTCTGATTATTTCCTAATAACGTGGAATGTGAAAGATGTGTGTGGAAAATGTGTGTGTGTTCTCTTCTCTAAAGAGAAACTGAATGAGCCCAGCGCACTCCACTCACGCATTGTGCTGCAGGACAGCGCGTGGTCTGCCTGTAGAAGTGTCTGCGAGGGGGGTGGGCTGCGGGGGTGCCGCCCACTGTGCAGCAGTTGGCTGTGGCTGGGAAGGGGGAGGGGCTTCGAGTGGACAGGGGAAACCAGTGGGAGGTGGGTGGGTTGAGATTTACTCAGGGGTTGTCAGCTCATAGGGCCCTGAGTCCACTGGCTTTTATACACTAGGTGCACTTGAGTCAAGCTAGAAAAGAGCTGAGCTCTAAGATCTGCCACTACTGCCTGCTACCGGGAGTTTAAGTGCGTTAAACCACAGGACAACCAGAAGGAAACAGGGACAAACCCAGCACCTTTTTGTCCTTTTTCTATTCGAAACACAACAACAAAAAGGATTAAAATTCATCTTTTTGAACCACCTCCCCCAATTCCTCTTCTGAATTACACAAGGACTTTAAAAGCATGGCAGAGCAGAAGAGGCAGGTGTCTCTGACCCAGGCTGTGACCCTAGCACTGGTTCTGCTCACCTCAGCCGCTTCGGCAGAGGAGTACGACTACTACAGCTGGCAATCGGACAATTTCCACAACGGCCGCTTCTATGCCAAGCAGCCACAGTGTGTGGATATTCCAGCCGACCTGCGGCTTTGCTACAACGTGGGCTACAAAAAGATGCGCCTGCCAAACCTACTGGACCACGAGACCATGAATGAGGTCAAGCAGCAGGCGGGCAGCTGGGTGCCCCTTCTGGCAAAGCGATGCCACGCTGACACGCAGGTGTTCCTCTGCTCTCTTTTTGCTCCAGTGTGCCTGGACCGCCCCATCTACCCCTGCCGGTCTCTGTGTGAGTCGGTGCGGGACAGCTGCGCTCCGGTCATGGAGACTTATGGCTTTCCCTGGCCGGAGATGCTGCAGTGCGAGAAGTTTCCCATCGATAATGATCTGTGCATTCCCATGCAGTTCTCCGCGGGTCACGCCACACAGACTCCAGGTAGGACCTTAAAAAACACTGTATTATTGATTCAAATGTTATCGATTCATTCAAAGAAAAGTAGAAATGAATTTACACAGGGGATATTTCATGCAAAAATAAGTAGGAAACAAACCAAAAAGACATTTTAACAGCATCACACTATTCCAAAACCAAATGTACCACTGTTTTTAATAAAACACGGAAATATCCAAGTTGTATTTCATCATTAGGCATCATTTCTTAATTCCATTTTTTATGCGCTCTAAAAACATCACCGCTTCATTCTTGCTGATTTCAAAATGCAAGTGGAAAAATCATAATCATTAAGGCTCCATAAATCTATACAATAGGGCCCATTGGTGGATTTCCACTTGCTTTATTTAGCCAGAGGCTCTTGAGAAAGTAAAACTAAGGAGAGCTCTCGGAAGGACAAAAAACTTTCACTATCTAAAGCAAACATCTCATGTGGAATGTGGAGAGGAGCGTCGATCCTCGATCCTGCTGCGCCCTGCCTCTCTCTCTTTGTTTAATCGTGCATTTAGGTTTCCAATTAGCCAGGCAGCCAAGCCCTTTGGATCACTAATTAGTCTGAAAAGTTGTACATTACTTTGTCTCACTGAGATGGGAAGGACTATTGTAAAAGCAGAGGAAGGACAAGGGTAGTTAGTGCTCAAGGGACGTTTGAGGATGGCGTTGAGCCATATTAATAGGACAATACATTATAAAAATGCCTAAATAATAAAAAAAAAAAAGCCAAAGAAATAATTAATATGTACATATAAAAACAATTATTTATTTTCTGAACAATATATATATGTATATTTTAATACAAAAAAGTGTATATTTTAATAAAAATGCAGTATGATGCATTCATATGTTTTTCATTGTTTTGTATAGGGATGTGCCATATGTGCAACAAGTAATGCACAGATGTCACATCCCTATACAAAGCAATGAGAAAAATATGAATGCATCATACTGCATGCTGTACAGACAATGAATCACATTTATTGTACAGTTTAGCTTTTCCTTTTGAATTATAAATATATAAATAAACACACACACACACACACACACACACACACACACATATATATATATATATATATATATATATATATATACAGTATATATATATGTGTGTAAATAAATTCAACATTAAAGCTAATTTATTATTAGTATTATTTTTATTATTATTCTAAGAGTGCAAAATAATTAGAGGTCAAATGAAGGATTTTGTTTAGTCTGTAGTCTTAATTAGCTTTATATAAAAACAACATAAGTCTGGTATGCCTCCAAGTAAATGTGTGTGTAAACATGCACACAGCTTCTCTTTTCGCTACTAAGATTTGCTGGATTACAATGTTCTCAAAGGAGAAAAAAATGGCTTTTGAAAAAATGTGACTCCATGACACTGTTTTCATATTTCAAGTTAAGTAGCTTGGCTTCTGTTGGAAAAATAAGCTCCTTAAAATTGCAGCAAACTCAAGAGCAAGCAGAGAAAGAGAGAGACCTTTGAGACAGTATCAGTTACAAACCATAGCCATTCTGAAATGACATGATACTGAAAGCTTGAAAACTAGCAGAAGTCAAATGTGCTTTCCACATCGCAGCTGGATGGGAAAGTAGCTCGTGGCCAAGCGTTTCCAGCGATGTGTGTTTTGGTGAGAGTGCACATCGACGTGAAACAGGACTCTAGAGATAACATGACAGCACAAACCCTCGCTTGACACGGCCAGTCGCTCCGGCCTGCAGCCATCAGCTCCCGCACACACGAGCGGCGGACCAGGGACGTGAAGAGCTGTTTTTTCCCCTGTGGTTTGAGGTGAAATCCTGGGACGGGGCCCATTCACAGCCAGAGCCACAGACATGCATCATGGCTGTTTCTGGAGACTGACAGTAAATGATACATTCCAGTAAATCACATTGGGCAGAGCAGCAAAAAGCCTCTTTAAACAATATTGTTAATTCTACAAATAGAAGACTTTTTCTTAACAGACAAATAGCAAAACAAACACAATCCCACGGGCTCCTCTGAAAATAAGATAATATTTTAACATTAGTTATAAAAAGTGACATATTTCCAACCTGGTCTGATAAAAATATGTACCTCTGTGCACTTTTTGTGCAACAACATTTTTAAATGCCTTGCTGCACATTTCACCGCAGTTTCAAAGAGAAATGTCCACAGGGTGGAGCTAAATCACAGGTTCAATACTTGAACCCTGGCACATTTTATTACATTGATATAGGTATGTATTGCAGCAGTTCAGAATTGAAATATCCGTGAACTTTTGCTAAATGTTAATGCTGTATTATGTTGGAAATATGCCCTACACCAAATCCAACCCTAAACTTACTCGATAGTGTTAGCAAATGTAAAACTGTTATTAAAACGTAATTTGTTAATGAAACCCCGCTATTTTAACTTCCTTTTACACAGATTTGAACTGTTCTGTTGAACCGTAGTTACACAGGATTCAAACCGGAGCTCCTCGCCTCTCAAGTACATCTCTGTACTCTGTGAGCTACTGAACAAACCTACCATCTATGAAAACCCATAGATATGAAGCTGGATATGTGTGATGCTAGCATTCAAAAGCACCAGTTTTCAAATATCCCAGCATATTAATATTGTTTGAAGTCATAACATGATATTCGTCAAGTAACTGTGCTAAAATTGCGCTTTATTAATTGAAACTCTGTAAATTTGTTTAAAAAGGAATAAAAGGTGTCCGAGTTTTACTGCCTCTAGTGTTATGTACATGTTTCATGTCTCGCTACAAAGTGCACCAAGGTATGTTTATGCCATGAAACCAGGTAGCATATTGCATGCTTGAATTCTTGAAACCTGCAACTTGTCAGTTTTAATGGAAAATGTAAAATACTAAAAAATCTGCTATTGTTGTTTAATTCTCAGAGACAACTAATTGCAGTGAAATTTGTTCAACTAATGGTGTGAGTTTAGGGCGGGACTATTTGTTAGTCACAAAAAGGATTACATTTTATTGTAAGAGCAGGACTGAGACAATTCATTCGGCTAGACGTAATAAGTACAAGATAAAATAAACTTACTGGCTTAGCTAGAGTGAATGTGTATTCCACTGTTTGCAGTTTTCTGGTGAATGCAGAAGGGCTGCTGCCTGAGGGGCAACTCAAAGGGACATGTAAACCTGTCTCTGTCTCCGCTCACTGCACATTTAAACAGACATAAATCACAGCAGTTTTTCATCCTGATTAATGTTTTATGTCCAAAGTGTTGCTTCTCATAACTGTAAGGGTCCAAATGAGCCATAAAATTATGACCTGTGCATAGTTTAAACAGAACATTTTCCGCATAAACTGTGATACAGAAAGTCAGTGATGCAGAAATCGTTCAGACGCGGAAACACATGTAGGAAGTCTCTTTGAGGAAACTGTGAGGACTTGCAATGTACTCGTATATCCAACATGACAAACTGTGAGAAGTAGTTAGTGACGGATTTCATGGCTTAAGGTTTTAGTCAAGCTCTTTTCAGTAATAAGGAAGACCATGGCTAGTTGTCACAATATTAACTTTTGTGAAAAGTTTCCAATGTGAGTATATTATCCACCTTTTTGTAAATTCTATGGGTATAGTTTCCGGTCTCATCTGCATCCAGCTATTTTTAGCTGTACAAAACAGTTCATTTTAATACTTGATATTAACAATTTGTGTGTCTTATGTTATTTTAACGTGTTATCTTTATTACGAAAACAGTGCAAACAGTTTTATCATTTACACGTTGCTATTTTCCTCGTTATTTACCTATAGCGTCTAACAAACCAGAAGCCTCACCCATAGGTTTACTTCCACGTTGAGGAAAAAAGGTGGATAGCAACATACTTTAAAGTCATGAATATAAAAAACTATGACATTTCCAGCATTATTGCCCCAGGAAAAAAAAGACACAGCGTTTAAATGATAGTTTTTCTGACAACACAATGGGGCATGTTGTCACAATATATGGAGTATGTAGTCACAACGAATACAGCCATTAAAGGGTTAGTTTACCCAAAAAATTATGTCATTAATTACTCATGTCGAGAGAGTATCATGATGGGTGAGCATGATTTCTCCAAGTACAAGATGTTCCTGGATCAACATTACAATCAACCAATCAGATTTGAGGGATAATTTTTCAGGCAATATCTGTTTTAGGCTTATGATCAGGGTTAGGTGCTTCTACACCCTTGTTAATCAGCTATCATTTCCCACTGATTTTAGGAATACATTTTGGGTAGGGTTAGGTTTAGGGGTAGGGATTGGGATAAGTCTATATTTTTGGACAGTAATGTAATCTTACTTGGCAAAATCACGGCGACCCGATCACGATGCATGTGCTTGCTTCCGCTTCATGTAAACAATGCATGCGGAAGCTGATGCATGTTGCATAAGCAGCAAAACCATGTGCATGCGTTGTTTACTTGAAGCGGAAGCAAACACATGCATCATGCCACAATGGTGGTGTGCCACAGCAGATAGGATAAGTAAAAGTTGAATAAAGTCATTTTTGTTTCTTTGCACACAAAAAGTATTCTTGTAACTTCATAAAATTACGGATGAACCCCTAATGTCACATTTTACAGATGTGCTACGTTTCTGTAACTGGGAACGTTGCAGTTCTATTGTTGTCTGTAACGGTACATGTATTCATACCGAACCATATTCTTTTGAGCAATAATTTATGAAAAATACCCTTGTTACAAGAACTCAATTCAGCCTTTGAAGGTCCTATACACTTTTGTGATGTATTTGTCCAGTTTGATTTCCAATCAAAATGCTTGCTACGGACTTGAATCAACCCAATTAGTTCAGTAGGATATATAACTTTTAGGTTAAACTTTTCTGGTCAGTAAACTCAAATAAAAACAGTTTGATGTTCCCACATGAACTACATTTTTAGTTTACCAGACAACAGGTTTTTTATTGTAGAAACCAGTTTAAACTTAAGCACTCTTGCCGATTAAAAAGTTTTCTTTCAGAAGCAGCTCTGTTGAGTTCTTACACATGTTTTAAAAGAACATGAGAAGGAATTCAACAGGAAATTTAAGGAATAGATTACAAAAAAAAAAAAGGCAGTATTGCTCTGATATCACTCAATCTCTGAATTGGCACTTCTCGCAGAAACTCGGTTTGCAGAATTACCCTCTCTCAGTCTCCTGACACATGCTTTGGCTCCGATTCCACTGGGCGTCCCGCCAGCAAGCCACCCTGCAAAACAGGATAAATCGCTCTGCAGTGCAAATAAGACATTTCAGCTTCAAGTATGCAGTTCGCTACAGCCTGCAAGTCAAAAATGAAGTTCTCTCCACAACACGCTCAAAGTGTGCAAGTCACCACACACGTCACGTCTCCGACTCGCCGAATATTGAATGGATGGGAATGTCTACTCAGGGACCAATTGACGGTTGAAACTTACAGAGGGGTTCAACTCCCCACGACCTGTGCACTGAAGCCTGATGAACTTTGACCCCTCTCCTCATTATCTACCGCTATGGCTGTGCTCGAGGCTGGGGTGATAAACTCTGACCCTTGGTTTTTAACCTGGAAGGGGGAGTATGGAGACAAGCCATGTAAGTTCTTGTTACCAGATGCTTTTGTTTTGTGAACTCGAGGGAGGACCTGTGCTGAGTAAATGACAAAATCATATTCGCCACCTCGGGATCTGATCTAACACACATCATTGTGTGGGTGATGTCAGTGGAGAATTTCAAGCTTCAGCCATTCTGGTCACAGTTTGCTCTGTTAGAACCGCCACACAGGGATCGTATAGAGCTTTCTGTATTTTTAGCTGAAGAAATGAATGGCTTTTCCAAACCTTATAAGCCACATCCTGCATTCTTCCTAATTAAGTTAAGCGGATCGATGAAGTGATAGAAGCCCGGAAGCTTTCGCAGATGGAAAATACACCTGATGCTTTGCTTGCAAAAATGACACAAATAATTAAATAATGTAGAAAAAAAAAGAAACAATATCAAAAGAACTGTTACCAGCCCTAGTAAAAAAATAAATATACTTAAATGTATTTGAAATGCATTTATTTTATGCTCAGTATACATTTTCATATTTATGTACTCAATAAAATGCCATGCAATTGTACTTTTAGTAGACTAAACTGGTATACTTAAAGTCTGCTAAATTGGAACAACTCATTTTGTACTTAATGCAGTTTAATTGTGCGGAAGTAGTGCTGAAGTCCAATTAAAGACATACTTATACTTGATTGTGCTAAAATGGAACAATTGCAAGTATACTTTAGGTACACTTTAAATATTTTGCATTTAAAGGGCAATAATACACAATCCTCATTAAAAGTGATATAAACACGCATTGTAAGCTTATTAATAGGACTTATTAATGCACTGTGCACAAGTAATACTCCAAATAAAGTTTACTTAAAATTGTTATATTGGTAGGTCTCGAGTTATCTGTCAGTAAATATGTTAATGAATTTAAACAATAATTAGTATAAAATAAATATATTTTAAATATATTAAATTTTTTACTAGTGAGTGTTCAAAGAAGAGATATTTTTGGAAAATACTTCTGATCAAAAAAACTAAAAAACAGTAATATTGTATAAATGAATCATGTTTTAATGATGTTTATCACTGAAACAATAAAAAATACTTATTAGTATGGTTCATTTTTTGTACTGATAAATGTGAAATTGTGTATGTGTTTGTTATACAGTAATATAAAGTCCACTGGACAGAAAGCTGATACCCCAGTAAGTGTCACAATAAACATCTGTAGCTTCACTTGCCATGTGTGACGTCTACAGTTAAAAATAAGATCAGCAAATAACTATCATCTCCAAGAAGGTCACGTACAGCTGTTTGCATGTTCCAGTGAACATTTTCACTGTCAAACCGCTGAGAAGTATGCATTCACAGTGACCTATTAAAAGTTTACCCATGCATTCGTCTTCGTACGTCTGCGGTGAGTGTGAAATACTCCGGTTTCTATAACATCCTGAGACATCCTGTGTTGGAGAGGCCAAAAATATTTTCTCAGGACCAGTGATATGCATTTGTGCACACTAGTGACACTACAGATCTGTAAGGATGTGATTTCACAGCGATGAACCACTGTAAGACTTAATCTGGCTTTATAACTTCCCTTCTTCTGCAAGGAAATACAACTAGCAGCTGCCAAACCTCTCCCCCTCATGGCTTCAAACACTGTGGATTAAGCTCTATTAGTACTGGCCTGCTGCCCCCACTTGAGTCCAGCATTGCAATGAAACTGCACCGAACCAAACCTCCAATTAGAGCTGTCAGAATTAACATAATCACACTATTTTTGTGAATATGATACATTCCACCATTTGTTTATTTGTTTGTGTCTCCTGTGGTTAACGGAAGATACACTGTAAAAAAAAATCTTTAAAATTTACGGTAAAAAACTAGTAGCTGTGGTTGCCGGATTTCTATCATAAATAATATGGTAATAACATTTCAAGTTTTACGGTTTTAAGTGAAATTTACAGTTATATACCGCAATTTCATTAACTGACATAATGTTAATATACTGTACCAACCTATTAAATTACTAAAATCTGTTTTGTACCTTTAAAATAAACTGATAAGCACCAAATGTAGGTGTTGAAGAAAAAGTTACATGATGAACCTAAGCCCATCACAAGCAGCCTTTACGTATGAACATATAGAGAAGGTGCTCAGTATCATTCACACAAACACTAAACACCATCATGGTGAGACTGACTCATTAAACTGAAATATGCAATAAACTTTAATTTAACAACATTACATGTAACATACAACCCTAATAAACATAACTGATAAGAAAAAAAACATCTTATTTCAAAGAAAAAAACATCAAATACAAAGAAATTTGGAAATGTAATGCAGGGAATTCTGGGAACATCCATTACAGGAGTGAACAAAACTCCAACATTGGCTCAACTAATGGCACAACTAAGTGTCATGAAGCAGGGCTGTTTGTTAGACAAAAATACATGTTGTAAGGTTGAATTAGTTATATTAAAGGTAAATTATATTTCTTGACTTGAATGATGTTGCCACTTGTAGAAGGTAATATTTTCAGATTTCCCCAAAACAAGTTTACAGTTCTCTTGAAATACCAAAATGTTTTGGGTAAATGCTCTAGAAACTAACTTTCCATTTCTTTACCCTGTAGTTTCAAAAGTGTGTCCACCCTGTGACAACGAGTTGAAATCTGACGCCATAATGGAGCACTACTGCGCCAGTGATTTCGGTAAGATATTAACTTTTATTGAGACATTAAATTTGACAACTTCAATAACTTGTCTCTAGAGGAAAAATCTCTTTATAATGACATAAAAATATGTGATGAAAAAAGTTGATGAGAAAGGCTGTGGTTTGCATGCATGGGAAAGTGGCCACATTAATATTTAGGTTGAACATAAAAAATGACCTCATGAGAAAAACAAATACAATATGAGGTGGTTCTGTTATGAATTGCATTAACATTACCATGCAGTCATATGAAATTATTATTAAAAAAGTAATAAAATCAAATAATGATGAAATAATTGTATTATTAATAATACTAAATCTGTCAAACAATTAATAAAATAACTAAAATAAAAACACACTTACCTGTATACAGTATATACTTTGAAAACTTTTACATGTATATACATTTATATTATTATATTTTAGATATTTTTTCCTCATTATTGTACACACAGCACCCCATATTGACAGAAAGACACAGAATTGTTGACATTTTTGCAGATTTATTAAAAAAGAAAAACTGAAATATC
>JAUMHE010000062.1:17288166-17302344 GCA_032359235.1 Enteromius mattozi | reverse complement strand
CTTGGAGACGTTGCCACAGTTCTTCTGGATTTAGTCTCAGTTTGTTCTGTTACTTCATGTCATTCCAGACAGACTGGTTGATGATCAGATCAGATCTCTTTGTGGAGCACTGGCTGTTGTTAGACTCCTTGTGCAGACAATTTTACATTGTGATGTTGATAAACAAAATTTCGGGAGAAACACGTACGAGTAATCGGCCACGGCTGGGACCGCATTTCCTCAATCAACCTTATCCGAATTACCCAATCAGATACTTTCACTTCCGCTTTTAATAGGCCTGTTCTCTAACCTTCCGCATCTCACTCTTTTGCATCCCTCCTCCGCCCTTCTCCGCCACCTGTATACACCTTCCTTTGGGGGGGCACGCGGGGACCGAGCCGGACGCCGAGCCGGACGCCGAGCTCTGCCCTCGCAAGGGTTACAACTACTAGGGCTCAGAGTCCGCTGGCCTACCGGCTCGCCCCCCCGGACAGCAAGCCGAACATGCTATTATATTATAATATGTTACCATTCGCATTATGAGGAAGTGTGAACTCGTGAAATTACAATTAATGACAAAAAATAATGTTTGGAAATGTAATCTGATTTTCAACTGACATGCTACCGCAAAAGAGAAATAACCCACTTAAAACCATTTTTTGTTGGTGAAAATACTCGTGACTTTTGCACAGTACTGTATTTATATCAATTATAATATCATATAAATGATACTAAAATAACACTTGCTACAGCTGGATGTTCCAACATTACACGTTTTTGACCTCTCATGTCATATCTTTATGAACTCTTCGGTTCTCGTTAGGGGTCTGGCTCTAAGTTACAGCATTTTCATCCGAGCCATTTTCTGAATAAGTACAGCTCACCTGCAATCTGTTCTGAGTATAAACTTATATTAATCACTTCTTTAATACCCACAGATGCTCACATTCCAGTTTTTAATTTCAAACATATTGCATATTACATTACAAATTCAAGCTATTCATCTTAAACGCACAGTGATATCAGAGCATTAACAATCTTTTCAGGTTTGATTGCTTATCTATGCAAATGTGGCTGAGAACTCAACTCAGATGAGCATAAAACAAACATAGGCCATAAATACAGGTTAAAATGTTTAGTTTTAATCAGAGAGAGGTTGCAGTGACAGACCAAACCTCTAACAACCAATTAGCAAAGCTGAATACTCCATTTTCTTTGCAAATAGTTTTGCTATGAAATTCTTCCAATTTAAAGCACTGCCAGACGCATTTAGCTCTTTTTTTTTTTGAGAGCCCTGAATGCAGTGTTTTTAAGATGCTGTGATGAGTTAAAAATAATCCAACTTTATAAAATCAATCTACTCTATTTTGTTGTGCAGTGTTATAATATGGAACAAAAGCCATGCTTTAGTTTACATGTTCTGCTAATACAAACACTTCTGCTTGCTGAAGCACATCTCAGTAATTGACTGTGTAAATATGCTGTGATTTTATAGAGACAGAACTGAAATGTCATACTGCAAGCCTTTCATTTTTCTATTACATTTTAGAAGCAGTGTTTTGAAATATATCCTCCCTCAGTGAGCTCAGGAAACAGCTCCGCATAAACACTGTGAGAAGTTGAGCGTTTTGTCGCAGCCAAACTTGCAAACAAAGAGCTGCCTTAAGTTTTGTATTTAAAAGAGGATATGGAAAAAAGTCTGTCTGCTAACATGGTGCACTTTACATCTCATATTCTTTCATACATAGTCTGATCTCATACATACGGGATAATATGGGGTCAGATCAGTACAGGTAGAAAACAAGTACAAATTGGGACATTTTTTTTTTAAGTATCACCATAGACTGAACCATGGACAGTACTAAGTCTAATTACTAAGTACTAAGTTCAAGCAGGTATGTTAGGGTTTATTTTAGAAGGTCACTGGGGCTTTGCTCTTCTGGCCCACCTTGATTATTTGATATGTGCGAGGCTGTAAATGTTTTGAAAGCTAAGTAGTCACATGCATTTTTTAAAGATCAGCCGACTGCCAAACTATCATCAGATTCCTATGAAATAATCAAAGTGTTTGGGTGGAGAAACAGAAGACAGCAGTTAATATTCAATGCAGATGACATTAGAAAGAAAGACAGAATATGATTAATGTATATTTATGCTATCTGTCTGCCTGCCTGTCTGTCTGCTTCATACATGAAGCAAATATTAGAGCTTGTAACGTAGCAAGAGAACAGTATAAGCTGGTGTGTTGGTTCAGAGTAAATAAAACCCTGCATTCTGTTGTCATGACACTGAGCAGAAGTTTTATTTTCAGTCGACTGCACACAAAAATCAGCACAAGAATTGTTTTTTTATTTTTACTTTTTTTTTTACTTAAATTGTCCTCTAGGCAAGGCAAAATGAGAGGTAAGATTAATATGCCTAATTATAGTTCAGGATGAAGTAAGTGTCAATGATATGAGGGCTTACAATTATAATATAAAAATGTAAAAATAAATAAATGAACATAAAATAATTAATAAAAAATAAAATGTATCACTTTTCTTATGTTTATCTCTGAATCACAGGCAGATGTGATATATAAGATTGGCTATTTGTAAATAGGCATTGTCACATTAATACAGTTTATTTAACTGAAATAAAAACTAACTAACTATAAGTGGTAGTAAAAAGTGCACTTTGCCTTTTAAAAGTCAAAGAAACTTTCAAACCTTTGATCTTTTGAAACCAAAACTTGATAACATCTACGACTGAAGTCTACAAAGTTTGAATGGAGTTTTTCAACCAGAATATTTTAAGAATATCAATACAATCCAGCTTTGCAAGCACTGCAAAGTTTGACAGAGGAAGAAAAAACATATAGCCTAGGCATATAGCCTACTGTATATAGTATATGTAAGATGATTGTCAGAACTGCACAGACACTACAAATCAATAACAGCTAGAGGGAACTAGCAACCTCAAAACACTCTGCACAAAAAAAGTCCCATATAACACACAAACACAAACTTTCTTTTAAGAACTTTCAGTAATTTCAGCAGGAACCAAAAGTTTGCTGCAAAATTATTTTAGAAATTGATGTTTACTTTTCTAAAAAAAAAAAGTATGTCATGTTTTTAATTCATAATTGATATATATCCTGCATAAGGATGTGTTTGATTCATAAAAATCAAATGAGAACACTTTGGATTATTATGTGTTAATTTCACTCACTCATAAATAATTTTTTCCTGTCTCTTTCTCACACACAACAGAGCAAGAAGCACGCCAACAAAGTACGTCTGTTCTACATGCTCCACCCAGAAGATGGAGGTCCGCCATCCAAAAGACTGAGACCAGACAATCCGGTATTTTCTACAGCTCTTATAATAAAACTTTAGATTATACTCTTTCTCTCTCTTATGCTTATTATTAATAATACAGTATACATATATATCTGGATGCACATTACATGATTTCATTAAAATACCAAGCCACGTAGCATCTGCAAATGATTTATTGTATTATAAAGTAAAGCCAAAAAAACATGTATTTTGAACATGCGTGTAAAATGTATGCCCCGAACAGCTGGTCTAATAAGTGATATTCCTTAAAATAGGAAAATCACTAATAAAGTCTCTTCTCAATAATTTCTCCTAGATAGCAATGAGATTATATGGAAATAAAAAAAGTTAAGGCTTAAGTTATTTCTTAAAAAGCAAAAAACTTAAAGTGCCCCATTATGGATTTTTGAAAATGAGCTTTCATGCAGTTTGTAACACAGCTCTAAGTGAATGAAAACATCCTGCAAAGTGTTAAATCTGAAAGTACACTGTGTATAAAACTATTGTGTTTCAGAAGAGTCTACTCTGAATCAGTGAAATTTTTAAAATGAATACCAAGCTCTTTTTAACATAAAACATGCTGCTGTTGCCTCTGGCTTGCTTAGTTGGGGACGCTTAATTTCTAGCGATTATCGTCGATTTGATTACAGAGGCCGTCTCTGTATTGAATTAAAATAAATAAATAAATAAATTGTTTAATCTCGTCATTATACATTACCATCACTCTATTCTCCTATTTGATACTGTTCAGTGCTTTGCTACAATCTGTTTTGTTAAAAGTGCTATATAAATAAAAGTGAATGATTGATTAGCATATTGCCCGCCCACTTGTTGCGAGCATAGAACTGGATAAAACTTAATTTTCATGTTGGTCTGAATGAAAATGCAAATTAATTATTCACCACTAGGTGCCGTTTTTGCAGCAGCTTGCAAACACTGCTTTAAAAACTCGACCAATCACCAAATTAGCATCAAGCAAAGGATGGGTTTGGAAAAAAATTAATCCACTGGGAGTCATTGAGTAAATTAAGTAAAAAAAAAAATGCATATTATAAGAAAATGAAAGTGTTTCTTGAACTTGCGTGCATGTCAACCTGTTGTTGGGGACTCCCAAAACCAAAATATGAACTTTTCATAACCAATAACAGAGGCAATTAAAATTTGTGCTTAGATTTGCCAAGAGACTAAAGTTAGAGATCAATACAAATATACATACAAGAACAAATATATCTGATCAAATTATCTGAATTATGCTGCCCACGTTTATATTGTTTTTACAGAAAAAAAACTAAGCAATTTTTTTCTTTCAGATAATCTACTTGTTGATTAACCTCAAGAGAGACATTTTTGTCTTTGGTGAAATGCTAAATGAGGACGGTGGAGATTACAGGCACTGAGCTGTGATTCTTCTGTTGCTTTCCCTCCTCAGAGACAGAATGTTAATGTTCCATTTCCCCAAAAGGCAAATGACCAGCCCAGCAGTCATCTAATGTCTTCATGGACTCTGAACTAAGCCATGATTAACACAAGCTGTTTAGGAAGCAGATAGACAACTTGAAGAGGCTATAAACCAGGACATGAAGAGTTTCAGGGCTTTTTAGTCTTTTCTGGCAGTTCTGAATAAAACATCTTAATGATCCCTGGGGGCATTGATGATTTGACATACAGACACGTACAGGTTGTTTTGACTGGCTAAGTGCCCGAAGTCTTTTAATTGCTTTCTGAAGGGTCTCTGAGGGGTGGAGATGTTAGTTTATCACTCGCATTCAGTCAAACCTCCCAGCTACCATTCTGTTTGAATCGTAGCCTGTGCTCTTATACAGAGCTCGTTAGTGGGACTGTTTATGAATAATTCTTCTTGGTAGCAGGCAGTCCTCAGCCACGACTGCATCTTCACTTTCAAACCCTCCGTCTGAGTGAAGCAAAGCCGACAGGCCACAAATCAAAACCAAACACGAAATGAAGAAAGTACAAGCCTCTAGACTAAAGAGACCAGCGCTGGCCAACCTTTCACCGACTGAAACTTTGAGTCCCGTCACCCGAAACTTTTTCGTCCACTCCACACATCCTTGCAAGTCAATTCAGTCTCCTCTGTCAAGAATAGATGGATTGAAGCAGATCTTTCTCACATTTGCTCGGCTATCGGTCTGGAATCAGTCAGAGACACCGTGTGCCCTGTCAATGCCATCTCCCACAGGACAGAAAATCTCAAGATCTCCTTTCACATCGCTCTTATTCTCCAAGACAGACATGTACTGAGAAACAGACCATCATAGACTCAATTGTTTCTTCAAGACGAAAACGATTAAATGAAGATAAATGAAGATCGCCTTAACTATGTGCATGATGATAGTGATGTTGCATCACTAATGACCAAAAAACCCAGAACTTGCAATTGAAAAATTGGATTGAAAAATCGGACTTGCTAAAATCTTATTTATAAACAACTGAAGAGTTCTCAAACTAACTGTCCAAAGATCAATATATCAATAAATAATGTGGTACTTTAGGATTGTTATAGTTTGTCTATTTTTTAATTAGGTTTTATTATGTATATCTTTCATTATGATTTTAATAAAAATTTTAGTAATTTTCTTGTTTTGTATTTATTATTAGTCTTTATTATTATATATTATTATAAAAATGAACAAAAATGTTCCATTGGCAACTAGATTATAAAATGTCTACTTTTTCATGTTATTTTAGTTAATTAAGTGAAAGTTGCTTTAGTATCATTAATATACTACAATAGTTTGTCAGTATTTTGAATTAGGTTTCATTTGTATATCTTTCATTATGATTTTAGTTAAAGATTTAGTAATTTTATTGTTTTGTATTTTATATTAGTCTTTATTAATTTATTTAATTCATTTTTGTTATCTTAGTTTATCAACTTAAACTATACAAAAATGAACAGAAATAATTCATTTTATGTATACATGCATGTGTGTATTTATATATATACATAATAAATATACACAGTACACACACATATCATTTAAACCAAAATTACTTCATATCTCTAAAATTGGCTTTATCTCACAGTGTGACATTATTTTTAATTTTAAGCTTTTCCACTAACAAATACATTTTTAATTTTTTTACACTGAGGTGAAATCAGCCTTCCATAACATTCCATTCCAGCGTGTAAAAGCAGAGCCACCCCTGAGAATAACACTCAGTCTCGTTCTCAGTTAAACTCGCCTTGTTTTCCTGACTCCTTAACTTCATCAGAGAGGAAGCGAGTTACACTGAGGCTGTGGAAAGCGTGTTTGAGTTTCCTTTTCAAAAAACGTCAAGCAGAAGTGCACGAACTCGCAGGAGAACAACAAAAGAGGAAAGTAGGTCAGAAAGGTGCTCGGAGATATTAAAAAAAAACAAAAAAATCTTTCTTTGCTTTAGTGGCTCTCCATCAGGTAGAATGATGAAGTTAAAGGATAATAAAGAATGTTTTTTTTTTCTCTCCCTCCTCCTCTATTCTCTTCCATTTTTCTAAATCTATATTTTGTATGCCGCTTTTAACCGGCACAATTAATGTGCCTCTGTGACTTTCCTCCTTCGGGCTCTTATTTTTAGCTTGTTTTCACACCCTTACCAACATTACAACAGAGGACTGAAAGAGTGGAGGAGAGAGATAAACAGACTCCTAATTAAATGCTCTTTGTTAACAACAGAACAGGACCAGACACTGCCAGAGCATCACACACATGCTCACACATATTCACAACCTCACACACCAGCACCTTCACTCACACATGCTCACACACTCACTTTGCTTTCATTATCAAACCTAAAATAGGTCATATGTAAATGTACGCAGACAAACGTGTAGGTGACAAGTCACTGGTGAGGAAGAAAATGACAAGTTTGAATGAAAAACCGAGGGGAAATATGAATTCGACTGGCATTCATCTTCTTCAACGGGTGCTGTGAAAAAAGAAAAACATTTCACGTTTAATCAAGGAGGAATTCAATTTTATTCAGTGCTGGTCTTTCTCACCTGTGTTTGGTGGTTTATTTTAGATGTTGCTGACTGCTTCAATTTTTCACAGTGTTATTTATTGGATTACACTTAGCTCGTCCCCTCTAGAGGTGTGAGGAAAATGTTTGCCTAGTTATGGGATCATAATCATCGTAGTAATCCATATGCACAAACCCTGTGGACCTGAAAACCATTGAGAGGATGCCATAATTCAACACACATGCCTGAAAAGCAAAGAATCACAGAAAAACAGCCTTTTAGGAGCTTAAATATCAAATTCAAACATTTCCTCGCTTGGGACCACTGCAGCCCTGATGGGCTCTTAAAAGACTTTTATCTTGTTTTTATTCTTATTATGGTTTTCAAGGGCACATACGGTTTGAGCCAGGTGATATAACTAAAACAATTATATACTGATAATTCTCAGCATTTTCTCTGAAAAGGATGGTTTTGTTTTGAGGAACCAACTTTTCAATCAAACAGCTTAAACGCAAAGCAACATTTATTTATTAACATTAACATTTATTTATTATGTCCTAACTTTCTATGAGTCGACTAATGATAATATTGAGCTGATAATCATTTTCAAGTTATTGATTTGTCTAAATAAACTAAAATAAAATTTATGGTGTACAGTATGGAAAACAGAAAATTTTTCTTCGTTAGTTATACGTTTTGCTAAAGATTGTTTAACTGTGTTTTTATTTTATCTTATATTGTTATTATTATTTTAATTTTATGATGACAGAAAAGCTAATCTAAGGCCCTGTTTACACTTGTGTGTTTTCACTTTAAAATGCTTAACTTTTGCTATGGTTACGTCTATCATTTACACTAATTCTGTGTTTTCGAGGTCAAAAACTGAGACTTTTTTAAAACGCTGCAGACCCCATTTTAGTTTGAAAACTTCCGGGTAGCATTTCAGTGTAAACGGAGCAAAACAAAGACTTTGGAAAATGATGGCGTGGCTGCCCACATTCTCTCTGCGTATCCTTGACGATTTGTAGATTCCCCATTTGATCATTCCAAGCACACAGGCGGGTCCGTGATTCAAGTAATAGGGGATCTACCTATACATATCTATGGTTGTACGTGCATGAATGGTCATGTGACATGCATTTTAGATTGTGTAAACGGAGATCGTTTCTAAAACGCAGCAGAAAAGCTAGTGTAAATGAATCCAAATGTAAAAATAAGGAAAATGAAAATGCACAATTACATATCCAATATCCACTGAACTACTATTCAAAGTTTGGGGTCGGTAGGATTTTTTAAATGTTACTGACATAAGTCTATTATGCTCACCAGGTCTGCATTTATTTAATCAAATATCAAAAGTCTTCATTGTCACATGATTTTTCGGAAAACATTCTAATATCCTGATTTTAAATTTAAACATTTTAAATGATCAATGTTAAAAAAATAAGTTTTTGTTGGAAATTATACTTTTTTAGGATCCTTTGATGAATGAAATGTCGCATAGAACAGCATTTATTTTATCAAATCTCAAAAGTCTCAAAAACAAACAAACAAAACTTATATAATATATATATATATATATATATATATATATATATACATAATGCCCAAAAAGCAATAAGGTACTAGTGCCTGCGCTTCCAAAACAGACTGAAATGAGCTGAAGCACTAAAACACACATCATAATGAATGCACACACACGTGTGTACAGTAATGAGTGCAGCCTGAGCTGTGACAGCGAGCTGCAAGCGACCTGTTTTACATGAGCGGAGCAGCGGTGGGATGGGAAAACACGTCTGAGAGCTCAGAGCTACACACTCACCTCTCCTGCAAACAGCCATCAGAACACACACTCGTTCAGTGGCCGGCTCACTGGAATCAGGTCACAGGCACAGCCAAACAGAACTAGGCCATGAAGTTTGAACTTATTTGTCTGTTTCTTTTCAGCAGGGAGGTGACAGCGAACACTCTGGTCCCCTAACACACACACACACACACACAGCCACTCTGGCCCAGACGTGTAAAAGAGAGTCTGCTCCTGTGTGACAGAGTGCAGTGAGAACAGGTTCACATTTCACTCAAATGTGCCAGCATGTGCCACTTCTGGCATAACATGACAGCGCATTCAGCAATGATTTAAATCATGAGCAAATGCACTGCCGTTCAAAAGTTTAAAGATTTGAAAGTCTCTTGAAGGTTACATTTATTTGATCAAAAATACAGAAAAATCGTAACATTGTTAAATATTATTATAATTTAAAGTAACTGTTTTCTATTTGGAATTTAAATGTGTTTGTTAGGATTAACCCCTTGAGATGTACCATATCATTTTAATATACTTTGAATTTTAATCAGTTTTAATGATCCTTCAAAATCCTAGTATGCTGATTTATCTTCAGTGTTGGAAACAATTGTGCTGCTTGATATTTTTTGAAAACGGATACTTTTTTCATAATTCTTCCATGAATAAAAAATAAAAAAAAAAACATTTTTTCAAAATGTAAAATTCATTTATTCAAATTAGAATTTACTATCACTTTTTATCAACTTCACATATCCTTGCTGAAAAAATATTAATTTCTTTCAAAAACAATGAGGAAAAAATAAAGGAAAAGGAAAAGAGGAAAAAAGTACTGACCCCAAACCTTTGTAAGCAAATTAGCTCAAACAAAGAATCAAATAAGAATCATTTAAGATTCAATAGGGAATTTGAACAGAATCACTGTTTTACGGCAGATTACGGCAGTCGGTCTGCAATTCACTGAACAAGCCTTATAACATCAACCCTGCACTGAACATTAAAATCCAGATTATAGTGTAAACATTATTAATAAGCACAGTAACAAGATCGGCAGTTTAAGACATTAACTTGTAAGCACTAAACACAAGATACTTCTCTTTTCAATTTGAAATTTTGGATAAACCTAAGACACATAAACTAAACTAACACATAAACACACGCATTCACACATTCAAACGAGTTGCAGAAAGAGAGAAAGTGAGGAAAGAGTGAGTTTAAGAGAATGAAAATGTGAAATCCCAATTCTATAGCAATATGTGCTATTGCATCGACTTGAACAACCATCAATCAAAAGATTAACTCTCGCATTGAGTTCGTCAATGAGGTTAACATTAATATCAATTTCACCAGTTCAGCCTGAATCTGAAGGTTTGTACTTGCATTGCCTTTGTGCTACGGAATTCCTTCTGTGGTCCTCGCTGCAGAAAGGGGTTTTCCGAGGTTGCTAATTGGCTGGAAGTCAGTTGTCGTGGAAGTCTTGGGAGGCCGATAATTGGGCGGTGGCTGAAGGAGAAGCGAGTCGCGATGCGTTTGAAGTTTGATGCGGTGCAGTCAGAGACTTGGAGACACAGCAGGCAAAACTTAACTTACACGAACTCTCACAGAAAGTAAAGAAATAAAGTAACAAGACTAGATGGGTTTTCTTCTCATCATGGCTAGGCAGCAGCAGGCATGCACGCTGGAGCACGTGGAACGGCTATTAAAGAACACAAAACGTGATGGAAATCATGATGACTAAGAGCTGAGGCTAAAAGCTAAGGCTAAGAGCGTAATTTGAAGAGTGTCTTGAGCTTTTAAATTCATCTTTGTACACATCCCAAAATCTTGTTTTAACCAATAGATATCATTCTAGCTCAGGGTGTGGTGATATTTCTCCTCCCCAAATCATAAATCCAAATGTTATCTTAACACATGATAGTTTAAGGTGTGGGTTACATATAATATGCAGTTATGCATATCAGTGATTTAAGTCCAGTTTAGTGTATTTTAAGCCTGGATAGGCATGAAAAAGCAGTTTTGTGCCAGTTCTGTGAACGTGAGGGTAGTTTTGTGAAGACTAGAGGTCCTGAGTTGGGGGGTGGAGATCCATCCAACAAAATCTTTCATTATTTTACCCATGTAATGGTAATGATGTCCTGTGTCTTTGACCATTATCTTGGTTATTTGCCCAATATTGACAATCTCCTTCCTGAGTTGGTATTCTCAATAAGTGGCCGATTTAAGACTTCCTGTTGTCTTGAGGCCTCTTTGTGGAATTCGACTCCTTGTGTTTCAATGATTCACTCTGATGCACTACACCTTTGAACAGCATATCATTACAAAATAGTTATATTTTGAATATATATTAGTGCTGTCAAACAATTAATCGCAATTATTTGCATCCGAAATAAACAATTTTTTTTTTTTTTTACATAATATATGTGTTTATGCTGTTTTTATTTATTATGTTTAAATTAAAACAAAAAACGTACAGTATATATTTTGAAAGTATTTACATGTAAATGCATTTATATATTTATTTTCTTATATTTGATATTATATCTTTAATAAATAAAAAATAACATATTTTCATTAAATATATACAGTACATGCATGTGTTTTTATATACTTAATAAATATACACAGTACATACAAATATATTATGTAAAGAAAAACGTTTATTTTGGATGCGATCAATCGTGATTATATATATATATATTTAAATTGCAAAAATATTTCACTTTTAATAAATGTGTGAATAGATGAATGAATGTGATTCCAACGTTATTGCCTTTATCATTATGGCTGTGTTTTGGACTCTGCTATTCCTTAACACTGAGAATGATTTTCACAACTACTCTATACCTTTATCGTAATTTTTATAGTTATTGTCCTTGGTGTGAGCAGGCCTTAAATGTATATTTTTGCTGAGATATATAGTAGTTTTGAATGCAGGTGCAAGTAGCACGTACTGAAAGGAAAGGAGATCGCTCATATATGGCTGGACTCACTTTGAAATGCTAATTTTACTGTAATGAATGTGAAAGCAAAGCACAGCTAACCCAGTGTTTGTCATTGCAGGGGCTTATACATCAACTTTAACCACACTAAAACATTGAAAGTATTGTTTTATGGAGCTGAGGGGATTGGGTTTATATAATGATATTGTAGGACAGCACCCAGAGGAGCAGTGTATTGTTCAGTGGTTGTTCTTTCAGAGCTCAGAGGACCACTACTCTCAGTTGTTTCTTTTAAGTGTGTACAATCTCAGATGTTTCTAAAATCCCTTTGAGAAATAAAAAAAATAGAAACTAAGGAGACATTTGTTGTCATGCAGTCAGTATAGAACTATACGATTAATATGGATAGCAATGCTCAGAAGATTTAATCTTGGATACATTTGATGAGAAGTGTTTCTTTTAAATACAATAAATAATGAAACAAACATATTCATTAAATATTAAGAATGTTTTTACTGTCTAACCATTTATAAATAAAAATATGTTTGTGAGAAACAAACTCAGACTTGTTTTCAAACAAAACTCTGAATTGATTATTACTAGTAACTGTATGTAGTATGCATTGGTACATATAGTATCTACAGTTGTAGTATTTCTGTAACTACAGACATGTAATAACTCTCAGAATGGGATGTGTGTGTACAAATGTGTAACAGGACATTGGTAACAATGTATATGTATACTATTATATATGAATAATAGTAATTAGAACAAGATTTAATTTTATTAAACTTCTCAAGAGAAAAATCAAAACGTTTGGCCAAAGTTTCCATTTGTCCCCCATTTATGTTTTTGGCTTTTTAGGAGTAGCAATTGAGAGGTTAAAGAGTAGAGCCGCTGTGGTGGTCAGGCATCCGCTGCTTCAACATGCTGTCAAGGGTGCTGTCCAGGTTTTCAAACTCACTGAACAAGGTGAGGAGGAACAGAGCTGTCAATACCAATAAAGATTTTATCACGGGCACCGAAAGTCAGTGAGACGGCTGCCCCGAGGGAGCGTGACAGAGAGAGCTGTCTGGATATTCATTTGACAGAATATCCACAAAGAGACAGAGCCAAGAAAAGGGAGAGAGAAAGAGAGGGATACAGAAAGAGAAACAGACCATCACACCTTCCAGTGGAAGTGCATCTTAGATTTTGCATGACTGCTGTTTTAAAGACATTTTGCTGATGAAGCGTCCCTCATGAGTTTGCACCTTTTTTTAAGTGCAGAAATGTCAGCAGTGATGGTTGGACAGAATGTGGAGATGCAAACCTGGCCTAAGAGTGGGGAAAATGTTTGAGATAAAATGGTTGAACCAAACTTTTTCTATACTCTGGATTGAAAATATGGCAGATTTATTTTTAAATGTCGAGCAGATGCTATTTGCAGGATCAACAACAATAGTTCACCCAAAAATGAAAAATCTGTTATCGTTTACTCACCCTTATGTTGTTCCAAACTGGATGATGTGTTTAGTTTAGGGTTTTTTTCCTCTCAGCTTCTTTAGTTTTCTTTTATGGAATGTTTAGCATGCTGCTAAAGGTGCATTTTCTTTATTATTAAAATGTTTTACACACACAAATGCATCTCAATGGTAAAACGTGTCCTAGTTTACTTGAATGCACCCCTGCTTTAACATTTTAATGTATCTCTCACACAGTACTATTGAATAGTTTCAGATGACTTAAAATGTAGCACACAAGACCAAATTTATGGTGCTTTTTGATCTTTTTGGAGCTTGACATCATCCATTTACATTCACATTTATTACATTTTAGAGTATTATTATTAAAACAATGAGGCAGAAAAGTTTGTGTTAGGTAATGCTTTTTCTGTGTTTGATATTTTAATATATTTAAAATGCAATTGTGATGCAAATCTTAATTTGTTAACACTTTATTTTCCACTTTAGACATTCTACTTACATTAAGTAACATTGCAACTACATGTCACCTAGCAGTCAGACTGTCTGCTTAATATCTTCTACCGCTTCATTTTGATGGGTCCACAACATACAACATACTGACAATCAGAAACCTTGCAAGTATATGTCAAGTTCAAGTTCAAGTTCAAGTTTATTATTATAAGCCCAAAGGGCAATTATTGGTGCAGCATAAAAGTTGTAAACATCATACACA
>JAUMHE010000062.1:17258345-17270949 GCA_032359235.1 Enteromius mattozi | reverse complement strand
CAATAACAGTATACATTATGACCTGAAGGATATTTGTTTACTCAAAGAAAGTTTTCCTGTGAATTAATTTAGGGAAAGTCCATTGTCTTTAGACTAGTCAGAGTTGCTCTGCTCAAATTCCTTAAAGCAATAAACCAAATCTTATCAGTTGGTTTCCATGGAAATCAAAGGCCTGGCTTGCCCTCCTGGGGTGTTAACTGTCAGTTGGGGGATGTCTACAATTTGAGTTGCCTTTTGGGTTGGTGAAAGCGGTATTAAAGATTGTTAATATTTGTTAAATGTAATAAATAGTTTCTGCCCAATTGGATCAAATGCTACAGTCTGTCATAATGCCATGCATTTAAAATGTCTTGGGGGACAAACCTGTTGCACTTTACATATCTAGTGTAGAGAAGCACAGTGTTTTCCTTTCAAATCAAATCCTGTAGAATTTGCAGTTCTTTTGGCCTTTGTCAAGACTAGAGACAGCAAAAATAAAAATCTTACATTGACGCTTGCATTCTGCATAAGAGATAATAATTTTCCCCAGCTATGACATAGCAGGGTGCCCTTGTCAGGAGCTTTTCTCTGCAAATGTCACTTCTATTGAAATATCAGCAGAAATGCTGCTGATTACAAAAGCCTTTCATCATGGAGTCCCAAACATCACAGCTCTGTACAGGTGTTAGTTCAGCTTATTCTGCGGTCTTGCCAAATCCGCACAAAACCTTATTGGACCCCAAAGAATAGCCATTTGTAATGCTGGATAATGTGAGTTGAATCATCTTCTTGTAGGTTATGGAAATGCAGAAATTATTTTGCACTGATTGAATATGTAAGCCTTTTCTCATTTTCTGCTTTTGAAAAAATCTGATGAATTTGATCGAGCTATGTATTAACTACTGCTATTAGACTTTTTTTATTTTATTTTAAATATATTAATTAACTGCAAGCACAAAACTGTGTATATTAGAGTAGCAGGATTTATTATTAGACAGTGGTTTAGTTGTGTATATATGACGTTCTTTTATCGTGTTTTCTGGTCCATTTTGGAGCATGACAGACAAGGTCACTGTGATTGTATGGAAAAGATTCCACTAGAAAATACAACAGCAGTGAGATGAGTAAATAAGGACAGCTTTGCTTTGGGTTTTATCAAGATAATGTATTTAAAACACTGCCCTGCTTTGTATCAGAGTACCTCGATCTCCTGAGCTCTGCCTGCAGTTTGGTCCTCCTTCAGGGAGCTGTCAAGACTTCTTTTGGCCTGTCCTCTCACATTCATCATCCTCATTTGCAGCCTGCACACGAACACGGGGTACATGCAACTTACAGACAAACACACGTGTCCTTTTTTAGACTCTGAAAATTGGAGGAATGCAAAAGAATGGCTTTTCACAGGGATGCAGCTATTCATTACCAGTCAAGCTTCTCATCAGGTTCAGGAAGCCATTGGTAGAGCTCATCTGAGAGGTGACTGCTAGCGGATCCCGGCCCAGACTCTTGGCTATTTTCGTGGAGAACACTTCAGTGTAATTGCCTTCCAACTGAGGCTATATTTTGTTGCTGAGAAAATTGGAGCGCAGCACAGACCTCTCCTGCTGCAAACAGGTTTTCATTTCCCCCTAAACAAAAGATGCAGGGAGAGTGACAAGCTTTAGGATGTAAATACCAGCTCGGCGCTGAAGAGCCTCCTGCCATTTCGTGAAGGGGGATATTGAAAGTGCAGCGATTTGCCCTGTTTAAAATTGCAAGAGTAGTTTATGTGCTTCACAGAATCTGTAAAAAGTCAAGAACAAGTCAGCGTCTCCTTCCTGCTCCGTTCATATCCACCTTGACCGGCAGGATTAAAATTGACATTCTTACTGGATTATTACTGGCGTGTATAGGAGAACCTCTGTGCTTGAAAGTAATGAAAAACATTGAGTGCAGGTATTCATTATCATAACCCAGTGGATATGGTCTCAACTGTGAAATGTAGGATTTGATGAACTTAAGAATCCTTATAAAATGTGTGTAATTGCTAGAGGAATCATCTTGGGAATTATCTTGACGTGTTCATTTTGGTTGTGACATGATTAGAAGATCATTACATTTGATACAGTAAAACCCAAATGCTGAGGCTTTTTTTGCTCATGCTAGAGTATCATCTAAAAGTGTTTTTTTTTTTCATATTTTTTGAAGCTGATGTGTTTCAATATTTTTAAAATGTGATGCAAAGCTGAATTTTCAGCAGTCATTGATCCAGTCAAATGAATCATTCTAATATGCTGCATTTGCTACTCAAGAAACATTTCTTATTATGTTGACATTTTATTTTTTTGTGGAAACCGTGATACATTTTATCTCAGGATTTTTTGGTGACTTATTTCCTTGACATAGAGACCTTTTGTAATCATATTTACTGAAACTTTTGATCAATTTAATACATTCTTGCTAAAAAAAATAAAATAATTATTACTATTAATTTCTTTCAAAAACACACAAACTACATTAAATGATGTTTCGGGAGGAGCACACGCAGATAATTAATCAGCCAGCTCCTCTTCCCGCTAATCATCTTATTATCTCATTATCCTAACAGTAACAGTAAATTATTAGTTATTCGTTTTTTCTTATCAGTTTTGTAAATTAGGCTTGTATGTTACATCTAATGTTGTTAAATGAATTACCATGACGGTGTTTAGTGCTTGTGTGAATGACACTGTGCTCCTTCTGTATTATTTTAATATTTAAAAGATGCTTGTAAAAGGCTTTGGTTCATCATGTGACTCTTCACCACCTGCTTTGGGTGGTTGTCCGTGTATTACAAAGGTACAAAAGAGATTTCAGTACTTCAAAAGGATGGTATATTAGCATTATACTGTATTAGTTCATTAAATACAGTATTTAACTGTAAATTTAAGTTAAAACTATAAAACCTTTAAATGTTGCTACCATTTTTTTTACGGTGAAATTCTTGCTAGCATAAATAGAAAAACATTAATGACATAAATTAGTATATAAATACATACAATGTATAATACAAAGTGGCATCTAGAAACAAAAATACTTTTTCGCAGAACTAAACATCAAACCAGCTAATGTTTTGTTATCAGAGAATTGTTTAAGATTCAGTTTATGAGCAAAATTCAACTTACCCAATCATAATCCTTTTCCACACAATCTACTTTTCAAAGTTTCCTTATTTTTTATGAAAGAGAGACACTTTTTGGCTTAACATTTAATACTCAAATTCTGAGTAAAATAGCACTAGCAATCAAGTCTTTCTGTCTGTCTGATTGGGCACGATTAATAATTTAGTTGAATTTGACGAGTGTCTCATCTATTCAGTAGCAATTTCCCAGGCAAGAGAAGAGAAACTGATTGATGGCCTATTGTCGGAAATAAGTGAAATAACTCTTTCCCACAAGCCAGCAGTTAGGAGCAAACTTTAATCTCCTCCTAGTAAACATTCATCTTACCCTGAGCAACATCTCTCTCTGTCTGTCTCTCTCAGTGGTTCTTTTGGCATCTCGGTCAGTTTAATTAACTGGGATTAGAAGCCACCACAGTGTCTTCTAAGGCTGGTTTATGAGTAGCACACTAAGAGGTCATCAGGGGTCCTATATGAAGGAAAATCCCATCACACAGAGCTTTTTAACAGAAACAAACACTCCGTAAAGCTACTTATGAAGTCTGAAGGCCAAGTCTCACATTTTTAATCTTTGAAAGAGGCTGGTCCTTCAGCTACTGATATAATAGCTGAATAATTTTCAGTTAAATGCAAATTCTTAATTAATAGACATGGCGAAGTAGGAAGAGTTTAGCAGAAAAAAAAAACCCAAAACTGTTCTCAGACTAATTTAAGCAGCCTGTAAAGTGTGTTTTATAACGTCAGTTAAATTTTATTGCAATATTTCTCTGTCATGTCATACATCTTGTTCATATTAATAGCTTGCTATGAATAGTGTTTTGGATTCATTACACATACTTGCTGTCACCATATGTTTGGTGTACTGACACCACAAGCTGTCTGTGAACATGCATCACATCACTCTCAACTCACAGAAACCATCCAGAAAGAATCATTACAATGTGTGTGTGTTTCTATTTCAGTGATGCTGAAGTAAAGATGTTCAAAAATAAATTTGAAATAAAAGCACTAAAAGGCTGCTGGAAGTCATAAACACATGTTTGTCCTTTAACTAATATGGAGCATATCAATACACTGACAAAACACTGGCAATAAAAATATGTGAATAAAGTCTAGATGCCCTTGAAAAAGCCACTTTAAATGACATAATCCATCAAAGATAAAGCAGGTATTGAAGCTCAGCATTTCTCTCAGAATTTGCTCAGTTTCTTCTAATTTTCTCAGACCTGGTAAGACTAAAGAATAGGGGAAAGTCTTCATTTGACTTGTCTTCTTTTGTAAAGACCATTCAGCTGATTTCTGTCAAGTGTTCCAGACCTTGATGGAAGCAAATAGGTGGAAATCAGTAGATTTCTTAACCTGAGAACAGTTTCTGATGATATGAGTGTGACAGGGATATTATGTAAAGGTTATGAAAAGCTTGTTTACGAACATATCGAGGAACAGACAACACTGTCATCAAAAATAACTGAGATGTCTGAGAGAAATATTGCCCAGAAGAAGCACACATGGTCTCTCCACATGTGATGAACGAGCCTCTATGCATTTCTGTTTTACGTCTCTGTCCCATTCTTCACATCCGTCTATTTTTGGTCCGTCGCTGTTCGTTATTTGTGGTACCACCTGCAAAGCCTTTAATTAGCTCACATCTGCCCCTCCACTGTAAAAGACCATCATGAAGCATAACCCCCCGAAATCAAAAGGCCATCAGGACAAAAGGAAGCTAAAATTGCTAATACTTGATTCCATGAAGACTGCAAAATTACATGGCATATTAGGAGCGGGTGCGTTTTTTATCTGACACTCACAGAGAATGGAGTCTTCAAACAAAACCCTCGTCATGTCGAGAGAAGCAAAACAACAGGGATTAAATATAGATTTCTCTTCTCTTTGTCAGCCAAGGCAATCTCAAAAACAAAAAGCAATCAATAATGCTCAAAAGAAAACGAGAAATGGGACAAAACAATGTTAAGAGCGTTTCAGCTGGGACTTGTTTCCGTTCTGCTTTCAAGTCAGAATCTGTTTTTTTTTTTTCGCTTTGTGTTGCAGGCCTGCGCCGGAGTTACTCGTGCAGCGTTTGTAACGTGGTTCTGAACTCCATCGAGCAGTATCACGCACATCTCCAGGGCTCCAAACACCAAAACAAGTGAGTGTGGATTTTCTGTCCTCAATGATATTCCCCTCTTTCAAATCTTTCCAAGAGTATGCTCTCTTGACACTTAATGTAGTTAACATTAATGTATCATTTAAGTACAGCAGCAGACATTAAAACAGAGAAATGAGACAAAAACAGATCAAAATTATGAATTTGATTCATCTGTGTCTTGACAAATCAGACTGCAGTTTATGACATTGATAAAATGTCATTGCAGTGTAGAAAAAAAAACAAAGGTGATTCCAAAAATACAATATATATCTCAGCATATTAGAATATTTTCTGAGAGATCATGAGATCAGACTGAAATAATGACTGAAAATTCAGCATTGCCATGACAGGAATAAATGATAAACATTAATGTATTAAACATTAATATAATAAAGATATGAAAATATCTAAACAAAATGGTTCCTGGAGCAAATAATTGCAATCTTTAACAGTATCTTAGAATTACAAACTCAAAAGAAAATAATCCAATTCTGCTTTT
Organism: Enteromius mattozi; assembly: GCA_032359235.1. Classification (NCBI taxonomy): domain Eukaryota; kingdom Metazoa; phylum Chordata; class Actinopteri; order Cypriniformes; family Cyprinidae; genus Enteromius; species Enteromius mattozi. The sequence continues at coordinate 17,265,189 of JAUMHE010000062.1, read as the reverse complement.
ACCAAGCTGTAAACTAAAGGTTATTAGCCCTTTTGAAGTAAGGACAAACCCATACTTCCTGTTTCACAACAGGTGTTTATCAAAACAGTCTTTAAATTCTTTCATCCTTTTCTGTAAATCTCTTTTTATCCCTCATGACTTCTCTAAGATTGGCTTATCGGCCATATTTCTTATACATAACCTGACATCTGCTTCTGTCCTCAAAGAGAACATCAGTGGTCACCTCAGTTATCATAGTCTGCTCAGGTCTTCTGCCTCCTATTGAGTTCAATAGAAATCACTGCGATACTGCCATAATTTTCCACACACAGGCAAATAATGCAGGGTATCTTTATGTGTGCTGCTGTCCGGTGAGATGTCTGTGATTAAAACACTCTGGCTCTTTTTTTTAAAAACAGCATCTTTCTTTGAACTTAAGAACCTAAGAATCATGGGAGGCTGCGTGCCCATTAGCCTGTCTAAGGGACAGTTCACTCAAAATCCACTCACCCTCATGTTGTACCATATGTTGCTTTTTCTCACAAAAATAGGTCTTGGACGTCTTTTTCAGAACTGCATCTGTCAACCACCAAAAAGAGAGGAAAAATATTACAGTCATTATTCACAGAAAATCTTCCCCATCTGCTGTAGCTCTCAAATAAAAAATGGTTGCTGATAAATGATAATAAACATGATTGTTTCATGTGACTAAATGTAGTTACACTTACATTTAGTCATTTTACAGACACTTTTTTTCCAAGTGACTCAAAATTCGGAATACAAAAAAAAGGAAAAACGTTATTCCTCTTAACTCTTTCCCCACCATTTACGATATATCTCGTCAATTAGATTACAACTACAACGCTTCCCCGCCAAAGACGAGTTTTTATGGCAATCCCTGTTCTAGGTGTATTACGGTAAGGGAAGCCCTAGCGCATGTCCTGAATGAGTTATGGGACTTCCCGGGTCTGCTGGTCTCAAAAAAATTATTATTGTCATAAACGGAAGGATCTTAGACAATATAGATCATAATATAGATCATATATGTAGATAATGCATGTAGATCGTGTTTTGACCATTTTGAATCTGATCAGGATTAAGTAGGCTAGTCTGTGATGGAGATCCCTTTACAGACACAGAAACATCTCTATTTATGTTGTGGATAGATCTATAACCCGGTGATATGAATATGTATGTGTGTGTGCGGGATCTATATATAAATAGAGTATGTGTGTAGATATAGGTACATATGTATGTATGTAGCATAAATGTGCATGTGTTTGTGTGTAAACATATGTATATGTGTGTGTGTGTGTGTGCATAAACGTGCACCTGGTATTTATCACGTTATGGGGACCAATTGTCCCCACAAAGATAGGAATACCAGTAAATTTTGACCTTGTGGGGACATTTTTTAGGTCCCCATGAGGAAACAAGCTTATAAAACATACAGAATTAAGTTTTTTTTTTTTTTAAATCTCAGCATTATCAAACCAAACCCCCCACCCCCTCATATTACTTTAGAAGTTGTATGGATTATATTATGTTGTCATAAGTTAATTATTTAATCATATTACATTTATGATTACATGTAGGCCTATCTTTTAATAGTTTATGGAATGAAAATGGACAGAATATATATATGTGTGTGTGTGTGTGTGTGTGTGTATGTATATATATATATGTGTGTGTGTGTGTGTGTGTGTGTGTATATATATATATATATATATATATATGTATATGTGTGTGTGTGTGTGTGTGTATATATATATATATGTGTGTGTGTGTGTGTGTGTGTATTTTTTCTTGAGTATATTTGATACATTGGGCATTTTTGCCTCATATTTTGGTATTGTATATGGAGCTCATACTTGCAGAGGAAAAAACCTTCAAATTTATTCAGACCAAAAATATGCAATTTGGTGCAGTTGCTGATATGTATCTGGCCAAAAAAATAAGATGAAATCCTGATAGCCTGTAAATCATTAGATATCAAATATATACAGTAGTATTTGTTAACTAGCTTAACCAGCTTCACCAGTAAAACTATGCTCCACAAGCTAATTTTGCTTTTCTATTAAGTAAAGAACAGTAGTCATTACAAGTTATTACATATTCACAAGCTAATTGTTCCTGGTAAACATTTTGGCTAAGCATCTAGACTGGCCTGAACCATCAGGAAAGTTCAGTGGTTGTTTAAGCAGGTTGGTGTTTTCATCATGTTTTCTATTCAGACCGATGTGGGTAAACATTGCCACCTGTGAGCACTTAGAAACAATTAATGTCACTTCTTGCTTCCGTCTGTGCAGTGGTGTTTAGTTGATCTGCCACCTCGTTTGCCTCCAAATACACCCAACCGCCTCTAGCAGAACATGCCCATCACCCTCGTAATGAAATAAAAATGATTTAGAGCAAGAAAGAGAGAGCAAAAGAGTTAGTAGAACTCCCGCTGTTTGTCCAATCACACACACGGCTGACAGAAACAAACCCACCTTCATACCAGGAACTATCAGGTTTAGAGCCTGTGGTGAAGGCGCTTTTTTATCGCCTTCGCTTTGAGGCAGCTGGCCCGTTTCTGCGAGCTACGTGAGACGACTATAACCGCTTCCAGCAACCCCTAATTGCTCTTCACAATAAACCAATTGATTAACATGCCAACAGAGTCAGGGTTGGGCAGGAGGACTCCAGCTGAAATCCAAATCACTACTATCTTACAATCATTAATTGTAATTAGAGCTACATCCTCTCGTACAAGGAATCACTGACAGCCAGGAAGACTATTGATTAAAGAGGATGTTTCCCTATCTTGTCGCTGCAGCGGGTCTCTGCATATTCTGATTAAGCGGAGGAAAAGTTCATGTAAGGGTCTGTTTTGCATTAAGACAGCAAAAAAAGAGCCGTTTTTGTCTTGTAACCTCCCTGCAGAACATCAGCGCTCAGAATACTGTTGTGGGAGGACAGCGTTTCCGATCTGTGCCCAACACAAGCGGCTTCCTGGTACATACACATTAACTTTCTTTGTTGTAAACGAACCTGCAGTCCACAAACGTTAACATGCTTTGCCAACCTGCATTAAGCACTGAATACAAACCTTAGCAAATGGATAATATTTATTTATAATGTGTGTGTATAAAGAGTCCATTTGCAAAAACAGATCACTCTAATTGCGTTCCAATTAATCTCAATCAAACTGCAGTTTTTTTGTACAATAACACAATAAAACACAAAACATAATAACATAATAAAAACATGATTTTTGAAAATTAAAAAAATAAAAAAACAGTTATCTCTCAATCAGTTATCTCTATGAAAGTTTGTGTTTACATAATATATGTATGTGCATTCTGTATATATATTATGTATATATGAATACACACACACATGCATGTATATATTTCAGAAATATATATATATATATATATATATATATATTTAATATACATTATATGAATATAAATATAGACATGTAAATACATGTAAATATTTTCAAAATATACTGTTTGTGTGTGTGTATATATATACACATGATGAATATACACAGAACACACCCACATATATTATGCAGATGAAAACTTATTTTGGGTGTCATTAATCGCGATTAATCATTTGACAGCACTAACATTTTTATATATTTATAATATATTTCATTTATATAATTGTTTACTGTATAAAATGTATGTGTTATATAATATACATGTAATTTACATTTATTATTTAGTTATAATATAAAATGTGTCTAATTATTGATTCTACCGGTACATCTCAAAAAATGTTAATATCATGAAAAAGGACAATATTTTTTGTCACCCATTTTAGAAAGTGAAACCCATATATTATATAGATTCTTTACACATATTGAAATATTTTAAGCCTTTTTTTCATGAAATTTTGATGATTATGGCTTACAGATAATGAAACCCCAAAATTCTGTGTCTGTGAGTGACAAAACATATTGACCTTTTTCATGATATTCAATTTTTTTTTATGTATCTGTATATATTTCATAAAAAACTTTAGCTACTTTAAAATTCTGAGTAGCATTCCGTTTATTTTATATTATAAACATCCAATGCCCTTCAGAATGAGGACACACAGTACACTGAGACACACGCACGGCATCACAGGGGCCATTCTCTCTCATGCTGAGGAACACTCCCTCACGCACACTCATCAGAGGGACTCCAGAGGCCCGTCCCTCTCATGTTGAGACACAGACACACACTCTAATCAGAGGAGCTCCAGGGGCCCGTCCCGCTCATACTGATACTCAGCAGATGGGCAAAAGGGGTGTAATATCTGCCAGGTTGGTTTCATTATGTAGGGCAGCAGCCAAAAAACACCTGATTTCATTTTAAACTGCCAGCATGCTGGGAGATATCATCCCAAAAGAAGAGTGCTGACCAGAACTTTAGCATTTACAGTCTGGATTGTTGCAGTGTTTTGGTACATAGTTTAGTTTTGAACTCTTTCTTTTGCTAGCTTCACTAACTTACTAAAGTTATTTAAATGTTCAAGGTCATGCAGTATTTGAAATTTTCATTTACCTTTATCACATACAGAGGCACAACAGATGCTCATAGAAACCCCATGTTTTTACTACATTTTCTTCTTTGTTTTGAAACTAAAAAACTGCAAATTAAAGCTGAGTCAGAAAGAAAAAGACACAATTAAATGCAATTATGGGATAAACCTGCATTACGCTAGACTGTCTGGTGTCAGTCTTTTTGGTAAATTAGAGTATTGTTCTCTGTGGGCAGTCTGAGACTGACACCAGACCTGCTGAATCATAAATGATCACAATTTACTGCTAAAAGTTCAGCAATGGCACATTTATAGCATGATTCATTAACTGCAGTATGCTGTGGTGCCTTGTATTAGAGGCATAATACTTCAAAGGTAATTTGGTGTTATTTTAAGTATGATGCATCTTCAGGTAGGAAAAAAAAGTATGCATATAATCAAGTTGAAAAAAAGAGAAAAGATCTTACCCAGTATTTAAAATAAATCAATTAATAATCAATTGATTTAAAATGTTTATAAATAAATACAAAAATAAATGGTAAATGGTAAAAGCACATGGAAAAGTAAAAATAGGTTGAAACCCTGAGTTATATTTAAAAATAGAAATGAAAAAACATTATACAACAAAGTAAAAACTAATTGTGCACCATAGAAACCAACTAAAACCACAAATAAATTAAATTAAATTAAATTAAATTTAAATAAAATGAAAAAACTGTAAACCCTACAATAAGTAAAATCTAAAAATAGTTGTTAAAAAAAAAATAGATATATATACTTTTGCTTTAAAAATACAATTTAAAATCCCGAAACAAAATAAAAATGTCAAATAAAAGCTACATTATAATTATCAATGTTTCTGATGGCTATAAAAGAAACGAACAAAATCCATATCTAATGATGTCTATCAAATTAAGCTCTGAAACTTCAGGGAATCAAAGTTCATCTGTGAAGTCATTATCATAATTATTAAGATCATTTACAAATTCTCATGGTAAATTTCTCAAGTGTGCAATAAGAGACTGAAATGTGCTTCTATTGCACCAAAGAAAAAAAGAGCTGGCTTTTCCAATGCAGACAAAGATTTTATAGAATCAGTGTTCAACATACTGTGAGTCGTAAAGCAGTTTTTTTTCTCTCACGCCATTAAATAAGAAGAACATTCAGCCAGAAGGAACTGCTGCTAATGTGAGGGAAATTGATTTTTGAAGACCAGGAAGGATAATGATAGCAGTCTAAAAAAAGTCATAAATTAATCATGAATTCCCATTCAGCCATGCAGGCTGGTTGGAGATCAGAGCGTCTCAACTACAGACAAAGCCTAACTCAACATGAAAGGTTCTATGGCTTTTTTAATGCACTTTTAGGTGCTCTAAATGGCTGTCACCAGAAATGCCCACTGAATTTAAAGTAGACATTATTGCTTCTTGATTTATGGTGAAAAATGTAGAAATGGGTACCAATGTGCAGATTAAATGCTCAACCTGTGCTCTCCCTGCACAGACAGCAGCTTGTTGATGGATACAATGATTTAAGGGATGTTTCTTTTTTTTCCCCTCTTCTTTTCCACTGTTCAGTCTCGTATTACACAATCAAGCATTCTGTGAAAAGCAGCAATGACAGTCCAAACTCTGACGGCTATAATTATCTGAAAAGCAGGAGGGGAACGTCAGAGAGACTTCCTGCTTTAGGAGGAGGAGGAAGAGCTGTCACACACCCTGCCACCCCCTGCTGTAGCCCGTATGTGGAAAGAGCTCTCAATCTGAAGTTAAATTTTCACCTGTCACTACTGCAGGCTTCACAAAGTCAGTGTTAGATGAAAGGAATAATTCATTCAAAACGTAGAAGTTCCAAATCCAAATCCATATGTTGTTATTTTCTCAAATCAAATGGAGTACATAATGACAGAACTTTGATTTCTGACTGAACTAGTGAAATGTGCATTTTTGCATCAATCTACCTGGTTTTCATCATAGTGGAAGTAATCGAGCGGTATCAGGTGGCCATGCAGGCGGTGTATTTTCGGTTCAGCACACTTAACCATCAGCATCTCTTCTGCATGAGCAGCATTCAGCCTCTTGCTTATATCAGAGTTTAGTTTGAAGGTGACACTGTAGGACAGCTGATGGGGCGTTCACACATAGTTGAGATTTCAGCTATTTGCGGTTTTCAGCGATGTGAGTGACAGCAAATCCTGATGGAATGCAATATGGGGGTGTCCTTCAATGCAAAATAACTGAAAAAAAAATATTTTGATAGTCCACTTTAGACATTGTACTAACCGTAAGTAACTTTGCAACCGCGTCAACTAGCAGTCATTAGAGTATTAGTAGACTGTCTGCTT
>JAUMHE010000062.1:17218981-17229536 GCA_032359235.1 Enteromius mattozi | reverse complement strand
AGTACATATCAACCTATTCAAACCCTAACCCTACCAGTCTACTAATACTCTGCTAGCACTCTATTGAGAGTTAGTAGGTGGAATGTTACTTATAATCAACAGAATACGTTAAAGGGACCATCAAAATAAAGTGAAACCAAATAATGACACATCTTTTCTTAGAGCTAACGTCACTTGTACCAGGAGTTTTAATTTTGCAATTGCCAACCGGTTCCACTGTGATTTTAAAACTTATATTCTGTAAAATGTTTTGCTTGAAAATTGTGTTAACTGTATTTAAAAATAAATGCTTCTTGGTTTGATATTATATAACATTACATTACATAACAATACACATTATATTATATAACAATACATTTTTAAGTGTGGCTTAAGTGGCCAAATTATTTTTGGACCCACTATGTATACAGGCTTTAAGAGAAGTGTTATTAGAAACCTAATAATGTCCTTTAAAATTCTCCTGCAGAACAAAACTTCACCCTTAACTTCAAGCTGACACTATTTTAAAAATATTTTGACATGGTAAAATTAAGACAGGACACTGGTGATGATTTAAGGTGAAGCCCGCTGTATCCTATCTGTTTCTCAATCACAAGGGGCCCCTGATGGTACCTGAGCATTAGAGGCCAGCGAAAGTGTGAAGATAAGGTCACAAAATTTCAATTACCGATTTCAGCTGAGCAGAAAATTACATCTCAGGGACAAGAAGCAAATAAAACAGTGATAATAGGCAAGTGCAACCCTACTGATATGTTTCCTCATTTATGTGGGTGACAGCAGCTAGTCTGTCGTAATACTGCACTGCTTCAAAGAAGTTAGTTAAGGAATGATGGAATTAACTGGTAATCTTACACTAAATGGAAATAACATTTATCCTTTCTTTTTAAAGAGTTTTTGCTGTGTTCAACAACATATTTTGTTTCTCCAAGACAGTGTATAACAACTGGGAAAACTGCTTTGCAAGTTTCTGTAGAACTTTCTTCAGTGTGGGCTGGATGTAGACTCAGACTTATGAATAATCACTGATATTTACATGTGAGAAGCAGATAAAGGGTTTTTTCATTATTATATATTTGGTCTCTGATGTTTCACTACACTTTAAAAATCTTAAGACATTTATTAATTAAGTGTTTTCATATCAGTTTAATTTTAGATTGATAGATTATTATTATCACAGACAGATAGGCAGATCTTTTATGTCTCTTATCTTGACAGATTTTCTCTACAATAAAACTGCAATAAAATGCACCAGAATTAAATCATAGCTTTTACAAAGAAAAAGAAAGATTTGATGCATGGTGGATAATTAAAGGTTTATAAGCCTAATTATTCAAACCATATTTTGAACAGGATAAATCTTTAGAAACTTTTCTGCTAACAGAAAAGAATGTCATCAAACTACTTTATGATGCTGATTTATTTATATAACTGAATTTTACATGAAAGGGTGAAAAATTCTCTAAAAAAAAACAAAAACAAGTTTTATTAAGTTAAGCTCACACACAAGGGGCTTAATTTCAAAAAGGTAATTTTGTGATGATAAATTTAAGAGAAATGGGAAACTTGATGTAAAATTTAAAAAAAAAACAATGATTCTTTTATGTAAACAACCTAAAAACATTTCTGCCCTCTAATTAGATGAACCCCTCTATAAAAAGTATAACAATATATCTATACAAAAGACTGAAGACTCAGTTCCAAGTATGCACACTGCAGACAGTGAAGAGTTAACAGAATCTAATATGGCTGTTACCCAGCACTTAACCCCGAATTGCTCCAGGGGGAATGAACCTGCAATCAGTAGCACTGGACTTAGAATAGCCTGTTAAGTGGCAACTAACTAGTCAACAAGTAACAGCTGAAGTGCTCACCATACAACTTAAGAGTTGACCTTGTGATTGCCAGATCAAACCTTCACAGAGCTGCAGTACGCCTTTTCCAGAATATTTATTGGGCTGCCGTTTGATCCCGTACTGCTTTCATCTCTACAGGGTTCAGAAATTAGCATGATCAATTGCTGCTGTGGCAAAACAATCTTGTAAAATGTCCATTTATGAAACCATGAAACTGTAGGTCAGTTCTATATGTGATTAGTATTGAGCTCAGCTCTGCTTTTGAAACATGTTTATTTGATTTCTTAGGACTGGGTTGTCTAAAGTGACATGCTAGCATCAGCTAGCAGAGTTTTTGAGGTTTGATGACAAACACAGCAGGTCAGCACTAAAGAAATCTAGCTTCATGCACTTTAATGAGCAGTTAAAGCAAAAGAAAATCTGGCTGTTGTGAAAGAAACAGTCGACTCAAAAATTAAAATCCTTATTTACTCATTCTCCTGCTGTTCCAAAATTGACTGACTTGCTTCTGTGAAACACTACTAGAAAATCTAGAAAATCTCTCAGTAAGTGAAAATATATATATATATATATATATTATTCTGCATGTCAAATTTCCATCCAATCAAAATTACATATCATTCATGTTTTCCAAACTAGTAATTAGGAACTTTCCAGGAAAGCTTGAATGCGCACTCCTACGGGTCTTTTTCATTTCCTGTTGGGAAGAGGTTATCTAATGCTCTTGGGAATGGAATCTAGTGACGTATTTGTGGTGATTCAGCCAATGCTACAGACAGAATATATACAAATATGTTGTAGAGCTATACTCATTGACGAGTCAGAGTTTTGGGGTTATCAAAAGATTTGACTCCAAAATTTTCATTTAAATCACCCCCACGCCCTCTTCAACCTTCCAGGTCACCCTGTGAGAACGGGACTCTTCAAAGGGAACTTCCTGTCTGGCTCCATTACACACATTAAATGCTTGAGTCTCTGCAGAGTGCAGATAGAGTTCCATCATCCTTCACGGATTACCTTAAGCAGCAGCAAGCATCGTGCATTACCCCACCACTGCCTCACGGAGGGAAGGGAACACAGGTTACAGGCAAAACTGGGGCAGGTATTCTCATGAAACTCAAGTCCACTTCTCTTTAGGGACAAATTGGTACTATGAGCTATTTTTACTATTCAAGTCTCTGCCTGCATCAGCATTAGAAACTGCGGGTTTACTACCACCTATTTCATTTCTGCACCTGACGAGGGCTGATGGTAGGCTTTTAAGTTTTCATATTTTAGGAAAATTCTTTTTTTCCTTTCTCTCTTATTTTCACTCTAAAGGAAGACAGGAATATTTTGCTTTCTGCACTAATGCAACAAAATGAAGAGAGAAGTATGTGCATTGGTGCTTTACTTACATAATTTGACTTTATTTCTGATGCTAGTACAGAGATTGATGGAAAATATAACCTCAATCCGGCTAAAAGGGAAGGATGGATGGATGGATGGATGAAATAACAGAACAAAAGATACAGAATGATAATAAGATAGACAGACAGACAGACAGAACGGTAGAATGAAGGATGGATGGATAGAATGACAGAACAATGGATAGAGAATAATAAGATGGACAAACAGACAGAACGGTAGACTGAAGGATGGATGGAATGACAGAATGGATATAGAATAATAAGATGGGCAGACAGACAGAATGGTAGAATGAAGGATGGACGGATGGATCTACAGATATACAGACAGGTTTACAGAACAATTGATATACAGTAAAATGATAATATGATGGACAGACAGACAGAATGGTAGAATGATGGATGGGACTACAGATATACATACAGAATGACAAAACAATGGATATAGAAAAATAATATAATGGACAGACAGACAGAATGTTAGAATGACAGAACAACAGAGACTGTTGGCAGAAAGATAGACAGAATTGATAGAATGATAGATGAATAGACAGAATGACAGACAGAATAGTATAATGACAGAAAAACAGACCTACTGCAGATAAAATTATAAACAGAACCATATATAGATGATAGAATGATAAACAGACAGATAGATTAATCAGAATAACAGTTATAACCAACCAGAATAACCAACAAATTGATAGAACAGACAGAGGTGACAGACAGACAGATAGAATTTTGTCAGATTTGGTCTCAATTGTCCAGTCAGCGATCTCTGTTACGGACTCAGATAAGCACACAAACAGCTCATGGACTCTGCTGCTCCTCTATTAGGCAGCATCTGAATTTAAGCTGCCCTGAAGAAAGACCCCACGAGGCTGTCACAGAGGTGTCAACACTTCCCAAGTCATTTATCTCACATAATGTCACTGCTGTCAATCACACAGCAGCTCAAATCTCCGACAGTGCGATGTGGGAGCCATGCTAATGAGAAATGCATTGTTATTCAATGACAAAATCACCCCAAACCATATTCTCCAACTGAGGACACCAAACACCACAGGACTGCAGCTATTTAAAACACACTCAGAACATTATGTGCTGAATTCTGTGAGCAAATGAGAATGTATAACTGCACATGCTGTCATTTATTTATGTAACTAGTATTGTATTTAGTGAATGTGTCCAACAGACACTTCAGGGGGGCTACTGAAATAAAGATAGCAGGATACAGTCAGTTATGTGATCTTGACATGAGGCAACCCTCTTTATGTAAAATTAAAAATGCTTCTTCATCTAATATGTACTGTACTGAATTTTTTAATGTTTTTACAAAGCACTATTAATTTGAAACTGTAAAAGTTAATTAAAATTAAGAAAATTGTGAAAAAAATTACTGAAGATGTAAATAAAAACTATTATTTAAATAGTTAAATTAATTATTTAATAAATTGTTATAAATTAAATAGAACAAATAATAATAGCAATTAAATAAAAGAAATATATATATATATATATATATATGCATATAATATACTCATGGTCTTCCATTATTCCTTAAAGCACACAGATGTAAAGAAGCCCAGCGCAAGTCAGAGTTACACAAGGATGAGAGGCCAGCAGCACAATAATCAATTAAAAGGAGTTACTGGCGACATACTTCTACATGTCCCTTCACCATAGAAGATTTATGGATATCAAGGGGAATCTGCATTCTTCATTTTGCTCTTCTGCGTCCTTTTTATCACCACTATCACAGCATGCTAAATTTGTTCGATCAAACACCTAATTCTCCTTCCATGCTCACAAAAGCCTCTTAAAGATTTTATTGACTGAAGACACCAGAGGGTCTGTTGGATTGAGAATGGCCTGTGAGGGACAGTCCTTCAGTAAACAGCCATTTCTATTAGTGGCCTATTTCAGCAGGCGTTCGACTGAAGGGGAGCAGGAGGTCAGATCTATCTGACCATTGAAAGCTCGACAATGGCACTGAAGACCAAATGGAACACAAGATGTGTACAAATCGATAAAAAAGAGGAATTGACGTTTGCCCTAATTCTTGGGGTCAACAACAGCCACTATAGTCTTGGCATGGAAGTCTGTAAATTTTCACCTTACAATAGGACATACTCAGTGAGCAATGAAACTACCGGCTAGAGAGATTGAGGTGAAAAGGTTCAGATGTACATAAAAGGTCTTTAGATACCAATTGACAAGTGATTTGTAGCATTTCTCTAGGACTATCAGAAACTCGTATTAGAACAGACCGGTTTGATGTCCCTTAATGTCCATCAACACATCAACATGTTTCTCAGAGGGGACGAATGCCCGTTTACATACAAAAACAAGGTCGAGGGTGTCAAAATCTGGAAGGTTGAGCCACAGTCTCCTGACAAGCTTTATAATTGACCATGACAACTGATTAGTGCTGCTAACCGCAGGCAACAGCCCTCCACAGAGCTGACTGCAGTTTATTTAAAAACAGCAATAACAATACAGCTGCATTTAGATATTAAAAGCAGCAGCATCATCATATTCCAGGGTCAAAATGGCACAAAAAAAGTTTCCTGGACTCCTTAAACCACTACAGGTTTTTAAAATCCACATTTAAGTATAAGTAAATTTTACATTTTCATATTAAATATTATTATAATCATATTTAAAAAAGAATAAATAATATAACATAAAAAATAAACATATAAATAAATAAATATAAAATAAAATAAAAAGTTATTGTTGTTGTTGTTGAAGACGCTGTAATACTCAGGAATAAAATAAGTAAAACTCATTAATGAGCCAGACAGCTCAGGTTTGTGCAGACATGCTCCAATAGAGGGTAAAATACCTAAACCAAATACTAAAGCACCATCCCATATTTAATTGAATCTATTTATGTGGAAAAATGATATGAAGCAGACAGAATTTGAATTGCTTGAGTTTATTCTTATATACCTTTTATTTGAGTGTATACTGTAACATTTGCTAATTAGTTGTTTTGTCTGGCTTGAGCAAGAAAATCCTGCATAGAAACCATCTGTTTAGGGAAAACATTTATGGAATTCAAATCGTTTAGTTATAATGATCTGGCAATGAGATTTAATATCTTACTTTGTCATAAAAAATGTGGAAACATCTCATTATATGTATAATTAATATTTATAATAAATATATTGTATTTATTTTACTTTATATATTTAAAAATATTTTATTAAATGCATACATATAAATGTTTAAACATTTTAATTAAACCTTTGAATTCTTAATATACATTAATAAATTACATTCATCAAAACTATGCAGTCCTAATAATAGTAATTAAGTAATTAAATAATAATTGTAATTACAAAGTAATTAAAATCCTAAGAGACAATGTGATAATGTGTACATTGGGCACTGAATGCTATTGTCAAATGACATTATCCACAAGTTAAATTAGTAACTCACTGCAAGTTCTAAGAGGCATGCAAGACAAGATTTTAAGTCAACACTGTAGAGTCTCCTTCATTTATCCACATGCCTTTTGGCGTAATGTTACACACTCATGCAACAATCTTCAAGGGAGCAAAATATCCAGGGGAACCTAGTAAGAGCATATCCATGCATTTATAAATATGCAAGCAAAGAATTTGCATAACATTCATCCTGAAGAAGTGATTACATTATGCTTGTCAGGATCAACCAGCGCTGCTAATGGAAAATTAATGTCTGCATGAATCTGTTTTGATGACTTGATGAAGGTTAAAGGATCATGTCAGGCAGACCAACTGGCATAAATAAAATCACTAACCATGTTAGCGCAAAGAGTCAAATTATAAATATAAAAGAGAAGCACATTTGACTGAAATGCATACATTCACATTTTTTGGCAGGATTTTTTCAAATGAAGCCTTTTAATCTGAAATTTCAGGAACTCTTTAGTTAGGGGGTCTGCAGGTGGTAAATTACAGTTGTTCTTTTTATATTAAAAATGATTTTCCATTAATACCCCTAGTTTCTTTTTTTCTTTTTTTTTTTGTATTAGAGTATTGTATTCCACATGCCTTCTAGAGTTTACCAAGGCAATAAATCTGGTGAATATTCAAATGTTTTGTAGAAGTTTTAGTCCAATGGTAAAATGAAATTATGCAAACTGTTTGGATATCTTACCTATTACATTACATATCTCAATACCTTTGGTAATATTCACTTCTGAACAACACTGCAGTAGCAGTTTAAACAAGATTTACAATCTAGATTTGCACCAGCAGTCAAAATGACAAATACACCATTTAAAAATAAATGATTACACTGTAAGAAGTCCATATAAAGTTCGAGAGATACAGATATTTCAAAACTACCATAAATGTAAATAATGTACTGTGTTCTCTCAGTCTGTTGGATGTAATGAGTTTCTCTGGCAACCAATCAATAATACATGAACTGCTTTTAAAATGCCTTCATACCAACAAACTTTTCACTGGATTTAAAAACTACACTAGAGCTAAAAACTTTGTCAGAGATCTTGCAGGTTATAATAAGTTTGCATGTAATACTGCATGCTAATAGACAATAACCAAAATATTTTAACTAACCACTGGAACTACTGGTGCTGGGACCCAAATAACCTGACACTGGTTCTCTAAAACTTTGAAAAGCTGAACAATGCAACCTTACAAAATCAGGCCAAAATAATCAAGACATTCAAACATGCTAATGAGCTGTTTAGCATTTTAATGAGGAGCAGAAGTGTTGTTATTCTAGAAAAATGTGGGGGAAAAAACAAGTATATCTAAACCTCAGACCAACAAGTTATGGTGAGAATAAAAGTAATCATCGACTTTCAAATTTTATAATTTTATTAATTTATTAATTAATTATTAATTCGTAATTTTATATTTTAAATACTTTCTTTAGCTGAATATGCAGAAACAAACACAAAACAGACATTTATCACATTTGGTGCATGATGGCCTCAACAGAGGTATTTTTGAACAGATTTCTGAAACTTAAACAGACCAGTCTCATGGACTT
This sequence comes from Enteromius mattozi, assembly GCA_032359235.1. Classification (NCBI taxonomy): domain Eukaryota; kingdom Metazoa; phylum Chordata; class Actinopteri; order Cypriniformes; family Cyprinidae; genus Enteromius; species Enteromius mattozi. The sequence goes on along the minus strand of JAUMHE010000062.1, from coordinate 17,221,264 downwards.
TAAGGATGCGTGAAGACCACAAGACTATAACTCTGTATCATAACAGATACTCACTGTAGAGCTAAACTCAACTTGGAGATATTTATTTATTTATTTAAAACATAATATCATTTTTATTAAGCTTTTCTGAATGATTTGCATACACAGTAATGGGTAAAACAAAAGCAGTATACAATAATTAAGGAGAAAAAAAAGAAAAGAAAAAAAAAACATAATATCATTAACATTTACAATTACATTTACATTTAGATTTAACTTTTTAAAATAAATATACTAATCTTGTATTAAAAATAATCTAGTTATTATTATTATTTTTAATAATAATAGGCAACCGATACTCTTGATAGAGCCAAACAGAACTTAGAGAAAGTGTATTTTAAAGCATAGAAATAATAATATATAATTTAGCAATGTACACAATACTATTTATTTATTATTATTATTATTATTATTATTATTATTATAGTATCAGTACAATGTGTGGCAACAGATACTCTTTATAGAGCCAAACTGAACTTGGGAAAAATGTATTTTTAAAAAAGTAAACAATAATATATCATTTAACAATGTAAACAATACTATTTATTATTATTATTAATACATTTATATTAGTATTACTAATCATTTGAATTATTATTAATTTTATTTAAAAATACTATTTAAATACAAATAAAAATAAAACTAGAGTTGTATAATAGTGTGCAGCAACAGACACATTATTATTATTATTATTATTAATATTATTATTACTACTACTATTAGTATTACTAATCATTAGAATTATACATTTTTATTTAAAAAATACTATTTATTTTAAAAAAATACAAAATAAAATTTTATAATAGTGAGCAGCAAGACATTATTATTATTATCATTATTATTATTATTAATAGATATTAATATCACTAATAATAAATGTTATTATATTATTTATATTTTTTTGTTTTAAATACCTGAATCTTATAATAGTGCGCAGAAACAGATTCTCTCAAACAAATTTAATAAAATGTAAACAAATATAATGTTAATTGAAAAGAATACTACTATTGTTTTTAGAATACTACTATTTAAAAAGCCAATGTTTCCAAAACACAACTCCTAAAAGTCATAAAAACCTTAAAATAGCCTGGCAAATGTTATTTTAGGCAGAAGTTATTTTGTGTGCTATAGCTTTGGGAAGGCTGACAGGGAGACTACGAGCAGGAGTTGCACCTTATTTTTGGGTCAGGAACACATGAGCTTTCTCCCTGCATTAGTCTGTGTTCACTAGTGTGTCTCAGCACACTGCAAACCATCAATATTTAGTTTTGCTGCGTAAATGAATGAGCGCTGTGGAGTTTTGCATGTTTGTTTTGGTCTGTTTGTTTATTGAGTCAGCTGGCCTCTGGGGAAGAGGCAGGATTTGATGGAAATGCAGACGGGAGAACGGTGCTTAAAAGTGTGTAAAACGGGGGGAGGCGTGTTTTGGGAAGAGCAGCAGTCGTTTGGCTTCCGAAGCTGAAAAGAGAGCAAATCTCTGAAAGCATTAAGGGAGCTCAGAGCTCCAATTCTGTCTGATCCGTGAGCGTCTGTGGGCAAACGCTTGCAGAGAGAGTGTAGCACAAGGTCAGAGGAAATCATGACAGAATGAGGGTGTTTGAGCGCACGGGTTGGGGTTGATATGCATTGCCCACTAGTCCACTGATCCACAATCCCATGAGGCCATGCACCTGGGCCCTTATGGCCACATGATTGAGAGCACAGAGCAGCTCCCTGCAGAGAGTTCATTACACACATACATGCACAACACGCTTTACCACACAGCTGCTACATCAGGAGATAAGCGATTTCATCTGTTTATTGTACACACAGCATGGTGGCAGCTATGATGCTAATCAGGACACAACATATTCTGTCACTTGCCTAAATATTACTATTCAAAATATACTGACCTATAGTCTAACCTTTGACCAAAAACTGATCCACACTGCAGCTTATTTTGATCCCTGACTGAGAATAAACAACCACAAATTGTTCAAATGAAACATTTTTATAGTCTACTGTACAATAAAATAGTGACATGAAAAAATTGATGAGGGATTCTGACATATTCTCCATCAATGTTAAGTTTATTTAAAAAAAAATAAATAAATAAAAAAATAAATATATATATATTTATATATATATATATATACACTCACCTAAAGGATTATTAGGAACACCATATTAATACAGTGTTTGACCCCCTTTCGCCTTCAGAACTGCCTTAATTCTACGTGGCATTGATTCAACAAGGTGCTGAAA
>JAUMHE010000062.1:17197613-17218881 GCA_032359235.1 Enteromius mattozi | reverse complement strand
TGCCATGTGATTGGTTGATTAGATAATTGCATTAATGAGAAATTGAACAGGTGTTCCTAATAATCCTTTAGGTGAGTGCATATATATATTTTTTTAATTGCAATGTGTTAAACTGACTTGAAACAGTTGTGTTTTGTTGAAACTTAATGTTTTAATATTGAAATGCTATGTTTTAATGAAGTAGGCCAAAAATAATGTTTGATGCTTGTTCAATTTACTTAACTAAATGGAGTAAATCCAACACAATTCTTTACAACCACTTTACTTAATTAATTTGAGTTGAGAGTACCTACATGATTTTACTTGTTTGACTAGGAAGTGGATTTCCCATCATGCTTTGCAAAGGGATATGGAGAGTAAATTTTGAAATAAAATTATTTAAGGCTTTTTTATTAAGGTTATCAAATTAGGAGACTTGTAAATGTTCATTGCTCTTTTATGTATGATTTTAAAACGGTTTCTGGTATAGTGAATGAAGTGACTTGTGGCCAGGTATGGTGACCCATACTTGGAATTTGTGCTCTGCATTTAACCCATCCATCGTGCACACACAGCACACACACACACACACCATGAACACACACCCGGAGCAGTGGGCAGCCATTGCTGCGGCATCCGGGGAGCAGTTGGGGGAATGGTGCCTTGCTCGAGGGTCTCACCTCAGTCATGGTATTGAAGGTGGAGAGAGTGCTGGGAATTCACTCCCACCACCTACAATCCCTGCCTGACCTGGGACTCAAACCCAAAACCTTTGGGTTACAAGTCCAACTCCTTATCCATTAGGCCATGACTGCATGAAACTGGATTATTTGTTTTGGTTGAAGGTGATGATATAAAGTTGAGTATAATTGAACTTAATAGACTTAATAGACGTTGATTCAATTAAACAACATTGAATTAACTTTACATAATTAAATTAAGTTTAAAATCAGTATTGTTACTGAAATGCAACCTCAGTTATGTGGAACCTGTTGACATAAAAAAGTAAGGTCAACGTACCTTTTTTTGAATTATATATTACATATTTTATTACTTTAAATGTAAATATTATACAGGTTATCCTGTGTGAAACTATATATAAAGTTTAATTCTTATAAAGTTTCTTTCCTGTATTAAACAGGTTAGATCATGTTTTTTTCTGGCATGTCTCAATATATCCATGTCTATATACATTGTTATGCATTTTTTACTACTGTAAACTAAAGTCATGTCACTGACCAATATAGCCTCATTGAAAATACGTGCCTCTTCATACATTTCTGCAAAAAACTGAAAAAAACCTATAATCAATACCTATACATACGAATCGCTGCAGTTTCCAGTTGAAATGAACACTAGAGGCAGTAAAACTTTTATTCCTTTTCACACAAAAGTACTGTATGATTTACAGGTACATTTTTGATTAATAAAGGCTAATTTTCATACAATTAGTTGCAGATTGTTATGTTACAACTTCAAAACATCCTGCACGATTTAAAAACGGATACTTTTGAAGGTTGTCGTCATATATACAACTTTATATGTATTAGTTTTCCAGCTCAGTCAGTTTACTCGGTAGCTCACATGATGTGGTGTTGCACTTAGGTGGAGAAAAGCACCGGTTTGAATCTCGTGTAAAACGCTTTTGCGGCATCAGCAAATACATTTTTACATTACTTTTGCATTTGTTAACATTATCGGGTAGGTTTAAGTTTGGGATTAGTGTAGGGGATATTTCCAACATGATAAAGCATTAATCTTTAGTGACACTCACTGGATATTTGATTTCTGAATGGCCAGAAAACGTACCTCAAGCAGCATTTTAAAAACACTGCAATACATACATGTACCAACCTAATACAAACGTGCAGGTTTAAACGTGTTTTAGCACAGCATCTGGACATTTTACTTTGAAACTGCGGCAAAACGTGCGGTAAGGTACATAATTAAGGTGTGGCAGAAATGTATGTAGAGTCACGTATTTCTAATGAGCCTGTGTTGTCACTGACAGAGCACACAGACACAACTAATTAATAACGAGCTTTGCAATCTATTACTTTCACTATACACTATAGTCGAATTTATAGTTGTTGCTGCAACAGTAATACATTTGTAGTGTAGCTACTAGTAATTTGAGGTTGTTTCCTCCAGATACTGACAGTTAAAATAGTTTTTCAGGTGGAAAAGATTCACTTCAGATTGGACAGTCAGTAAACATACTATGCACACTATAGGTGACCCAAGAACCAGAATTTAATAGCAGAGTTCTTCACACAGAAAACATCTCAGAATATTAGTTCATTTAATCGTTTTCCTGAACAATTCGTAAGGGATTTCAATGTGTTCCAGCACAGTGGGAAACGGAAGGAAAGGCCTGATGAAACACTGTACAGCAAAGACCTGACTTCTGCTGAATGATCGCTTGGTCGATCGCTTGGCTGCTTGATTGACTGGAGACGGTTGATGATGCAAGAAGATGTAACATAGCTGATGTGTCTCTACAGAGTCAGCCTGTCAGTAATACTTCCACTTACAGACTTGAAAAGCAAGATAAAAGACATCAATCTGATCTAATGAGAAACAGTCTCCTGTGGCGTAACCACAGCCAGGGTTCAAAACTAACTTTTTGCCACATCTGTCACATGTGAGTAAATTCAGTATTTTTTACTGATCATGAAAAGGTGTTCACAGCTTTATTTTTGTCCCTAGGATTATTTATTCAGTAACCACCTTTTTCTGAACGTGGAACTAAGTCTATGGGTGAGGCTTCCGGGTTCATTAGACGCTATAGGTTTATAACGAGGTGAATAACAAACTGTAAAACTGTTTGCACTACAAACCATTGTGTTCATAATTAAAATAATGCATTCAAATAACATAAGACACACCAATTTTTAATATCAAGCAGCAAAACAAACTGTTTTGTACAGCTAAAAATAGCTGGACGTGGATGAGACTGGAAGCTACACCCAGAGAATTAACAAATGGCAGAGCCCATTTTTACGTCCGAAAAGGGTCATATGATCCGATTTCAAGTTTTCCCTCAGTGTTACAAGTGTGTGCGCACAGATAAGATTCCTAAAGTTTCAAATACTAAAGTCTCAAAAATAAAAATATATTCTTTATAAAAAGACTCGTCCACACCCCCTAAAACAGCTCATTTAAACACGCCCCCACTTCTCTATGTCACTGTGTGGGTTTATTTTCATAACACCACCCAAATGTTTACACAAAGAAGTAAGCAGAGCTATTATTCTCACTGTAATGTTGTTGCCGGCGCCATGTTGTGGAGACGCTGTATTTTTTGTTGTGAAAGTGAAACTACTTTCTTTGGGCTTCCAAAAGAGAACACAACTGAAAGAGTTCAATCCAAATATTCAGATGTGTTCAGCACATTTTACAGAGAACTGATTCCTGAACTTGAGTAGCCTGTCAATGCTGGCTGTGCACAAAGGCTATATAGTGGAGCAATTGCAACTTTGCAATTCTGGAGATTCTGACTCACAACCTGTAAGTACACTTGCTTATTTAAAGAATCTGCTGCTTAGTATTCAAACGCAAGTTTTGAGCAGCATAGAGTAGTGCTTGTTGTTTGTAGTTTCTCCGATCACAAATGCAGACATGGTGTTATGTTTATGCACTGCGCAATGCAATGCGTAAAAAGACAGTATAAGTCATTATAATCAGTAATTATGTCCCCTCTGGATGCAATGAATGCCTAAGGGCACTGAAATTAATCTCCTTGGCCAAAGCCGAACAAAATAAAAACTGCACCAAAGGCTGAATACCGAACACGGGTTTTTACATGACAATGTTAACTAGCAGTTGAGGAGTAACACTCTTTTAGCGCAGATTTGGACATTGAACCCTGGTTAACAAGCAGATAGACTGCGAGCTCATGCAGCGCTATTTATTCGGCCAAACACGGAAAGAGCTTTCTTTTTTTTTTGCTATTTTCGGCCGAACAATTTCGACTGCCAAACATTCGCTGCATCCCCACCTAAGGGCTGTAACATTTTTGTCACACGCTTGAATTATTCGGACAATCACAATGCAGCTGGCCAATCACAGCACACCTTGCTTCTCAGAAAGATGAGCTTGGTAAAAATCCACACGCTTCAGAGAGTTGGGGCTTAGAGGAGCAACAATAATGTAAATTATGTTGAAAATAATGTGTTTTTGAAACCTTAAACCGCATAAACACATTGCATTACACCAAATACGCAAAATAATGTTTTTTAGCAGCATCATATGACCCCTTTAAATGAAGTAGTATATTGTTCAAGTAAATTCTTATTTTTTTGGCACAAACAGAGTGTTACTTTGGTCTCCACATATTCACTACTCCACTGAATCTCACTTGTTTGTCATTATTTAGCAGAGACCAAACTGACTTTTGTTTGTTTCTCCTGTGAAAAAAAATTGTTACATGCCACATAACCTCCTGCAGAGTCCCTGAAAAGATCAAAAGCGTGTCTCAAACTGTGCTGAAAACAAAATAATGAACTCAAACATTTCTAAAAGTCTTCACAGATATTCACATTCATTTTACAGGTTTAAAATGATTTTAAACCATTTTTAAAATGTTTTAATATATGTTCATTGAGGTTGACCTTTAACAAAGTGTTTTGCATAAAAAGTCATATATTCTCAAACAAATAATATTTTCAACCCTCATTCTGACACTCTGACTGATACGATTAATATTTAAGGGTTGGCTCCATTAAGGATTGCCAGTAAACAGCCACAGTTATGACTGGCTGACATAACTGAATAGGAAAATGTATCAACATCTCACTATTTCATGCGAGTAAGTGTTTGGAAAACATTATTCATATAAATGACTGAATGACAGTGGGTGGAGCCACATTCAAATGCTGACACAAGCCTTTTACTCACTTTAAGACAGCTTATTTACCTGAGGTGATGTAAAACTATTCATCAATGTCTTGCTCTAGAGGCAGCCTTATGTATTATCCCGTGTGAAGTTACAAATCCCACAATATCCAAACAAGTCATTTTGGAACTTGCTCTTTTTTTGACTCTTTTGATGCTTGCATGATGCTTTAATGGTACCATATCAAGAGATTAATTGGATTTTTTATATTATGATCCCTTTAAAGTGGAGTTAAAATGACCATGATGTCAAAATTGACTAAACTTTTAAGACTAAAAGTGCCAAACCATCGTTTCAGTGAACAGTTCTTAAAAGAACCTGTGCAAAGAAAACTTTTTATTGATGGTAAAGTTTCTTCATGGAACCACAGATGCCTATTTTTATTCTTTGTTTTCTTCTTATAGAATATTGCAGAGTTTATTATAAATGATTTATCCATGCACATCATTATTTTTTAAAAATTAATGTGCTCTCGCAATAATCAAACTTCTCCTTTGAGAAAGCGTTTCCCCCAGATATACGTCACAATAGAAAAAAGACAATCACACTTTTTATGCCAACTTTAAATGAAGCATAATTAAGAACTCTATGAAACGTTAAGAGAGTAATCTCAGTGCAATAAAATAATCCTTTGAGATTAGATAAATATACTGCATGAAAAAAAACACAGCTTTATGTTTGACGTAATTCTCCAAAATGTATGTTTGGGTGTATTTATAAGTCCTGAATCACTAGTTTCTGGGGAATATCAGTCAGAAAGCTGATTATATTGGGCAGATGGCATCATCAAGTGTTCTCTTGCTATCTTGGGAAGGACTTGATTAATTTAATTTGAAGACGGGACATTGTGCTTTGCCGGAAGGCTTAATATTTTATGACGAGTCACATTGGGGCTGTTGGCTGCACCTGTGAGCGGCTAAATAAGCTGGCTTAAAGGCAGAAAAAACCTTGCATCAAATTTAGCATGATGGGATCAGTAAGACATGAAAAGCAGTATCCCCATGATTACTCACAAGCTCACATTAAGTGTAAATCCCAGTTTCCACCACCTGTCAAAACAGAACTGCAGACCCATACACAAAATGCGAAGCACAAGGCGACAACTGTTCACAAGTCAGCTTTAGGGAAATCCTTACAGCCTATGGGATTCTTAGCATCATTACTTTGATGTGTTGAATATAATTTACCATATTAGTTGCTGTGGGACAGGCATGTTTTTTTTAAGTATCAGAGTCTTATTCAGGTGTGAAGAGTTTCATTAAACTGAAATCCGATGGATAGTGGAAGGCCCGCTGTGCTCTCAGCTGGGGCCATGTGTATGGAGACGGGCCCAGTAGAGCAGAGGGATTCAGAATCCAGCTGGCATCAGTCAATAATTCATTTCTGCCAAATCTCTTCCTGACCTTTTCCAGCGTTGTGCATGACAATAGATGTGATGGAGCTCAGTGACGTCCATTAGATGGAAATACGGAGGCTGTATTGTGTCGCTGTAGCATAGAAAAGCTGCGCTCTGATTCACTGGAGCCCTACGCTGTGCTCACTGCTCCCTACGCACTCAGCAGGAGTTAATGTCACTTGACAAAATTTGCTTATTTGGAAAACTCTAGTAGATCACATACCGTAATATTAAGGGCATGTGGATTAGGGGGTTAGGGTTTATGTGCTTTGCAATGTGCACAAAAAGGGATCAAAAGGGGCAGAATGTTTTTTGAAAAATTACAAATGTATTTCCCATTTCAAATGTAGTTCTTTTGAACTATTTATCAAAGAATCATGACCAAATGCATCACAGTGTGGTAATAAATAAATATTATTAGATTAAATTAGTATTAATGTAAATAAGAAATATAAGTATTAAATGATCTTTGAGCATGAAATCATGAAATTAGAATAATTTCTAAATGATTGAGTGAAACTGAATGCTAGTTGCTGAAACTATAGCCATCACAGCAAAAAAAAAAAAAAGAAGTATATATATGTATATATATATATATATATATATATATGTATGTATATATACCAAAATAAATTTAAAAAACTGTTTATTTAAATAAGAACAACATTCACAATACAGTTTTGACTGCACTTTTGATCAAATTAATACAGGCTTGATGACCATAAGAGACTTGCTTCAAATACAAATATAGTAATAAATTAATAACAAAGCATTAGAAACTAGTTTAATTTCATATATATTGTACAATGTCTGAAAAATGGATATAAACTTGAAATTGAATTTGTTAATAAATGCCATACACACATACATATATACAGACATACATACATACATACGTGTGTTTCTGTGAATTGTATCCTCCATATACTTCTATTACTTTTATACTGACCAAACAATGTGAACGTTTTGCAAATAACGCATTTCAAGAGGAACGCAATACGAATTAATCCCGCACGGCTGGCAGCCCATCATCCGATAATTTCCTCGTTAACTCACGCCCAATCGCTTCATTTCCTACCCACTATAAAAACCCCAACTTCCGATCTATCCGCATCTCGTTTTTGTGCATCCCTCCTCCTCCCCTCCTCCTCCATCACTTGGTTTTACCTTCCGGGGGGGCAGTCTAAGACCGAGCCGAACACCGAACTCTTGCCCACGCTAGGGTTCAAACCACTAGGGTTCGGGGTTCGCTGTTCTCCCGGCTCGCTGCCCTGACAGCATGCAAAACTCGCTAAAACACCTACTTCTTAATGAGGAAAGCGCGAACTCTTGAAATTTTCTCTACCCTAAACCAACCCTAACCCTAAACCTGTTACACTTTCAGATAAAATCATTTACTATTTCTTTAAATATTTCCCCTCGTTGGGACAGCAGGTTAGTCCAAAGAATTCAGGTTTTATTATCCCTGTTGGACATTTGGTGCCCACATTACTATAAACAAGCACACACCAACATATTCATACTGCAGGTTGATTAATTTGCCATCTGTACAGTAATATATAAATCCATAATTGTTTTTCTATTCTATTTGTGGTGCTTACACACTCTCTATGATTCTGAAATCTCACTTAAGCTGGCCGAATACCCTGTTAAGTCCACTTCGCATGGCCCTATCAGCGATTGGATCGTTCCCAGAGTGTCTGCCAGAAGGTGCGTGAGTCAGATGGAGGGTGAAGACAGTCTCTGAAGAGGTAGCAGTTGGTGAAGGCTGTTGTGCTATCACTGTGTGGCAGAACACTGCTATGAGAGAAAGCCACTCTGACACTTTTAAAGCCATTATGTAACCGGCCGTCTGTGTGATTGACACAGTTCCAGCCATTAAAACACCCGGAGATGAGTAGAACAAACTGGACAGGGTTATTGGGAAATTCTGTGACACCTTTTCGGCCAAAAGCAGTGTGTAGAAGGCCAGTCCAAATGCTCCTCTCCATGAAGAAACATAACCACACTTGAGTTACTGCACAAAAGAGGAGTAAAATATAAATGAACGAATGAATAAATCCACCAAAGCTGAAATCTCAGCTTCTTCTCCAGAGAGCGTGACAAAAGCCGTCACATCATTCCTGTCCTGTTGCAGCCTGTCTGAGCATCACAGCACTTCCATATTTAATGTTGCTTCCTCTCATCTGTGAATATTGCGTGCTGCCTGACACCCTAGAAGCTCTCGCTCCTCTCCGCCGCCGATCAGAGCGCATTCCTGCTCTCTTCTCCTCCCTCACGCTATAGCAGTCATCCCGGCTCATAGTCTGTCGAGTTTGCTCCCTCTAACACACACTCAACACTAAGAGGGAGATTAGTCGAGGAAGCCTAGTGCCCAGATCTATGCAAAACGGCATGCTTATCTCACATTCATGAATCCTTTTAATCAATAAGTCATCTACATCTGCTGATTGTCTGGTTCTTACTGTGATGGCTGCTAAGTGGGACATTCATTCTGTTTGGTCTCATAGACTTATAAGAACCAGAAAACATAAAGGAGGTGCATTGATGCATGCAAATGACCTGCATTTTCTTATTAGGCTATACTTTAATTGCTGGAGGAATAAAAAGCACAATAGCATGCAAAAATGCCAACAAAATGTAAACCAAGATGCATAGATTGAGACCTTTTCCCAAAACTCAACATTGTGCATTCATATGTTTTTTAATACATTTTAGCTGTCAATCCATCGATTTGTCAGCCTTTCTGTACGTCATTCTGTCTATCCGTCCTCTCAACTGTCAATCCATCTGTCTGTCCGTATCATTTTCCATCCGTCCCTCTGTCTACCCACCACGCCAATCCATATGTCTATCCATATATCAATCTGTCTATCTGTCCACCCATCTTGTCAATCTGTCTGTATGTCCAACTATCTGTAAATCATTGTCTAGCCATCTGTCTGTCAATCCCTCTGTCCATCCATCCATCATTCTCTCTATCCACTGATCTATCCACTCATGTCTCTCTGCCCATCATTCTATCTTTCTACCCATCTGTCAATCCGTCCATCCATTCATCTGGCTATTCTTCTATCGGACCATTTGTCTGTCAATCCATCCATCCATCCGTTTATCTGTCAAAGTATAACTTTTCTAATTAAAAATTACAGTTGACTTGACATAGTAATATGAATTTCACCTTTTTTTACTAATTTAAAAGGCATTATCAGTTCTAAAAATAACACTCAAACAAATGTAAAATTCAATTTATTGTCACTAGTTGTGTAGATATCACTGTATTCAATGTAGTAAAATTCAATAAGTATTCTATAATCCCAAAACAACTACTACTGCCTCTAAGCACTTCTGCCAAAAGATGAGTCATTCATATTTTCCTAGCAGTCTTGAAACGCTTTAGTTCCATAAATATTTCAGATTTTTGGGAAAGGGATGCTTAAGTGGATGCTTGTCTGCTATATTTTTTTAACTGCTTTGTTTTGGCTCTAAATGAGAGGCAGGTTTAGCCCATTAGCAGGCAGATTTAAAGAGCTTTGGCTGACCTGCGTAATCTAAAACAAGACACATTGCTTCTATGCATTGTTTGGTCACATCCTAATGACGCAGAGCTGGTGGTTGTGCCATTGTGTCAAGCAATTTTTAAGGCTGCTTTTATTTAAGGTCAAAGTAATCTCTGGCTGCTTCTTGAAAAGAACACAAACAACATTAATGACGGCAGCAATACACCACAATTAAAGCAATTGGTCACATATTTCCAGCTCTACATACACGCACCAATTGACCAAATGCACATAAGATGAAATGCTAATGGAGTTCTTCGGTTTTTAATGCAAAGCAAAAGATAGCACGGCAATGAATGGATGCACAGATGAAAGGATAGATGGCTATACTGGGACACAGAAATGAGGAAGTTATTTCATCACTGTGGTTGTGAAAACTGAAGGGCTCTTTTGCCTCCTCCAGCACCTTCTGCCCCGCCGTTCCATTTTTCCTCTCGCTCTTATACATTGATTGGAACTCATGAATATTTCATTTCTTTTGTAAAAAATAATTTTTAAAAAGTGGCTCGACATATTAACAGGAAACTCTCTCGTTCTCTATTTTCAGAAAATATGAACTTGAAGAAAATGAACTTGGAAATGAAGGGCTGTACTATAAGCTGACTTATACAGCGTTTACAACACATTCGCACAACTTTTACATCTAGTTTAATCAGCCACTAAATGCACTATTAATAAAAAACGTTCAAAAGTTCAAGTAAATGCATTGAAAATGTTACAAAAGCATTTATTACAAAAGCTAGATGAATACTGTTCTACTCATCAAAGAATCCTGAAAAATAAGCTGCTGAACAGTAAAATAGAAAACAATTATAAATTATATTTAACAGTATTTTTCTATTCTTGGTAAAACTTCTTTAAATCTTCCTGACCCCTAACTTTTTAATGATACTTTCTAAGCTGCAATATGATGCAACAAAATATTTGTTCTTAGTATATTTTCCCCTTAGTCTTTCAGTAAAGGCTAGATCTGTAGGGCAAACAAGGGGTCAAAAATCATGTCAACTCTCCAGTGTCACTCCAGAGCACTGTTACTAGGCAGATTTGAAACTAGGTCATGACCAACGACAAGAGAGGTGTTCAAGCAGGCTGTTGCTTTTCTGGAGTAAAGCAAAGCTAATTTAATTATGATGGAGTTATACTAGTCATCTTGCTGACAGGGGTACCAATATTAGGCACATGATGACAGAAACCTTTAAGAGCTGCTTATTGCTTTTAGAGACGTATGAGAAGTCTGATATCACTGTACAGAAGAACTGCTGTAACACCTGCTGTGGAACATTGTTGGTCCTGACAGCCGGATACCTTATGATTTTGATTATGATTTAATAATGCTCTTAAAAATCTGAATAGAGCAGATGTGCAGGTTTACGAAAGAGATCAAGCATCTAACGCCCCATGTTACAGAATCTTTCTCCTTGTGTCTGTCGTAATTTTTTCTTCCCTTTCTTCAGGAGGTCCCAGGGACTGATCCATAAAACATCCAAAGTCTGTCCTGTTGCTCAGCAGATGGTATATTTAATAAATGAAAACATCTGAAGTTCTAACACTGGGTAAAAGAAAAAATATTTTCTCGAAACAGCAGTGAAACTCTTCCTTACCTTGAAACTTTCTCTAGCTAGATTGAAATTTTACTGTAATCTCAGTATATAACCTATATTTTCTAATAAGCCAGTACCTCCAGTCCTTTGCAAATTTAGCAAAATAATGCATTTGTTGTAAAATGTACAAAAAGTACAAAATACTAAACCGACCTGAAAATGTCATTACTACAATCATGCATCATGATATTTATGTACATAGCAAAGTGATTTAATTCATAATTAAAATTAGTTTATATGCCTGTTGTCAAAAAACAGAACCAAATAACAATAATTGCATTTATTTTAAAGATAATATAATGAATACAAATGCAAAAAAACACCACCCTTTTTTTTTTTTTTTCAAATGTAGTGACCTCATCCAACCTTGTCATCATATTTTGACCCATAGTCCCATAGCCTGTGTGGGGACTTCCCCGTTGGAGGGTGTTTGCTGTGAGGGAATTGTCAAATCTAATGAATTAGCTTCCTGACAGGAAGAGACAGAAACGTTTGGCCTATGAAAGGGTCGTACTGATTGCTTTGAAGCCGAAGAGCCAAGTCAAATGCGCGCTGCAGAAACACTTTGTCATATCGGATGTGAAAGGTTAAGTTAAGCGGACCGTAGGACTGAACGCACCTCTCTGTCTGCATTATTTTCAGTGCTTCAATGAGTTTTGAAGCTGAAACTAACGCAGTGGACTGTTTTCAAATCACAGCTATAATCAAATCAGTACCACTGACTTCACAGTTACATTGAGCTGCTGAATGAGTCATTTCTATCACGTCCCGGCTAGATTAGCACAACAACAGAGCAAAGAAGCTGCAGTCATGAAGTCATTTGTCATGATTGGTACATAATATCGCAGTAGGTTGTTAAAACCAGGTAACGAGGCAATATTTCAGCTGTTACACAGTGTGAACCTCGATGAGAATGTAATGCAGCTCATTTATCACAGGACGTGGCAATATCATATTTTAATATTGGACACAAACACTTTTGTCCAAATCAGAATGTGTCCTAAAAGCTAAATATTCAGTTTAGCTCATCAGTTAGCAATTTATCCAAACATGTGAACAACATGAATACTTTATGAGCTAAAAAGTCAATTTATACTCCCCAGGTTTAGTCACTCATAAGAAGGCACAGAGAGAATTTGCTTTACAATTTAGCACACAATTTGAATTGGCCTTTCATTCATAGATCTGAACATATCCAATATATGTTTTAGATATTATATATAGCTACAGTTTATATATATTATATATTATATATTTTATTATATATAATATTATTTTTATATACACACACAAACATATAAAAAAGTGCTGTCAAGCGATTAATCACATCCAAAATAAAGGTTTCTGCTCACATTATAAATGTGCATACTCTGTATATTTAGTTAAATACACACACATATATTTTAAAAACATTTCCATGTGTGTATTTATATTGACAATTTATATACACAGTGGACACACATTACAGTATGTAAACAAAAACGTATTTTGGATACAATTAATTGCAGCACTAACATATATGTATGTGTGCGTGTGTGTGTGTGTGTGTGTGAAATAATATATTATAAATATTAAAAATAAATAGCTGTAGCTATATAATATCTAACAACACATGTTGGATAAGTTCAGTATACATAGTGTGTGTGTGCACGTGTGTGTATGTATATATATATATATATATATATATATATATATATATACATATACACTCACACACATCTTGATGCAATTTGGTTAATTCATTCTGCAAAGCATGCACAAAACATTAGAATTTAATGATCATTGGGGACAACATTAGAAATATCTAAATGATTTATAATGACTGCTATGCTCTTGCATATTTCTTATACCAAGAAATGGCAGTTAGATTTGTAATATTGAGTGAGTAAATAACGAAAATTATAACAAAGGAAATAATGAAGGAAGGATCAAGGTAAGTACATAATTGCCCAGTCCTCTCTACTCTCAATTCCATTTAATTCCAGATTTCAATTCATTTATTATATTTAGTAATTTCCCCCAGAAGTATACCAATTCTTTCTGGGCCTGTCTATGAGTAAATTGTTAGTCTTTTTGCCTAAATATTCTTAAACATTCTCCTCAGGCACCAGTGGGTCACACTTACCTGTCTAGATCTTGACACCTTGCACCCTACAGGGCAGCGCTAAGAGAGCACTGCTAATTGTAATTCACTAGATGTGTTAAATTCCACCACAGAGTCATGTACTGTATGTCTCTTTTGTGCCAGTAAATGATGCAAGAATGAAAAAATAAGAAAGAAATATATATATTTATTTAATTAATTATTTATAATAAAATTAGTATATTATATTTTGACAACAAACACAATTTTTTTTTACTGCTAAAACATTTAGGATGAGAAGGTATGCAGAATTGCATACAAAATGCAGAATTGCATATATGATTTGAACTCACTGAAAATGCAGATGATTCCTGACATGGTTATCTATGCATCATTATAAATGAATGACTTTCAGGTGCTTTGTCACTGCAAATAGCTGTCAGTATGAATACCATTTCCATACACCTGAATGTAGATTATACTTAAAAAAAACAATTATCAGATTTTAGAGATCAGTTGAAAGATATATATATATATATATATAATTTTATTTATTTATTTTTTTTTTTTTTTGGCAATTTCAAACACTACAGTATGTTTAAAAGTAAATTAAAAAATTGTGATAAAATGAGATGCAACATGCTCTTTCTGTGAGGACATGTATCTGAGCATCATGGAAACACACTGAGACTCATCTGTCCGATGAGATCTAAGCTGGCAACCCCATCATATATAGCAACATCATGAATTTTAATGAATTTTTCTCCTGTAGAAAAAAACCCTCAGGTGTCAAAGTCTGAAAGAAAGATCTCAGTGAGAAAATCTTGAGGGTAATTCAATTTTAAGGTGTCACTGCCTTCTTCGACCTCTATGCAAATCCTTGGATATTTTTAACTTGGATTCATTTTTGCCAAATTTGCATTATATCTGCTAAGTTTGAAGAGAACACGACTGTAGCTGGGGGAAAAAATTAAAATAAAAATAAAATAAAATAAAAAGAAATGAAATTAAATGAAATTGGATGAGAAATATATGTTTAATAATTATTTAAAAAAAAATTGGCTAAAAGGGTTGAATGACTGAGCTTGGGAAAGCAATGCACAGTTTGTGTACAAAATGGTTTGTCCCACTGTACACAGATTCCAAAAGATGATATTCTTGGGTGTCGCAGTTTTAAAAAATGTTTTTGTAATAGGAGGAAGTCGTGCGGTAACTCTAGCTCTGGTAATAAAATAAGATGCTTGAAGCAAAACATTTTTTAACGTATTTTTGTAGATTTTATTTGTTTTCAGATATAAAAGTACCTTTGTGACTCATATCATCTAAAGATTTTGGCCCCTCGGGTCAGGTAATTGAGGTCAGTAGCTGCTGAGCTACTAATTCAAACATTTTGAAATGTGCCTCAGATTGCAACATGACACAGTTCCTCAAAAGTAATGAATAAATCAAACAGCAATGACATGGTGGGAGGACTTCCCTGCTTCTCAGAAACCCCAGAGAATCAATTAATCCTGATTACTAGCCCGACCATTTCCAACATCGCTCTCCAAGAGCAGTATATGAGCCAAAGCATCAGCTAGTCCAGTATGCAATATTTATCAACTAGATTTCTACATTTCCAAATGAATATTGTGCTTGGTTCTCGCCCATGTGTGGTTGCTAAGGTATTCTGAGCATATCTAGCACATTTCTGAGCACTCTTCCTTTCCTCCTAGCTAAAATTGTGGATATTTTTTTTTTTTGATTTATTATTCTGGCATGTAGCATTTCATTAAATTCAAAATTAATGAAACATGGTTCAAGGAAAGAGATTCTCATGCGCCAAATGAACAACCTGTTTTTTCATCATTTCCAATCAGCTTTGGTTCTGTGTCTAGCTGCTGCAGCTTTTGTGGTGTGGAATGGAGCTGAATTATTGAAGGGAAAGAAAATATCCTTCTCAGAAGAAAGTGAAATGGCAGCCAGCAAAGTGCAACTCAAGAGAGTTTAAATCATGAAACCTTTACTACATACTCCCAACAACTATATGCATATGATACTTTCCACAAATATGCTTCAAAATAAAGTCTTAAAAGGCCTCATTTTATATGGTTTGCAAATTTTGGACATCTAAACATAGTTTTGGTAATAACAATGAAATAAAAATCTAAAAAAGTTTAAATTAAACTGTAACTTTAAGGCTATTTATATTGACATTAATTAATGCAATAACACAAAATAATAACCATCAACAACACATATTATGGTGGCAAAAAATATCTATTATATATTAAAACATTTCAGAAATCTTGAAATCTTTCCAGCATTTTTTTTTTATCTTCAGCGGATTTCCAACCCTAATACATTTACAGCATCCATGGTCTTCATTTACTATATGAAAAAGGCTGTAAAATTGGTGGTTCATGATACATTATTGATTAAACAAACTTATTGTAAAGTGTAACCAACTAACATTTATTATTCATTAAAAATGAATAACGGGTAACATGGTTGAGGTTAAATTTACTTGGAAACAGTAAAGAAGGTTACATACAAAAACATCCAAGTGAACTATAAATATACTTTATTTTTAACATTAGAACATGTCCCTGGCAGAATGATTTATTCAAAAGAAACTAATAAATATAACACAGAGATAAATTTTCAGCATTTGAGTAATCACTTTTCTCTTACAGGACAGTCATGGGACCTCAGCAATATTCAGGATTTAGTGGTTCTTCTTTTGGCTTCTTATCTCCAATTAAACTTTCACTATGATTAATTGCATCTGCAGGGTAAAGTTTCTTAGCAGTGTGGCATGGGCCAGCGCAAGTCTGATTCTGAGCTCAGAGGGTGGGCTTGCTGACTCCAGTCTGACCTGAGACAAGATATATAGAGCCCAACAACAACTGCTCCCTCTCTGCACCCTATAACATTATTAATAGCTTCCACTTTGGGTCTGAACATTTTCCAAAGGGCACAGCAGTACATATATAATACATTATACACAACAACATATTATACTTATTGTATAATTACTAGTATATCATTTATTTATAATGTAATACTTAAAGGTGGTATGTGTGTGTGTGCGTGTGTGTGTGTGTGTGTATTTATATATATATAGACAGTAAACACACACACTCACACACACAGAGTATTCTATATTATTTAAAAGTGGTAATCAGAACCATTAATCTTGAGTCAAATACTGAGTCTCTTTATTATCTTTAAGAACAGGGAAGATGCTACAGTTGCAATTTTGTAAATTAGCCAAAATGACATTAAACTGTGAAATGGTATTGTTTAAATACAAAGACAAAGCTAGATTTCTTTCCTTTTTATTTTGGAAATAATATTTAAAATCGTCAGAACGGACAGGGCTGTAAAAACATAAATCCTGTCTCCTGGCAAGCACAGGGTCTCGGCACACAGACACATATTTCAGTGGATGAATCCATTGCTGGCAGCAGGTGCTACGCAGGGCATCACATGCCTTCACAGATGCCACTCACACTCACATTTCTGCTGTTTGTTTCTCTCACAGGTCAGGGTTTGTTGTTTTTAAGTGCACCGACTGTGGTTTCATTAAAATGATCAGTAACACAAAATATAGTGTGCTGGGTGAAATTCCTTTTAAACAATTATCAGATCCCGCAAACATTGCAAAACTGTATATTTATTGATCAGTACTTCTCTTTAATCAAATGGTCTCATCTCTGTTCCTCCAGTCTATCCTATTTTCTTACCTTTCATCATGATTCACTGATTTATTGACCAACACCCTAGTAATATCCTGTCATTTTGACTGACTTGAACCAATTTTTGGACCAATTAGACTTGAACCAGGAAGAAACTGCATAGCAACACCCCTGCTAAGCAACTGCTAAATAAATAAACGGGCAAAAAGCCAGTCTAAAAAGCCAAGCAGTGCCTTCAAATGATTTACTTAAGAATGTTACACCTTTGAACATAAAACATCCAGTCTTGTTTAGACTGATTGTTCTAATCAGAAAGTGATTGCTGCTTCTCCACTCTTTCTGTTTTTACTGCTTCTGATGTCATTTATTCCAGAAATTTGCACTGAACGCAATTATCAACTGCCTTGCAAGTAAACATATTCAGAACAGCCTAATCTGTGATTATCAATTTTTTTTTGGCCATACAGTGAAAGTTTCAAGGCATAGTTCACCCAAAAATGAAAATTCTGTCATTACCTCATGTTGTTTCAAACCTGTAAGACCTTTGTTTATCTTCAGAACACAAATTAAGATATTTCTGATGAAATCTGACAGCTGTACAGACAGTACTGCAACTGTAATATTCTCAGATCCCGAGAGTACACTCTCAGAAATAAAGGTACAAAAGCTGTCACTGGGGAGGTACCTTTTCAAAAAGTACATGTTTGTACCTAAAGGGTCAATTTTTGTACCTTAAAGGTATATATTAATACTTTATTAGGTACATATTTGAACCTAATAGGCACAAAAGTGTACTTTTTGAAAAGGTACTGCCCCTGACAGCTTTTACCTGAGTGTAGTTAGGATATCAACAAAATAGTCCACATGACAACAGTGGTTTAACTGTAATGTTATAAAGCTACAAGTATACTTTTTGTGCACAAAGAAAACAAAAATAACAACTAACAATCTTTCTCTTCCACTTCACCATCCTGGGTCCTCCATTATCAAGACATATCATGATATTCACGTTGTCCTTACTATCCTTCTGGGCCTTGAATATTGTAGCTCCGTTGCTGTCAATGCTGTCTATGGATAAGAATACTGTTTATTCTTTAAGGATCGTCTTAAACCATCTCAAACCAGCTTCAAAATGTACCTAACCAGCATATGCTGTTTTGTTTGTTTGTTTGTTTGTTTTTTCCAACAGGGAAAGCTCTCAGATTTAATCAAAATACCTTTTAATACTTTAAAATATTGTTTTCTGAAGATAAAGGAAGGTCTTACAGGTTTGGACTGACATAAAGGTGAGTAATTAATGACAGAACTTTCATTTTTAGGTGTATCCCTTTAGGGCTGAGTAAATTATGATTTTTGGGTGAAAATATATATATATATTTTTTTATCAGTTTTGAGTGAAGACTGCTTCACTTTGCAGCTTATTCTTGTCAGTCCCAACCTAATTAGACTGAAAGACAAGTTTGTGTCAGAGCAAGTAAGTCTGCAATAGATAAAAGATGAAAAAAAAAAAAATTCAGGAATCCAATAAACACTAGAAACAACACTTTTACAATTAAAACTTTGAGAACATTGTTAATACTAGTTTTCCTTTACTCAGTGAGATACCTGTAATTTTAGCAAAAAAGTCGCAAGCCCTTTTGTTCAAACAGTAAAGCAGCAGCATGACAGTTAATTTTATGTTGTGTATCAAATTCCAGACAAAACATTGTTTTAAAGGCAAGTGATAAAATAAACTAGACTGCTCTGTTCCTTTCATGTAGAGATGTGCACCACTTCTGAAGCACCCAAGAGTGAACTAGATACAGAGACCTTTGATATGTCTTCCTGTTTTCTCTCTGCCAGAGCCTCTATCTCAAGCATAATGCTCTGTTTTGAGATCTCTCTCCGTTGAGAAAACATTTCTCCGTGACTTTTTCTATTCTGAATTTCTTTTACTTTGTTCATGCTGTGCACCCTAAATTCCTAGCAGGATTTCATATACTACTCTGTAAAATTAAAAAAAAAAGTCAAAATTCACAGTTTGTACCCTAAGGAATGATTTTTTTTTTACCTGGCTTGACCCTTGAAAATTAAATTGAATTGTCCAACCCAATATATTCAACTTTATCTAATAATAATAAATAAATTTCTGACTTGAATCAGGATTATTATCACCAACAACCCAGTAAACAAGGTTAAATAATAAAAATTAAAAAAAATAATAATAAAACTATATATAGATGAAGTATTCAACATATTAAAAACTAATTGAAAGATACTAAAATACTGACTTGAATAAAACCTAATTTAGCTAATTTATCTTTGAGTTTTACCATATCAACATTTCAGCCGTAAAACATGATATGAAGGAATTTAAATGAATCTTGTTACAGTAGGTTTTTGTATAGTACATAAAGCTTTTTCGTGTCAAAATATGACGTAAACGTTTTATTCATCATGATAACACACCATGTGATGTTTTCCATTTGGATGTATTACTGACGTGGGTGTTGTTCTGTGGGTGAATACTCGTTACATTCAATCATAAACTATATTAATGACTCCCAGAGATATAAACAAGATGTTCTCTGTGAGTTAAGCTGTTTACTTGATCACTCTTGTTTATCATTTATCATTTATCATTAAACTATGTAGAAGCAACACCCACCATATCTGAAGTATATGAGACAAATGTTAAGGCTTATCAGTCATCCAAATTCCCTTCAGGCATATGCATTTACATTAAAATATTTTGTATAAAATAAATATACCTCAAGATCCCATTTCCTTAATGATGCAGAAAAATGCCTTTAAACTTTTTTAGATTTTGTTTCCCCTGAGGATACAAGTTTGTTTAAAAAGTGTTTTTAAAAAATGCATTTTTGTGCATTTATGTATAACTGTACAATTTTTTACACAAGGCCATCTAATTATTTTCTAAATAATCAGCTCTCTTATGTGATTCTAGATAAAGCAATGCAAAAAGACAAACCTCCCCAGGTTGCTAAAGCCCTGAAGGACACAGCTGTGCTCTGAAGGCAGTTTTTTCAGATATATGAGTATGAATTTGCAGTGACAAAACAGAGAGAATTTTTATCTTAGACCGACGTGCAGCTTGTTCTCCTGTCAGATTGTACGGCTTTAGGGCTCGTTTTGCATCAGGACTTGATTTGCTTAAGCCCAGCACGTCATTTACTCTGACGGCTCTTTACCAAACATCAAAGGTACTTCTGCTGAAGGTGCTTTGCAAACACACACACACACACTTGTCTTCTTTGAATGCAAAATAACATCTCAACTTGACAAATCATAGTTTGTCCATTTTTTAGGACAATCTGCCTCCTTTATACACAATGGAAACTGAAGAGTTGTTACCTTAAGAAACTATTTTAACCTGACTTGATCCTGTACAATAAGTTATGTTTCATTCAGTATATTTTCACTGACGCATATAAAACCAGTTCATATAGAGGATAGGATGTCTCTATGTTGCTTTATTTTCTCCTAAAACACTAAATTGCACAAAAACAGCACTACAGTCCTATTTTTTATTATTCATTGCAATATTTTCCTGAGCCATGACGTCATTGCTTGCAGTGAATTTTACATAATTTGATCCAATATTTAATCATTTTTTAAATGTCAAAACATATGTAAATTATAACTTATTTTAAGATAAAAGATTGGTTTATGATTTATTAGTTTCATTAAAAAAAAAAATAAAAAAGTTTTGTGAACATTTGATGGTAAAAATCAACCTATTTAGCGGGACTAATTGGCATAATTAACATGCATGAATATGAATTTTAAATATGCATTTTAATCATGAAATTAAAATTCACAGTCTACTTTCTAAATGCATTATATAATAATCATTGTGAACAATTTATCTGTGCTTAGGTTCCCTTTTTTACATTGGCATAACTAGTAGTATAGCTACATGACTCTTTGCTACTTTAAAAGTAAAATACCTTCCTTAGTGAATTAAAAATGTAAGAAAAAAATATAAACCAATGAAATCATAAAAACATATTTTAAAAAAAGTTTTAAAAAATTATTAAAATATTAATATAAAATAACATATAGCTAGCAA
>JAUMHE010000062.1:17177381-17197513 GCA_032359235.1 Enteromius mattozi | reverse complement strand
AAATCATAAAAACATATTTTAAAAAAAGTTTTAAAAAATTATTAAAATATTAATATAAAATAACATATAGCTAGCAAACTATGTACAGTAGCTGATCAACGTGGTTTAACTGGATAGTGATAAGCCAAATCTAAACCTTAGTGTAAAGATTGCACATCATTTAAGCCCCTAAAACACAATAGTCCAGTTCTCTTATTTTAAATGAAGAAGACATGGTGTAACAAGCTCAAACCCCTGCAGTGTGCAGTCAGTCCTAGGTTTGTTTTCAGCCATCAAAATAACGTGCCCAGAAGCACAATGTCCAAATTTGTCAGGTCTATCCTCAGCAGTGTGTTTAATCTCACAGCTTTATCCCTGAACTTCAACCTAACAGCAGCCAGTCAGCAAATGAAGGTTAACTTTAGTCAGCATAAATCAAATGCCTGTGAGCAAGCTTTCATTTTTCTATTTATATGACCTTCCATCATCCTCAGGTTAACCTGTATGGGGTTTCTCTCACTACGCGGATTCACACCACGCATGCACACAGTATAGTTATGCTCCCATTTGGACTCCAGCTGTAATTTTACATTCTCTTGCATTTATCAATTATCTCTTGGTGCTCACTAAGGAAAATTTTCCTTTGTTTAAAATGCATGGCCCCATTTAGAAATCATGTGCTTGTTAATTATTCAGACTGGTTTTCCTTCACTGTGCAAGCTAAATGGCACACATTAGCCACACTTTTGACAGTTCTGTTATAGTGGCATTTGCATGCAAAACAGGCTATCCAACAGAGAACAATTTTCTTTGTTGTTACTTTTTAACAGTTGTGGCACAGGGTATGAAAAGGACATCATGCTACAATAACTGCTGTATGTGTCCAGTTGCGGTCAGATTTGAAGCAAATCTGATTTAAATCAATGTTCTGAGTTCAACATAATCTTCCTTTTGTTCTATCCTCACAAATAAGCACAACTTTAGGCGATTTTGAAGCTTGGCTACAATCGCCACAAATAAAAAGCTTAAAACACACACACACACGGTTCACAAACTAAAGCAATCTTAAACAAATACATCAGTGGATTCTGATATGAGCAGACAACAGGGAATTAACCTTTTCACAGAGAGAAGCATTATTATGAATTATGGTTTTAAATTTCTTTCTTTTTTTAATTTTAAAGTTAAAAACATCTTAAATTTCTTATAAAAGCACAGATTTTTGCTGCAAAAGATTTATTTCATGGACTGGAGTTGTGTGGATTATATGACTAAGTGTTATTTGTGATGTGATGTTTAGACTCTAATTCTGACGGCACCCATTCACTGCAGAGGACTCATTGGTGAGCAAGTGACATGCTAAATTTCAATGAAGAACTACTCTACTGATTGATTTTGGAAAAACAAACTGTAAGTGCTAAAATGCTGACACTTTTTTGACCTACAAAAATACATAATCCCTGCAGCATTATATTGTTAATTATATTATATTATGAGTACCCATATTATGGATTTTTGAAAATTACCTTTCATGCATTGAGTAACACAGCTCTAAACATCTTGAAAAGTTTTAAATCTGAAAGTGCACTGCATAAAAAATTATCATCTCTGATTAAGAGACTGATGACTCAGAATTCGCTCTTTCTTTTGAGAGACAATTTTGTTTTTACACTTTTTTAAATAATAGTTTTTAAAATGTTGACATCAACATGAAACATTAGCATATTACCCGCCCACTTGTTTTTTTTTTTCACGTTGGTCTGAATGAAAATGCAAATTCATTCTTTGGCACTAGGTGTTGCTTTTAGAGCATTAAAAATAGTTGTTTGCCTGGAAACAGCTGTAAACAAAGCAGTACTGTGCTCACAAACGCTGCTTTATGAATACAACCATGATGAAATTAAAATGAGACTAATCGGACCAATCACTGCAGATTAAATCATTAAATGATTTTTGGAGGTCATCTGCCACAAACAGTCAATAAAATTCAAGCAACTTTGTCCTTGAAACGAACACATAAAATATATGTTCAACTCCAGTCAATCAGAGTACAGTGTGTGAGCAAGCACACTGTAATTTAATCATGGCCAGCTCCTCCTGCTGCTCTTTTTAATTTTACATTTACCCATTGATTGCATTCTAACGAACAGAGGTTTGACTGTGTATTACAACCTCTGATTATAATGATAACGCCCCCAGTCAGAACACAGGCCCATACATTCAACTCAGCTCTGAGCGTGCATTAAACATTAAATTGGCAGCCGGCAGGTGAGAAAACGCAGCATTAGTGTTCTCATCAGAGCCGATTCTGTTCATCAAGAAAAAAAAAAATATTTTAATGAATGCATAATATGTTGCTCTGAGGTCAGCAGATTGAAGGTTTCATGTGTAATTACTGGTAAGCAGGGAAATTAGTTCATAAGCTCAGCGCTAGGAAACACAAATGCACCTAGTGATCCTATTTGCATAAAATACCAGATGCTGTGAGGCGCTTTCACTCCATCAAGCTAGTGTTTTCTTGTATTTTCTACAAGCGTGTTGACCATGAATGGCTCTTTATGTAGATAAAGTACCCAGGTGCTAATTACGAGAATGCAGTAGGGGTATGTGTAATCAATCATTAATGTAATTTCAGGTCTGTAGTTTATTTATGTAATTAGCATAGTAACAGAATTACAATATTAATCATACAATAATTGTCACTGCCATCTTGTTAAAAAAAAAAAAAACACTATCTCAGGTAGTTAAATGGTTGCAGAATAAACTACAATGAACTGTTATATATATATATATATATATTCGTTTTAGAATGTTTTATGAATAAATTAAGATTAAAATTTGATTCTGTCTTGTTTATTTGACAATGATATACCTTTCTGTTGAACACAAAATATTTTGAAAATTGGTGCTTTTCCCCCCTATAAATAATATTGGACCACACTGACTTTCATTGTGTAGCCAAAAAAAGTCATGGAACATTTTTTATAAACACCTTTTCACAGACGAATGTCAGTCATAGCAGTTTGGAGTGATATTACAATTTTCTTTTCTTTTCTTTTTTTTGTTGAACCATCCCTCTTTCTGAAAGAGAGACGTGGCTCTTTCTGAAATAAACAAGGCATAAACACAATACTTACATGTTGAGGACATGATCTTGAATGGCTGCTCATATAAGAATCGTCATGATGACCCTCATGATAAATGCATTTAATACCTTTCATTCTGTGTTCTTGTTTATTTCATCAAGAAACTATATTTCTAATTTTGTCATAAACATCATTTCTCATTATATGCCCTTCATGTCTCGTTCAGACAAGCGTCGGTTCAGCCGTTCAGATGAGGTTTCTCTCTTTAATCTATGGCGGTAGAATTTACCGACCTCAATCAATGAACCTTTGTACAACAGGGCAAAATTATTGCTTGTGACAAAAGAAGCAAATTAGCAGTTAATCTCCTCCATTGCTACCCCATGGGATTTTCATTAGCCTGACATTGTGCCCACAGCAGGAAGCAAATGAGATGTCATGCAACCTGGAGCACAAAGTCCTGAATGGTCCAGTGATAAACGAATAATTAAAAGGAAAAAAAAAACCTGACTGAGCATTTCTGAACCGTAGTATGAAGTGTTTAAGGAATATTCCCCAGGGTAAACCAAGGATTCGTTATTATGGTGCTTGTTGAACAAAACATCACAATTTCTGTCACAAGTCCCTAACCCTAACTATTCAAGGGGTCATTGGATGTCCAAGTTGATATGATTCTTGAGGGCTGATGAGCCATCAAAATAAAGTGTTTATTTAGCAGACACACTACTAATACTGCACTACTAATAGACACACTAATAATAGTTGACATGTAGATACATTTCAACTTATCAACAGCTGTCTAAAGGGTGCCATCACAATAATCAAACTGTTATTATAAAAAAAATAAATAAAAAGTTAAAAGCAAATGTGTCATATGACTATTATTACATATTATCTGATGTGTGATCTTATGGTTGTTTGAGAAAAAAACAATTTATTTGTTATTATTATTACTTATAAGTGGCATTTGTCTGCTTTAAAGTAACATAGTAAAATGGCAAGATATGAGACTTGAAATATAAGCCATTGTAACTTGAGTGGATGAATCGTGTTCGTGGTGTGTTATAAATGATCTTACTCTTAAAAGTTATAACCACAAATAAGTAAATATTATAACACATTAAAACAGTTCTTATTTATATTCATAAGATGATACGACATATTATAAAGTTATTTATAATGCATTACGCCTTCATTATAATGTAGGGCTGCAACTAACGATTATTTTGATAATCGATTAGTTGGGCAATTATTTTTTCGGATGTTTGTTGTTGTTTTTTTAATCGGATTAACAAAAAAAAACAATTTTCTTTTTTTCTTTCTTTATTTTACTGACAAAAGACTTCTTTAAATAAACGTGTCAACTGTATGCTATGAAAACAGTACTTAACGTCCTCCTATGCCTTTCATAACAGCTTGCATTCTTGCTGGCATTATGTACTTTTTGATTGTAATTGGGTATCTGAAAAATAACCCCACTAAAGTGCTTGACTAGTTTTTTCTGCCTTTTTTCATAGATAACAGAAATAATTATGTCACTAGAAATAGCCAACTACTGCTACCTCCATAATATTGGAGGACTAACCAATACAGAAAGCTAAAAAAAAGTTTAGAGCAGTTGTACAAAGCTTACATAATTTGTTGAAACCTTACATTTGTTTTAATAATTTTGTTAGGCACTATATAGCGAATATTGTTTAAATCTCTACATTATAGCAACATTTAAAATAATAATTAAATTATGAATAATTAAACATTATTAAACATTTTAATAATAATACATATAAATATAATAAGGACGAATAAAAACAAACTCGATGTTCACCAACAGGTAAGAGTAATTTACTTCAGGAACATGCGTTGACTGATCATAGTCACTTCTTTATCTTGTAAAAGGCGGTTATGAAATGTCTAATATATTCAGAATTACATGCTGTTTCCCTTTACAGTTCCTCAAAATACGTGCACAACATGTTGACTTTTATAACCTAATATTTAACAACAGATATTTGAGCACAGTAAATGTTTTTGCGGTGTCTGCAAAAAAGGCTTTAAACATTGAAACAACAAACAAGCAAGCAAGACCTTAATAACATATGAATACCACAGCAGTCATTCAGAAATAACTCACAACGCAACACCACTTTTGCAAAAAGCAAACAAACAAACAAGCAAGACCAAAATAAAAAATCTGAACACCATAACATCACACTCAAAAAAATTATTCTCCAACACTGTTCAGTTTATTTTAAAAAAAGAATTTTCATTTAACACCATTATGTTTGGTTCCCTATTTAAACAACTGCATTGTGTTAAACTGACTTGAAACAGTTCTGTTTTGTTTCAACTCAATATTTTCATTTTGAAAGAACATAAATGATTTTACTTGTGTAACTAGGAAGTGGATTTCCCCTTCCCATCATGCTTTGCACAGGGCTGGATAAGGATAGTAAATATTGAAATAAAATGTTATTTTAGGCATTTTTATTAAGATGATAAAATTGGGAGACTTGTTAATGTTTAATGCTCTTTTATGTTTGTATTTAAAAGATCTTCTGCTATGTTAGTGTTTTGGGGGTTACCGTTGTGGTAAAGTGTAGAGCGTGTGCTTGGGGACCTGCTAACATGAATCAAAGTTGTTTTAATAATAATAATAATAATAAAAATATTTTGGGCATGCCATGGGTGTATCAAAACCTTTATTTGATCAAATTGAGTTGACCCAAATCAATTAAACTTCATTGCATTAATTAGTTTTTTATGAGTTGGGGCTACACATATTTATTGGATGGGAAATCCTTCCCTCAATTAAATCACCCACAACACCATAGAAACAACCTAGCAATGCCCTAAAACCACTTTGAACAAACACCTTAGCAACACCTTACAGGGCTGTACAGTGTGAAATATGTTGCATGTGCTATGAAAAAAACTGGTCTGTGCGATGAAAAAATGACCTCTGTAGTAGGCATGCTATACAGTTTTGCATATTCATAACGCAGCTGCATGAAGTGATTTTGTTGTGCTTGTTTGTGTGTTAACATACTTAAGGGCATGCGATATGACGATTTTTGATGGTGGTTGACTAAAATGTCTTCACCATCAGCTTTTAAAGAAATATCGTAGTATACAACGCATGTTCTATCAGCTGCATCAACCGTAACAATATTCTATACAATGTGACATACATTCACATCAAATGTTATCTCAGCAGTAGAGTTACACAGCACTTATGTGCAATCATAGAAGTGCATTAATTGCATGTCCTTTAAAGTTTTTCCATTTAAACATTTAATTCACGTGCTGTTCTAACTTGCTTCTGAGCGCATACACACGATGCGTGCGCACAGTTTGAAACAGCACCTTTAGTTTACTCATCTAATAAGTTGTCTTTCGCGTCTAATACTGTCAAAAACACACAAGGTTTACATATAAACATGGCTAGTTTTGTCTAAAGTAAAGAGTTGAGAGAAAAGGATGCGAGCAGGTCTTAAAGGGACAGTACTAAACATGCTGTCGGCAGTTGGGATAGTTTACCAAAAACTTGTAGATTGTTGTACCAAATCTGTTTTCTTTTTTTTTCTTATGATGAACACAAAAGGGGATATTTTGAAGAATGTGGGTAACCTGGTTCACACTGACTATGACAGTAGGAAAAAAATTACTACAGAAGTTGCTGTGGACCAACAAATAAAGACAAATATTTTTTATCTTCGCCCATTTTGGCCTAAAACTTCTGGTCTTCTGTCTGTTGTTTTTTTTTTTGTTTTGTTTTGTTTTTTTATAGCTTGAAAGTTTTTTTTATTATTATTATTATTATTATTTTTAACAATAGGGAATTAGATTGGCTGTATTGGTCAGGCAACTTGCAAAATAGTAAAACCAACATGACAAAGAACCATGATAAAATTGTGATATTCCTGAATAAAATGGTGCTATTATATTTTTGCCCACCCTTAACTTGTGCTACAATTGTTTGGCCTGTGCTACAAAACTTTCAACTTCTGTAGCACCAGTGCTATGAGCAAAAAATGTTAATGTACAGCCCTGCCTTAGCAAATGCATCTAGTCTCATAATGCTGTTCTTAATGAGGGTCATGTTTTCATCAAAAAGTTTGGTATTTGCTCGGACATTCATTACAAAGACTTTGAAACATCAGTTATGTGTTTGAAACAGCAAGCTGGTCATAACAGATGTGTGTCAGTGAACTAGTTCAAATCCCAGTACTGTACACAAAAATGAAAGAAGAATCCTCACTGAGAGATGTTCATATGCAAAATCCTACTGTGGCTTCTTCTTATAAGCTACACTGCAGCGTGTCCTTTTCTCTGACCTCAATCTCTCTGCACCGCTCTGCATTTCCATAGTAACAGTCTGAGACAAAGATCAGGCCTGTATAAATACATTCATCCAAAGAATAATGATGCAACCCGCCAAGCTTGTTAGTGTTACCAGACAATGCATTTGTTTTTGAAACTATCTGGCAAATTCTGTCATATGGGAGCATAATTATCAGAGAGCTGAAGACGGGGAAATTAAGGCAGTGGTTCTCAGCTGGAGGCTGGGGTCCGAAAGGGAGGTCTTAGCATATTCAAAAGTGAAATTTCAATAATATTAAAATAATCTATAGTGAATGTAATTAAATTTTTTTTTTAAATTAAATTAAAATGAAAAAAGAACAACTGGTTTACAACTTACACTGGTTATCGGGGGTTATTTTTTATTTATAAAAAACTATTAACATTTGCAGTAAATAAATCTCTTCTGTCGACAAGCTGTTAATGGCTGACATATGTTGTTGAGTGTCTGAAAAGCAAATAGGTCCCCAGTTTCAAAAATAAAAATAAATTAATGTTCTGAAAGAGAAATAAATAAAAATAAAAATGTAATAAATTAAAGTTCTGAAAGATAAAAAAAAAAACTTTGATAGCATTTCAAGTGACAAACACTTGATATTAAGATGAGGTGATTCTACAGACCATTAAAAAACATTTAATTCAAAACATTTAATTAGCATTTCATATTTACAACCTGTCAAGAATTGCTGCAGCAAACCTGTAAATCTGTCCAATAAACAACAACAAACACATCAAGATAACATAAAACCTAAGATAAAACCCAATAAAATTCATGAAGCAAAGAGGAGGAAGAAATTTTACTTCCGTTTTACTGCTACATAAAGTGGAAATGTTTTCCTGTTGATATTGAGGCTTTCAGCTGTATCTCTAGTGCCGTTTATCACTGCTGACAGGTCGTGTTTACATGGGTCAGCAAAATATGCATTAGAAGTATAGAACACTTAAATGTTTCTATCTATATGATAACCAATGTAGACTGATTTATGCATTTATATATTTTACAGTAAGTGACCAAAAAGTGAGTAATAGACTATTTTTGTCAATCTTTACTGCAGAATTGCAATACTAGCGTCATGACTCAATGCTTTAACAACCTGAAGAAATATTGAACTTCTCAAAATCATTACTGTGTGACAGCGCTAATCTTTCTCAGCTCACACAGATGAGCCAAACACCACCATTCTATAATCCTGTAAAGCTCAGAAACCTACAAATACTACATCCATCAAACTGAACATTGTGTGTGGATGATCTCAGTCTTCTTGCTGTCACCAGCAGCTGGTTTATGTAAGAGACAATCCTGACACCTAGAGGAAGACTTGAGAAATCACAGCTTCTCAGCAACAACAACCTAATAATTCAGTATGCTAGTATTCCCTAATAGAAATCATCTTTAAGAAATCATCTTTATCTTATTTAAAAGAGTATTTTTTTCTTAAATTTACTGAATTTATGTGATTATTGTGGCTTACGAATGTTAATAGGGCTAGGTTTGGAGTTGTTGTTTTTTTTTTTTTTTTTATCAAGAAACCCAGGTATTCGTGAACAAACCTTCATTGATATGATAACAATAACACATCTCTCCAATTTATTTTAGACCTCCTTAGGAGTGAATGTGAAATAGTGCCACCTGCTGGAGATTTATTCATCATCTGGTGCTAAAATTAAGAAACTTGTTGGACAATATGGAATCCTACTATATTCATGATGAAAGCAGAAAAAAAGTCAATGATATATAATGAGATATAGATATATAACATTTATAAACAATGAAATATATATATATATATAACATTAAAAACAATTACACACACACACACACATTTTATATACTGTATGCTGGAGATTTAGATATATAACATTTATATATATATATATATATATATATATATATATATGCAAAATGTGTGATTATTAATATTAATAACCTTGTTCTTCTATCTAACCCAACACTATTGCAACATAAATTTGATCACAGGCAAGACTATAGTCTAGTCCCATCTCTAAATGACACCAAGATAATTTTGTGTACTGGAGCTGCATTTAGTCAAACAGAAGCTTAAATATATATCCAAAAGCCTGACACAGCACAAATGTTAAAAGAAAGAGAGAGAAAGAGAAAGACTTTGAAATAATAGTTCTGGAAAAACCATAGCCATAATTTTCTAAATTAACACCTTTGATTTGCTGGTTTTAGGCTCATAATAAACAGGTACAGATAATGTCATGTCCTACCCCAGGATTTCCCTTGAAGTCCAGACAATTCTAGAAATAAATACATAAAAAGTTGTTTAAACCACATTGTTTATGCACTTTCTCTTACCCATGGAAATATGTGTGCCTTCTATGCACAGTTTATTATAAAAGTTAGTAGTTAAGTGATTCTAACTAAGCTTAAAATTAAATAAATGTATGTAAAGTACAATTTTTTTAATTATATACTATTAAAATGAACTAAATGTCAACTTTACACTGTCAATCATCCATTGACAAGGCAGTCACCCTATTAGATCAACTGAGGAAAATGTTCTGTCATATGTATGCAAATATTCTGCGAATGTGAGAGTATGTCTGGCCCTGTTCTGAACAAAGCGGGTTTGTTTGACTTTAACGCTTTCCATAACAAGTATGCCAAAGTCTTGAGGGCCCGTTTCCTTCTAAGGCTTCAGAAGGCCTCCCTCTGCGTTTATTGAACTAGACACGTCTGTTTGTTGTTTTCCCTTAAAAAGCGGTGCTTAGAGCCGAGAGGTGTGGATCAAAACACAGTAAAGCAAGCTGAAATACTGATGAACATGAGGAGGATTCTCCACAAATACAGCCAAATGAACAGCACTTGTGCAGCCCTGATTACAATTAGCAAAGTCTAAGTTAAAGCTGAGTTAATAACACATTCTTGCCATCTGCTATGGGCTGGCAGCAAAAAGGAAATCTTGGAATTTCCAGAACTCTATAAATAGGCCTCACAACCCACAAGTCGCACTGCCCTCTACCACAATCTGCTTGAACACAGCACCAATTCAGACTGCTCCAAAACAGGACGTGACATCATTTCCTCTTGCCCATAATGTGATTCTGTCTCCTGGGATACAGGTTTGAGGAAATTGTTATAGTTATGAGACTTGCACAAAAGATTACTCACTTAAACAAGAACATTACATGACATAATTTTGTGAAACTGAGTCGCCAGCCTTAAGTACTTCGCTTATATATTGATACATAATGTTCATAGGAAAGAAAAGAGAGATCTCTTTAAAACATCACTTTTGTTTCATAGACAGCAATGAGATTAAATATAGAGCTGCTAAAGTCTAAACAAAACAACATGAAACAAAGCAAATCAAAAATAATAATAATAAAAAAAAAAAAAACAATTGAAGTCTGTTTCTACCACTGAATAAAAAAGGTAATTGATTTTAGAAGTCAGAATTGCACAATATAAACTCGCAATTGACAGAAATTGTGTGGAAGTTTATAATCACACAGTTCTGACTTTATAACTCGAAATTATGAGAAAAAAAGTATTATGAGATAAAATGGTCACAAATACCTTTTTTTAAATTAAATTTTTTCGTAATTTTATCATTTTTTTTATTCAGTGGCAAAAACAGGCTTCCATTAAAAATAAACACATTTTAAAAAATATTAAAGTAAAAATTGCAAAATAAAAAAAACTAAAATGTTACAACTGCTTTCTAAAAAGATGGTCAGAATTAATCTTTTTTTTCTGTTTAGCTTCACATATATTTAGGGTAATCTAATGCAGAAAAGACAAATAGCATCAATTTAAAAATTCATTCAAAACAAATTCAAAAACAAATTTAGCTAATTGTACATTTTTCTTCAAAGGTCATCAGCATGTTTGGGTCATCAAAACGAAAGTTGTTCCAAACCCGTATGAGTTTTTTTCTTCTGTCAAACAAAAAAGGTGATATTTTGAAGAACATGGGTAACCAAACAGTTGATGGTAGCCAATAATTTTTTTCCCCCCATTCTATGGAAGACAATGCCTACTAGATTGGTTACCAGCATTCTTCAAAATGTCCTCTTTCAAGTTTAACAGAAAAAACTAAATTCATATGGTTTGAAACAACATGAGAGCGAGTAAATGACACAATTTCTATTTGTGGGCGAACTGTTCCTTTAAATATAACATATATGGGAACAAAAAAACTAAAAAAAAAATTCTGGGTGGATCTAAAATAAGTTCTAGTTCCTTCTCACTGTTCAGACATTCTGAATCACTTACTAATAAATACAAAACCATAGGAAATGACATCATGACAACAAAAATGGTCCTTCGCTGTGACGTCAAAAACAGCAGACAAGAAAAAGTCATGCTACTAAGAGCATTTCAAAATAATACATCAGGCACTGTTACATTTACAGTATCATAATTAACTACTCTTTCCTTGCCATAATTTTCTCAAAGATCTTGCATAATACTTCTTCACTTTTAGACTTAGTCTTTCCATTCACTGATTTACACAGTTTTTTTTCCTTATGTGAAGCGCGTCACACAGGAATGTGTGTCTCAGCACTCAGCACAGAGCGTGTGGTTAACGGTCCACATGTGCAGGCCTGCTCTCATTGAAGCTCTGCTGACTTGTCCTGTGAATACGAGGCCCACATGGAGCAATTAAACAGAACAACTCCTTTAGTCACAGGAGACAAAGCCAGAAGCTTCAAAACACTGGAAGAGGCACCTGGATGATTTGCGAATGAGAATATAAAATGAAGTCAGTCTCTATTTAGGTTTATTTGACAGAGTCCTGACTATAAAGCCATTTTAGTAAAAATCTTGGCATAATGCGTTACATGGTTTTTATCAGTTAATGACATCCATGTGTTTCTGTCAACATGTTGGAACCCAGAGCACTTCCTCTGAAGGCCGTACCCCACTCAAAGCTGAGGGACTTCCTGCTGCTTCCTGCATTTACCAGAAATCACAATCCACCCTGGACCGCCAAACTGTGTAATTCCTGTTAAATGATCATTTGTTGACCTTACCTCTGGCCGTATAGGAGTCATTATACATTCATTTATTTACACAGCCTTGCTTTATAACTAGTGTTAGCAGTGAATGTTATACAAATGTGTCCATGCATTCTTAATCTTTCAATATTCCATGTAGTGTGTATGCGCCAATGGCCCACTCCAATAGATAAATTCAGTTCATATTGTTTGGCTCACTCTCTGGTACCTTTTGCTCTGTTGCTAGAGTGATAAAAATAACATGATGTCATTTCCAATACTTCTCTCGACACAACTACGTACTAGTACTACTTATAGACAAACTTGCCATTAAAAGATAAAAATTCTCTTCTATAAGCGTACCAGAATATGCCTAAATGCTGTAAATCAAAAGTTTGGCTACTCAAGACTAGAATGACATTGATGAGCAGAAAATATCTTGCTATGCCAGAGAGAAAGACAAAACTTAAGAGAGAGAGACAGAGAGCTCTTCACCAGCAGGAAATGTCTTTTTAAGTTCAACAGTTTGTGTAAACACTGATCTTCCAGAATTGAGAAATGCGTGTCCCCCCCCCCAGTGAGTGTGAACATACTGTTCTGTATTGCTAGAGGAAGCAATTACAATCATGGCACTCCGTTTAAAGGAACAGCGCAGTAGACTAAACCTCAGAAATATAGGTTGCCCAGCAAACTGTCCTGCTAGTGAAGTGTTTATATTAGCATTTGTGTTTTTGAGAGAATGCTCACAGAGGCTGCATTTATGTGAACAAAATACAGTAAAACAGTCATTTTCTTATTTTTTAAAATGTAATGAATTTTTAGCAGTAAATAAATGTGTTTATATATATAAATGTGCCGATTTGGATTTTTGTTACTGGTGTTTAATTAGTAATAATGGTAATAATTGTTGTCAAAGTTAAAAGCCGCTCTTTTAGGTGTTAGAATATAATAATATTATAATGTTATCATACAATAAAACATTTTTGTGGAAACCGTGATGCATTTTTCAGGATTATTTGATGAACAGAAACTACAAACAACATTTTAAGTAGAAATCTTTTAATGTCTGCCACTTTTTATCTATTTCATGTGTAAAACAAAAAGCAATTCTTTTTTTTTTTACTTACCCCTGCACATCACAGTTTTCACAAAAACATTTTTTTTTTTTTTTTAAATTCTACATTAAAAAGAAGAAAAGTTTATGAGCACCAAATCAGCATATGTCATTTCTGTAGAATCATGTGACACTGAAGACAGAAGTAATGACTGCTAAAAATAACAATTTAAATAAGGAAACAGTTAAATAACAAATGATAAAAACATTCCACAATCTTACCGTTTTCACTTATTTTTCATCCAATAATATAGCATTGTTGAACGTGAAAGCCTTATTTAAAAAAAAAAAAAAAAAACAGCTTAATTTTTCCAAACTTTAGACTAGTTCTATATTAAATAAAGAACTGTATATTATGACGTAACATTCTGAAATACAGAAACACATTAACACACAATTTGCGGTTTGGAATTGCACCGTATTTCTCCTAAAACTCATAAAAGCATAAAAAGCGATCACAGGCAGCTGTCCCAACGTATCTGTTTTTTGCAAATGATCTGCGACCAACACAAGAGCACATTATATTGTGGTCTGGCTATTGCATTACAACCTCTATTCCTAAATTTACCAAGCAAATTAGGAAACCATTTATTTAAACATCATACAAAACAGATGAAGTTGCATGTACTTGATTTCATTTTTATTTATTAACTGTTTGCCAACAGCCACATATTACACTTCATTCAAAAACATGATTGTCTGCCTTAAATATCGTCTCTCTTTAAAAGCAGATCAAGTGGAGATCTTTGATGTGGTGCGATTTATTCTAGGATTGTCAAACAGTCAAGTATACATACAAACTTGATGAAAAACACTGACATGAAGCTCAAAAGGTTTAGAGAACAAAACATGAAAGATATGGTTTCGTCAAGCAACAAACTGAGTTGTCAGTTATACAATACAAAAAATAAAACTACTTATATATAGAGCTCGGGCAACATAAACACAAGTGTAAAATAGACTTTATGAGTGAATGCAGTACAAAAGCTCTATAAATTACTGCGTAAAAAGCAACAAACAAACCTGAAAGCCTGAGGCAAGAGGATCAACCCTCTGCTTTGATTAAAAAAAAGAGATTTGTAAGTCTCCAAAAAGCACTCCAAAATGTCTCGCAGCGGAAGGGCTGTTTTTCACACGACCGTCTGCTCACCTCGACATTTCCTGCAGCTGCCGTAGATGGTGGAGAGCAGATAGACGCCGGCGGTGAGGCAGGCGAAGACGGAGGCAGTGAGGTAGACCTTGTACAAGCAGTTATGTTTGTAGACGTCCAGGTTGCAGTAGGAGTTCTTTTGGGTTTTGTAGATCATGATCCCAACGGTGGACAAGTACAGCAGAGTGGCGGCAACGTCGTGGATGATGTTGCTTAACAACCAGCGTTCTCCTCCAAGGACGGGAACGAGGTCCTGCTTGTCCAGAAGTGTGAGGATGAAGATGGCTAAAGTGAGAAACCAAAAAAGCACGGCCACAAACAGCACATAGTGAATGGGGCCCTCATACTTGTTGGCTGCGATGGTGACCCAAAGCCCAGCTCCCAGAAGGATCTGGAGGACCCGTACAATCCCGATAAAGCTCTTGAGGAATTCCAGGAAACTTCTCTTCACCTGTGGCTGCGGGGGCATCTCCTCTCTTTGTTGAAGAGATCTTCTCCTGCAGGTCAGGGTGGGGGCTGTTTGCCACGAACAGAGAAACGAGGAGAAGAAAGAGCCAGCAGGAGAGGTAAGGAGCGGCTGATATGGGTTTTGGAGGAGGAGAACCCTGCAAACGCACACAGAGTGATTCTTCTGCTCGGCCCCGGGGTTTTGAAATGACTTCTGTCTGTCGGCGTTTTCCGTTTCCTGTGTTAACTGTTGAGTCGTGTCTCCCTCCCCCTCTTTCCAAGCAGAGAGCAGGAGGAGAAACAAATCAGAGGGCAGGACTTGAAACACTAACCCCTTTCTCCTCCTCCTCCTCTTCCTTGTCGTCCATCACTCTCTCTCTCTCTCAGTCGGCTAGTTAGAAAATTCCTGCGAGTGCATACAGTGGCCCCAGAAAGTGTTTCAATGTTTTAAAAATGCTTTAATTAAAAGTAAAAACAACTTGGTCACTTGGTGGCATTTATTTTAAACAAGAGATTTTTAGGATAAATATTTCTCACAAAAATAAATAAATTATATAAGCATGTATATGTGTGTAAGTGTACAAAGTACAAAAGCTGTCACTGAAGCGGTACACTTTTGTACCTATTAGTATTTAATATGTATATATTTGAACTTAATATGTACCCTTAAAGGTACCAGAATGGACACTTTAGGTATATAGGGAACTGATTTCATATTCACTGAAAGACATCTTTT
This sequence comes from Enteromius mattozi, assembly GCA_032359235.1. Lineage (NCBI taxonomy): Eukaryota > Metazoa > Chordata > Actinopteri > Cypriniformes > Cyprinidae > Enteromius > Enteromius mattozi. Next base: position 17,181,671 of record JAUMHE010000062.1, on the reverse strand, counting down.
CTTAGCAATCTTTCTTTAGCCTCTTTTGTTTTTAAACGCCACTCATGGGGTCACATTTCTAAATAAAAAAACATGTTTTGCACTATTGTTCCAAAGGCAGTACAATTTTTTAAAGGTTAAGTTTCTTATACTTACCAACGCTGCATTTGTTCTATCAGAAATACACTGAAAATACAGCTATTTTATATTAGAAAATATTAAAATTTATTCTTTTGATGAAAAGGCTGAATTTTTAGCATCATTCTTCTTTGGGTCACATTCTTTTAGAAGTCATTCTAATAGGCACTTCTTTTTATAAGTGGTGAAAATAAATATGTTGCTTAATGTTTCTGTGGAAACTTTTTCCCCCAGGATCTTGAAGAAGAGGAAGTTCAAAATAACAGCAAAATAACAAAGTTCATATTTCAAATAATGTCAAACTTTGATAAAGTTAAACCTTGCTTTCTGCTTAAACTATGTTTATACTTTTGACACCCTACTATAGACTGTCTTTTTTAAAATAGAATGAAATATGTTCTCAGGACAGTTATATTTTTCATAAATATTAGGTTGGGCAAGTTGTCATTTGACAGTTGGTATTTTAAATAATAATTTCTTTTGGCAAAAGCAAAACGATTAATAAAACACTGCACTTCTTGCTGTAAATGTGAGTTTTTTTTACCAGTAGTTTTTACTGTGATAACTTACCCTACATTCAGTCATGTTTATAATCACAAAAGGATTTTGAATATTATCTGTGAAATTCAAAAGCTATACATAAGGAAATGGCTTATATATTATAAAGAAATAAACCCGAGAAATATTCACTAGAATACAAAGTGTGACATCTAACCCCAGTTACATCTAAAACTTTATGGGATCTCCAAGTTTATCATTTGATCTGCAGCAGAATCAGAGTATGTGTCTTTAACTTGCTTGTGGTTGACACTGTTTCCAAAACACACTTATCCAAAAATAGATTTTCTGCCATAAGACTCTTTTGGATGGTATTATGTCTTGGGAAAATCCATGAAATGCGCTGTGTTACCCTTTACTATATTCAGGCTTTGTGACAGAAATATGCATCAGATTAGTCTTGTGCTCTCAGACCATGACAGAGGCAAGAATGCGGGATCCTTCAGTCTTTTCCAAACTAAACAGTCTTATCACCACTGGTATGTGGCGTCCATGAAATCAGTGTTTTTCATGGTCCATGACCAATGTCTGACAGCCGAGACAAGAGGCTGATGCCCTGACGTCAGTGAATACAGACACACCCCTCCAACGACGTGGCCGTGTTAGTGCGCCGCCCCTTTAAGAAATCTGGCCAGAGACCCAGTGAGCAGGGTTAGTTTTAGATTTACATTCTCATTGGGTGATTTATCATCTTTCCTGGTGGGAGCAAAATGCAGCTGTATAACCGAACGTGGATATAATGTACTCTGACGAATCATATAAATGCTCCCAGACACCTCATTAATTAAGAAAATCCTATATGTTTCAGGAAAAATCCTCAGGAGATCATCCTGTGTGTTACAAACACATTTATATTCATGAGCTTGGTTTTATATCTTAAAATTATACATAAGAACTCTCCATTCCAATGTTTTCACCATATTTCCTTTATAAATTTGAGTTACAGTGGTGGGGAAAATTATTAGAACACTAGTATTTTCACCAGCTTTTAAGTCAGTTTCTATCTTTTGCTGTATAACTTAGCATGAGTAGGAATAATCAGTTTACATTTCCAAAAACATTCATTCACAAAAATCTCACTGGATTATTACAATACCAACGCCCCAAACAGAGATCTGATCTCATCATCATCTAGTCTGTCTGGAATGACTTTCCAGGCAGACTGGATGATGATCAGATCTCTGGCTTAAAATAAATAACTGACTTATAACCATTTTTTAGTTGGTGAAAATAATAGTATTTTGGCCAACACTGTAATTTGTATTGAAAACATCTGTCTATATATAAACACCCCAAAAAAGGTTTTCAATAATGTTCACACTATACAGAAGTCATATGAGGCCATGCTGTAACGCTCCCCTTGCACTTCTTGTGAGAAATAGTTCAGGAGGACATTGCGCCACACAAACAAACATAGCCTACAAAAGTTCTGAAAGCATCACTGAATATAGACTTTGCATTACAGAAAGTCAGGTTATTCTTTCTAAAACATTAGAAGCTATTAAACACAGAACCAAATAATCCACGAAAAAGTTTTTAAAGAAGTGCAATTTAAATAAATATTGTTCCCACATACTGCTTGAAAAACTGACAAATCCAAATCTTTTCTATGGTGTATAATATGAAAACAAAGAATAACAATAAAATATGCTGTAACTTTACAAAGTTTAGTAATATGACCCATGCATTAATTGTTGTTTAGTCTTTCAATTCAAAAATTGTTATCTTTAAAAAGTTTTTCGGGTCATTAACAGTTTATTGCAAGAAAAGGCTTATAAGGTCCTGGAAGGTGACTTTAATCTCACGTCCTGTCTCAAAAATAAAATAAAGTTAAACATCTCCTAGTCAGCGTGCTACAAATATAGGCAATCCGAGCAGCTTAGTCCTTAGCAATCTTCAAGAATCGGTTCAATCTCTTCCACTCTATTCATTTACTAACTGCTTGTTCAAATCAATGCCTTAATCATGTATTATACAAACATAGAAAAAGTGCAAAAAGGACCTTACATTTGTGATCAGGTTTGTGTAGATGAAGGATTTTATCGCTAGATGGCAGTCTAAGCTAACATAAACCAGTTTCTTGAATATTTAGTCTAAGGCTGGGGTGTTGTTTCCCCACAATGTGATGTGATTAATATCTATTTTACACGTGGCAAATGATCCAAAAGTAGCATCAGCATGGTTTTGGGTGAAGGTTTGATTTGGCCCTGCTGGCCCCTGGTGGGAGATGCCTACAGAAACCTGAGATAAAACTACTTCTGCACAGAATCTGCACACAAAAATATGGTTTTAATATATTTTTCTTAACTGGACTAACAAATGTTTTGCTTTCTTTACACACACACACACACACAAAATGTGAATTAAACTTGCAACATGATCAACTCACAATATCACTGTTTGAAACCCTTTCCAGATGCTGTTTTAAATACAATTTCTATTTAAAGACAATGAAAATAATCCAACACACAGTACAATAATAAGAACACACTATCGCTTCAGCAGTTCCTTTCAGCAGTGCAAATTTTACATACATTGATTTGCACTCAGTGTTAAATAAGTAATGCAGAACAAGATTGCAGCTCTATTCTTACTGACCTAGCTTTTAAACAAATTCAGTTAAAAAATAAATAAATAATAATAATAAGTGTTTTCAGTGAATTTGGCAATGTTTATTAGCATTTAATACGTAAACACCAAAGCAAGCAAAATATACTTACTATTATATTCTGCATTGTGTGCACATACTTTCTACTATGTCATTGGTTTTGTCTGTACATGTGCTTGAAGAACCAGTAACTGAACTACTTGAGTTATCAGTAGTGTAAATGACTGCCTTATAATAATCTAATGAGAAGAGAAGGACCTCTACTGGTGAACAGGAGAAGTTGCAGGTGTTGATGTGATATAGGAAGATCCAGGCATCTACTCTCTTTCGAGTATTTGATATAACCATAGGCTTGTAAACCATTTGTGCTAATCAGGTCAATGGCCAAAACCTTCTTAAAATAACAAAAATGCTCTCTTTCTGTCATGGATAAAATCAGGATGCATAATTCTTCTTCTTTTATCTTTAGATGTGGAACAACCTAATTAATTTGTACGTTCTCAAAGAATAATCCCTGTTTATCAGCACTGTGAGTACAAAGAGAGAAAGAATATACAAATAGAGTCATAAAGTGGAATAAAGGAGGAGCTGTATAACGTGAGGTGCTTTGACTGGTGAATGTGTGACAGCTCCATATAATCTACAGTTTTATTCCAGGTAAGTGTGAACAATACAGTACGAAATGTATCAACGTTTACAAGCCTGTATCTTTTACAGTTCATTGCTAGCTCATAAACTGATACTGTATTATGTTAATATACAATTAAACCTAAACCACATAATAATTGTTATATGTCCTCGTTAAAGAGTTATAAGCCATAAACCAAAGCAGTCAGCTATGAGGTAAATCACATTTGAGTAGTTTGAGAGCACATGGAAACAGTGATTCGCATTGCTTTGTGAGAGTGGGTGCTAAAGAGTTTTTTGGACCATTTTTGACAGGATTTCTTTGTAGAATGACGGCTAATGTTGTTTCTATCAGGAATTTCACTGTTAAACAATACTTA
>JAUMHE010000062.1:17105056-17119914 GCA_032359235.1 Enteromius mattozi | reverse complement strand
GCAAAACCAAGGTTATTATCACAACTAAAACTATTTGTAAAAAATTGTTAAATAAAAACTAAGCAATAAATAAAAAACTAAAACTAAATGAAAATTAGATCTGATTTAAATACGTTTAGAAATTACTAGCTAAATAAAGTGAATAAAAAACTAATGCAAATGAAAAAACTACTAAAATGAAAAAGAAAATATATAAAAGAAAATAATAGCAAAAACTACAACAGTATAATAATGACTGTAACACAAAAGCAGAAATTATAAGGACTGTGCTTGTCACTTTTTACAATTTAATTAAAAGCTTCAATTTTAGTCTTAATTAAAGGATGCAGAAGCCCCATAAAGTATCATATAAACTAAAGTATTGATTTTGTGTAAGACACAGAATATTAAGTCATTTTGCACTGATAAGCCTTGCCTCTAGTGCTGTTAACCACTGTGTTCAAATGATGAATGAATCAACAAGATGAACACAAGAACCAAATCCATTCATTTGTGAATGAATCATTAGATTCAAGATTAATTGAAAATATCATTCTCAAAAGTATGATTGGTACTTCTTCCATTAACAAATGAGGTTTAGTTACTGTCTGTCCATCACACAAAGATGTCGTAAGACCTACGGTAAAGCCAAAAAGTCATTTAGGCTTTATTTATAATCATATTACATCCTTGCAATCAAGTTAAGTTGTAGCTGCAAGAAAAAAAGGCCACAACAAATAAATTAATAAATAATTCTATGCGGAAATAAATAAATTCAGTTTTGGAACAACTGGTGGAATAAATGAAGACAGAATTTTCTCGAACTTATTTTTTTCTAAAAACAAATCAAACTTTCAGGTACACATGCCTCTCTGAGAACGACGATTGTAAATCAATCTTCTAGCATGCATTGCTAGGAAAAAGCCACTGACTCTGCAAGGACAGATAAAGGAGGATCACTCGAGCCTCGAAGCAAGAACAAATCTACAGCACAACCACACCAACAGAGTAAGGCTATGTGCTTAAGGAGTTTTCTTTCCTATGTCACAATTCTAACACCTCTGAAGACATGTAAACAGCACTGTGTGTGTCTGTTAGGACAATTCCAGCGAAAACAGATTCAGATAAGTCTCAGGATAACAGGTATGATGAGGTTGTGAGCAATGATGGTGCACGAAAGCATAAAGCAGGCACTTCAAGTGAAATGATGTTCCTGCAGGAAAGCAGCTAGAGTTATTGCACAACGCCAATCACAAGGCTTTACCAACTACTAAGATCTGAGAACAAGTCAAAAGCCGGTTTTCCACCCACCTGTGGCTGTGAAAAACACCCATCATCTTGTCATGAATCATCATACCTCTTTGCCCGTTGAACGTGCATTCATGTTTCGACCTGTCAGAGGGTGAGTCTGTTATATCCGCAATTAAATTCCAACCGCTTTCCTTTATGTACCGTTCACATACCCACAAAGTTTAATTTTGCTAAGTTCAATATGATCCAAGACTATACAGCCTATTTTTTAATCTTTATAAAACATGATAAAATCTTTATATTTTGTAGACTTGTGCATTAAATCCAGTTCATCGTCTGTACTGGTGTCCTCGTACAACATTGTCTCAATATTTATATGAAGAAACAACCTGCAGAGCAACTTCATGGGTGGGAAAGTAACTGTAGAAGTTTCAATATCAGTCATGAAAACACACAAATCAGTCTAATTTTCAGATTTAGAACAGATATATCAATGTTAATTATGTTAATGACTAATGAAAAATTAATGAAAGGTTCTGCACTAGCCTGATTTTATTTTGTTAACAAACAACAGTGAAGCGGTAACTCAGCTGTACAAAGACAAAAATGCTTAAAATGCATTAGTAAACAAAATGCTTAATAACTGTATTATTTGTATGAAGACAAATCAACTTCAACGACTATGAAGAGAAGATAAATGCAAAACATGCAAAAAAAGACATACATTAATTAATTACTTGACAAAGTACTCCAGAGGGAAAGAAACAACAAACTAACATAAATGAAAGAACCAAAGTGTTATTTGTTCAGGTAACTTAGCCTTATCATTTTAGATCATTTTGTATCTTACACCTGTTGAACTATAACTACCACTCTCCAGAACATATTAACGCATCAACTATAGCATTAGACTTTCAAATATAAATAAATCTTCTTAAAAGGTGAACCATGCACTTACCACTAATTAAAATCCCGAGCGTACGTTTGTTTTGAGGTTTGATGCTGTTGTAGTATAACTCACATAAACGCAGTCTCGCGCTCACTGACTGCCTGACTGATGAGAGAAGCGGAGCTGTGGATCGGACTGAACCAAATTACTACTGCGAGGGGGGGAGGTTTCATTACAACGCATTAACAACTAACACATTACTACTAATTTAAATACGTAGCACTGGTCAGCGGCTACAATAAATTCATAACAAAACTGAAATAGCGAGGGAAAACTGTAAAACTGGCTCTCCGTGGTGATAAAAGCGTATATAGAAATCCCCCTCCGCCAAATTCACGAATATGCATGACCCTCCTTTAAACTAATATACAACAACAACAACAGTCTGTGTGTGTAGTGTGTGAGATATGTGTAGCCGTATGCATTGTATTTTGTTGCGGTGATTAAAGAATGCAATAAAGTTTTGTATAAAGTGTAAAATGCATTAATATACAAGTTTACCGGTCATGCAGGCCTTGATGCTGAAATAAAAAAAACGTAGGCTACCGTGAATAAAACTGCTTACGCCCAAAAACGTAGGATCTTGAACTCATATTAAAATAAAAGTTTAAAGAATATGAAACCTTCTCAATTAAAATATAACTTAAAAATACAGTTGACAGCTCTCATAGACATCTTTTTGTTAGTTGTCTTCATAAAATAAAAGTTTTTGTTTATGACTGTAATAAGCTGACAATCCTGAAACCTTCCTATTACAGTCATTAAAAATGAATAAAACCAACGATCATGAAACCTTGTGCCATAATAAATAAATTGTGAAACATTGAGTTAAGGAAAGCTCATAATTTTAAAACAGTAACAATATCCGTGGTAACACAGAAATTGATAGGAATGGGTGCATGTCTCTACCTTGTGCGAAGATTTGTGTTAGAAGAATGAAAATATTTACATTTACATTCACATTTATTCATTTTGTAGACACTTTTATCCAAAGCGACTTGCAATTGAGGAAAAATTAAGGAACAAAAAGCGATTCCTCACAAAGAAGCAGGAAGTGCTCGTAACACAAAGTGTCAGGCGTTGTTCAGACTTGTACAAGCTATAGACAAAACTATGGGGATGAAAGATAAGAGTTTTCAGATTTCGCCTGAAATGGTCATGGGTTTAGAATTTTGGATAGGGATGGCAAATGAATTCCAGCAGCCAAGAACGCAGAAGAAAAAAGTTCTAGAAAGTGATTTTGTGCCTCTCTGTGATGGTACCACAAGATCTTACACTTCTGGAGGGGATGTAGATTCTCAAAAGTGAGTGCAGGTAGAAGGATGCTGAGCCCGTACATGTAAGTATCAATGTCTTGAACTTGATGCGAGCTGCAACCAGGAGCCAGTTCAGGGAGATAAGACAAACGCAACATGGGCCCTTTCGGGTTCATTGAATACCAGTCGTGTCACTGCATTCTGAATCATTTGTAAAGGTTTGATTTTGCATAATGAAAGTCCAGCCAGAAGAGCATTAAGGTAGTCCAGACTAGAAATGACAAGGGCCTGGACAGGAATTTGTAGATCAGATGGTTTATCACAAATCTTTTAATTCAGATTGGGACTTCGGAGTGTGTACTGCAAGTGTTTTTTAACACATACAATCTCAGAAATAAAGATACAAAGGCTGTCACTGGGGCGGTACCTTTTCAAATGGTACACTTTCAGTGTTAATATGTACCTTGTACAGCGTACAAAACTGTAGAGATCATCCTCACATTTATTCTGTATTGCTTTTTATTCACTTTTGCAGGGTTTCCTCTTCTTTGGGTAAAAACAATGAAATCTCTGGTCCTGCCTGGTCAGATTAAATCCATAATAATCAGATTACTAATCAAGATCAGCATTAACCTGTCTGAGATTACACTAATTCAGGGTTAGCGGAGACCACCGCCATCCCATAATTAACTACTCAAATGTCTGATCATGGGACAGAATTATCAAATCAAAAATTAAAGTTAAATCAAACAGTGATTTGGCAAATAAACAAATATATTTCATCATGAAAAGAGGAGTGTGTGATGAGCCGTGTGGATTGTGTTTGTGTGGGGTGATTAAGGGTCTGTTAAGGGTCATGACAGGCCATTAGTGATTATCTTCTTCTTCCATTGTGCTAAAAAGATGTCCGCTGTCTTGCCAATTTCAGCCTCTTAAGAGTCTTCAAGAAAATAGCCGTGCTCTGTTTTCAACTGCTGACCCCTGCTGTGATCATATTCACATGACCTTCGATCCCTGGCTTTTTCTCTGCCCGGACCGCATGGCATCACACCGCAGAGGCGGTCTGGAGAACTGGGGGTGGTGCTGGATAACAGGCTGCTTTCATTCAGGTCTTTAAAGTTTCCATGGTGACCCCACATTCCAAAGATCAGCTGGTTTTAAGAGGCCGCATGCAGCTAAACAGAGGAGGTAAACATTTCTATTATACAGAATCTTCCATGAACAATAATAATAAAATGTATAAAAAAAATTAAAAAAAAGTTTTATAGTTTGCTAAACGTAAAATAACAATAAAAAAAACCAAGGAACATAAGAAAACTAAAATAAAGAAGAACTTATTTCAGCTACTTGGCAAGGTAACATTTCTTTATATATCTAAAACAAAAAGAACAAAATTACCTAAATACAAAAAACTATTCAAAATATTAATACAAACTATAATAGTATCCAAGTATAATACGAAATGCATCCAGTTTACCAACGCCTTTCATTCTGAGATCTAATGAACAGTGCCATCTAGAGAAGAAAATGTGCCAATGACCCAACATGCAACTCTTGTTCATACAAGGCCAGTTTAGAAAGACCAAAAATACAATAGAAGTTCCATAAAAGTGGTGTTTTATAGCATGTATTATATTATCTCGTATTAATGTGCCTTACAAAATGCTTTTGTTTGACTTCAAATACCCATGATATAGCATACAAGTCATTACATAAAATTAAAAGTCAGATGTGAAAGACAAAAATGACAAAATAAAAACTAAATTTACAACTGTGAGATTATATTACCCACCATTATGGAAGTAGCCTTCCACAGGTTTGGGACTTTTTTTCTTTCATTTACAATAAATAGAGTAATCCATGAAAGCAAAGATTCTAGATAAAAAAAGAGAACAAAAACATTTATTGCGAATACATTTAATGAAATGTGGAGTTCATGTTACAAAACCATTTTAACAAAAACAGGATAATTCCAATGTTTTATTTTAAAGTATTTTGCACACAAGAATCAACAAATTCCTCCATAGGAAATTGAACATAAATACTTTCCCACAACTATGCGATCCGATTACTAGTATTTGTGCTGTTTTAAACCGACTAACCGTCTAGCCCACACACCTGGCCCATTGTTCATTTGTCACCTGTATCCCCTGTAATAAAAAGAAAATACTAAACATGCTAAGCGTGCGTTTTCTCCACCCAACTCCAGGCTGGGTCGAGATTGTGCATGAGAATGCAATGGGCACCAGAGACATCGTATAAAACCAACACGCGATCCAAGGCTGCTTCGTTTCAGCTACAATCATGTTCGTCTAGGTTCAGGAAGCCTTTGACATTGTTAAAAAAAAAAAAAAATTGTAAAAAATGTGTAGTCAAATGGCAATTTCTTAATAGAAAATATGTTTTATGCAGTTCGGATGCAAGCCAACCAACCCCTAGATACCAAAATGTTCAAGAGAACATGCTTTTACCATGAAAATGACCTGGATTTCCACTCCAAATAAATAGTTCATTCTTTTTTAGCAGCTACATTTCCAGTTCAGCATAAGATAGTTTAATAGAATGAATTGTTAAATGAAAATGGTAAAAATTAACGTTGTACATAAATAACACTGAAAAAAAATACCACAAGGAGGTAAGTTTTTTTTAATAATGAACAGACCATTAAAAAATGGTAGTAGAAAAATAAAAACGATAAGTTCCACATTCACAACAGACTAAATAGAAACGAAATCAACAACGAAAATAACACTGATATATTTTGCTTTACCTCCAAGAGCATAATTAAAACCGTGAGAAAAATAAAGAACCAGAAAAACGTCCGTTTGCGGTGAGGTATTCGCTTCCGATCTAGCAAGGCTACTGAAAAAACTTGAGCCCTGCCACCAGGAAGAACTTTTCCAGGAAAATCTCAGAGTCCAGGACGGCGATGTGGGCTGCTCGACCGATCAGGGAGTTGGCGGTGTTGGGCAGTGCGTGGATGACATCGTAGCGCACCAGGTTGCAGTCTTTGTTTTGAAGCACAGGGAGTAGAAGGTTCTCGATCATCTCAGCGTACACTGGTCCTGATCACACAAGTAGATAAAAGGAGAGGAATATGTTATTAGAAGCAGTAAAACAATCCTAAAGCCTAAAAACGTCATACCTGCCAAAAATTAAAGGTGCTGTATGTACATTTTTTCTCTTCTTAAGCCATAAAAATAACATGTTTGTAGAAATTTAGGAAACATGTTATGTTTACATAACTGTTTCTATGAAAAATACTGCTATATTCAGAAATTCTACTCTGAAATGTGTGTTTCAGGTGGATTCCGGGCTGGAAATTGCAGTACCCATTTCAACCGCTAGCTGGCAATATTACATACTGCACCTTTATAGTTTGCGTGAGATCAAAATTAACAATATTTATTTTGTTAGCTCACATTGCTATTTTTGCGGTGCAAGTCAAGCCACAAAAAAAATTGTTCGCCTTCGTAATTTGTAATCCAAATGCTCCTCCCCTCTGAAACGACGGGCCTTCTCTGATGACGTCAGTTTGACAGCTTGGGCATGAGCGTAACATCCTTAACCATGCCCCTCCAACTGTCAGTGTTCATTTCTGACTGAATCACCTACGTTTCTGTTTCTCTCTGAAGCAGGTCACAATACCAAGTAAAATCGCTTGCAAACTTCCGGTTCACGCGGCCTTTAATCTGTATGATCCTGCCCTCTTCCAGTTGTCGGAAAAAAAAGCGTATTCCTGTGTGAATCATGTTATGTTTACATAGCCTTCACTCTAAAAAAATAAAGCTATAGCCAGTAATTCTACTCTGAAATGTGCAATCCGTGGTGGAATGCCTTTGTTTTCGCAGTACCCTTTTCAGCCACTATCTGTCAGTATTACATACTGCACCTTTAACTCAAATTTAATTGACCCTAAACTTATGGTTTTAAAAATCATATGAGTTTGGAATGACATGAGGGTAAACAAATGATGAAAAATTAAATTGGTGGTGAACTCTTCCTTTAATTCTCACCAGTCTGTTTGTCCTTTAAGGCTGTTTTGCACATCTCGATTCGAGCAGAGTGATAGGGGACATATCTGTCCTGTAGAGACCCCACCAGCACCACATTCTTAAAGAACTGAAGACCTGAAACAGTTTGAGAGTTTGGTATATGGAGAAAAGCGAACTAACATCAACTTGGTGGAATCAAAATAACGTCACACTGACCTGCTTTCTTGCTTAGCTTATAGAGGAAGGTCTGGCGTGGGTCAGAGTGGTCGCGACACGTCAGCTGCAGCAGAGAGCCAGATTTCTTCCACTTCTGCATAAACCACAACCCTGACACAGGAAAAAAAAAAAAACGGTTTAAAAATGAATGGCTTATAAATGACTGTCTTCAGAAAACTGCTGAGTTCATGAGAATGGGTTACCGGTATTGACGAGGGCTGAGCTGTTGTACAGCGTGCCAAGATGCGGTCCAGACAGAGATAGAAACGTGTGCAGTCTGCTGAGATAACACTTAAACCTGGGCCTCGTCAGCACCGAGCGCACGATCAGATTTCCCAGAGAATGGCCCACAAAACTGAGAAAGACAACATGGTGAATCTGTTATCTTAAGGCTAGACGCATTTTAGGTTTGACAAGCTTATATTTCAACAAGGTCAAGTTAAAATTCAATTAGAGGCTCAGCGCAAACTGGGATACTTGAATTGACCTCCATTCTCATATTGGTAAAATTAATTTTAAATTCATATTTGTTATTTTAAAGTGTAAAATGTTGCTCAAGTGCGCCCCTATGAGGCCAGATTGTACCACGATGCACACTGGTTCAGATGCTCTTCCTCTTGGTAGAGCGGGAAGGGGTGAGGGATTTTGTTCAGTTATTTAGTCTAGTCTTTAGTCACCTCAACAATATTTAATTTATTTAACAGAAATATATAAGCTACCTGGACAAAAGTGTGTGTCTAAAGCCCTTGAAATCACTCACTGTCACACTGGACAGGGCCATTAAAATGTTATCTGTAAAAATGCAGTGATGCTTTTTTAATGCTTTCTTGTACATTTGAGTGTAAGGAAAAGATCTTACCTTATCTTGGAAACTGTGAGGTTGTAGATTTGTATGTACTGCACTATTTCATCCAAAAGTCTGTCAGTCATAGATTCAAAATCTGCAAATGTATCATTCTTGAATAACAAAAACAAATAAAGAAGGTTAATATTTCAAAATATATCCCCTTTAAAATTATCTTTCAAGGCTACTGAAATTTTATCAGTGATTTAACATATACTTTATATCTTTCAGAATAGATTTAATATTTAATACATTTTTTAATTTATATAACAAAATGTTATGTCATTCTAGAAACAGCACAAATCCAGTGCTTGTTCATGGGACTGTTCTGCAGTTTACCTGATTGCGTTCTGACATTAGGAAATCTATACGAGCGCCAGGCAAACCAAGCTCCAAATAAGTCTTCACTAGACGCAGATCTGCACTGTTACCTAAAGAAATAGTTTTTATTTAAGACAAAATTATATCTAAATCTGTAAATGTGGACTATAGGACTATAGGATTTACCAACATTAAAATTATGACTGCTTACCATCCAGACCATGTACACAAACTATTAAGTGTATGCCTTCATCACAGTTTTCATCCTCATCCATGCTGAAATATGGCACAGTGGATGCCAGATCTGCCACCTCGCTGTACAAGAAGCCTGGCAACTTCAGTTGCTTCAAATCCTCTTTTGCTTGGCCAAACCTAAAGATTGAAAAACACACAATCAAACAGTGACACAAAAAAGGAACCTATACTGTCTGATATTAGTTCATGCATCTACAGTCTGCAGCAACATGAACTCTGCTTCTCCGCTTAATGTAATTCTAAAAATGTCTTCATACAGTAACAGAATCCCAGCTTGCAATTAATTTGAAAGAACATTTGAAATATACATATACATATATATATATGTTAGAATAATTTGTATTGAATTACTGCAACACATTTTGCCAAGATTATATAAAAATGGCTTTACCTAGGAAAGTAGCCTAAAACAATGCCTAAATAGCTATATGACTGCTGATTAACATTAAAATTCACATAAACATTCATATTACCCAATCGAGTTTATTTCTATCAAAAAGGCAAGTTGTTGTAGAAGTGAAGCAAGTCATTAAAGTTTAATAAATTATTATGAAATTATTGTTTGGATTCTTTGGAACAACAACATATACAGGTTTCTTTGGAATAACAACATATACAGGTGTTCTAAGGTTTGGGACCAGTAAAAAAAAAATTATTACTTATTCAGCAGAGATGCATTAAATTAATCAAAATTGACATTAAAATACATTTATATTATCCATGTTAAAAAATTCTATATAAAATCTATATAAAAATTCTAAATATTCTAGTCTCACAGTTGAAAAAAAACCCTTGACCTCTGGCAATATATATTTGTATTATTTTTTTGTGCATGGCAAACTTCAAAACTAAAAGGTAAGAGGAGAAAAAGAAAACTCACGCTGTCATCTGAGCAGTGGGGGCGCTCTTGTACCAGCACAGATCGCTGCTGGTTGATGCTGGTCCAGGAGGCTGTGTCAGCAGACTGGCTGAGGGGATGTATGTTTCCTGGAGCTGTTCCAAACCCAGGTGATCATAAAAAAGTGTCCTTCCCTCTGCTCCCCCATCCTCGCACCTTCCTTCCTCCCCTGGGAGTCCATTAACATAAACCAGCCCATCTGTCTCCTCATAGTAACCGTTCTCAATCATCTCATGTTCCTGCTCTTCCTCCTCGTCCTCTTCATCATTAGCATTAAGGCAAGTCTGAATCCCCAAGGTTACAGCTGCAGTCTCCAATGGGCTGATCTCAGATACATCAGTGCTGGAACGTGAGCCAAAGTAGTTCTCCACAAAGCCTTTCTTCACTAGGTCAGTGCTGCTTGTGACCGATGTACTGGACTGGGCAGCCGTCTGAGGCTCACTATATGCTTCTGCCCCAGAAGCTGCACCACCTGGAAGATCGGTCTCATTAGACCCTGTCGGCCTGTCAGGAGCATTAGTTTCACAGCGGGGCTGGATAGCAGAGTTCTCATTGTTAGACACCAGCCCATCACCATGACTGATTGAGGCTTTTTGTTGAGCCAAAACTCTAGAGCTCGTTAACGGGAGGCTATGAGTTTCTCCTGAAAATATGAGGCTCTGTTCCTGCACCAGGATGCTGGACTTTCTGCTAGTGACTTCGGTCTCCACCTCATCATCCGAGGGGAGTGAATTAATGGAGGTGAGGGAAGACTGTACTCCGCTGATCCCACTGGTGCTCTCCGGATTGAGACCCTCCAAGGTGGTGGCTCCTCTGGAAGCAGGGCTGAGCGGAGATGGTCTCTGGTGGGCACTCTGCAGAATGGGCTCTGTAGGTGCCTCCAGGCTAGTATTCGCAAAAGGAGATGGAGAAACTGGTGCTAACTGTGTTGCAGAGCTGGGCTCGCTCTCGATTCCTGAGTCTGAGAGCCTGGAGGAAGCTTGAGGAACACAATCACTTCTCAAGGCGGCTCCACAAGCTCCGACGAATGTGGCACCGTCCCCGACTCGACTCTTGAACTCTGAGAAATCAGTCTGTGTGATCTCTGGAACATCCCTCTTGGCAGTCGGATCGGAGTGGTGCGGTAAGAGAATGGTGACCTTATCGCCCTGGTAGGGGTCCTTGTTGCTCGGTCTGACATCAATATGTCTGAGCCCAGCGGGTGGATGTGTCGAATCAATTCTGGCAGCTGCGCTTTGTGTGGCTTCTGCTCCAGTACCTGCCTGGGGCCTAGCCTGCATTTGCAAACTCAAAAGATTGGAAAAGCTGTCGCTCTGGATACCGGCATTGCCTTGAATGTCGCTTGTGGTGCAGTGTTTAGTATTCTGAGCACAATGCGTGGTTGCAGTTTCATTCTGGTGGATGTATTTGCCTGCATCGTCTAGCTCATCTTTCGGATTGCACTGAGTGTCAACTTCTTTGGACTTGGTGGTCGGTTGAGGAACCTTCAAGTTCTTGTAGCCTGTGAGGACCACTGAGTCTTTCGAGCTCTGCCTGATCAGCTTCTTTGAATTTTCAGTCTTGGCATTCTTCTTTAGCTTGATAGATTTGGCTTTGGATTTAAGGGGAGGCTCATTCTGTTCAGGCCAAGCTGTTGCGAGGGCAGCTTGCTGCTTATCCGAGTATGGGCCGAGGCCTCCCAATCCACTAGCAATGCAGTCCTTTGAGTTGGACCTGTCTGCTTTAGTGGACACAGAGCTGCTCCTGGTGTTGTGGAGACCAAGCCATGGACCATCGCGATCTTCAGGGTAGAAGAAATATGGTAAGTAATTGTTTAGGCAGACTATTTATCCTAAGTGACTAGTCTAACTACAGGGACTGTTTCCATTGCACAAACTAACATTAAGGAAACAATAGTTGCTTAATGAAAGGTCTGAACCTTTAAGCATTTCATAACCAAACCACCATGCCACACCTACATTATCTTAAAGACAGCATGAACTAGCACAAAATAGGACATTTCGAAGGTCTTTTCATTTTCACTATATTTAGTTCAGATGTGTCCAGTCCTGGTCCCGGAGGGCCAAAGTCCTGCAGAGTCAAGCTCTAACCCTAATAAAACTCATAACTGAACCAGCTAATAAACGTCTTCTTCTGGTCAGATAGGGTGGAGTCAAGCTATCTAGGAAGGTCTTCCTGCAGAAGCAGGACAGAACACCACGGCTTTAGTGTTTTTAGTCCAGCAAAAGTGTACTTTAAAGCTTGCACAAATCTTTCAAAATTAATTAGTTTTTTTTTATATGAGCATACAGTTAAAATGATAATAAAAGATTATAATTTTATACATTCACAAGTGCTGTTACCTTCAGTAACTGATTCCAAATATCTGTCCTCAAAGATGATTGGTAGTGAGTTCACATCCCCATCGAGATCAGCACATTCAACAGGAAGAGGTGGCAAGGACAAGAAGTAGGAGGAGTTTTTGATAGCAGTGGTCATCTGTTGGTGACTGTGAGCACTGTTGAATGAAGTAGTTCATATGAATTATCATGAAACTTCACATCTTCTTTGTGTGCTAAATAACTGCTACAGTAATGATATTTGAAGCGTACTGCAGTTCCTGGTAGGCCAGTGCACTCTGTCGTGGGTGTTCAAGACAAAAGAAAGCTTCTGCAAATCTTTGCACCTAAAAATGGTAAATACAACATAAGTAAAGCCAGAAATATACTGTGCACAAACACTACTAACTATGCAATATCAATTTTATTGCATCTTTGAGTTACAAAATGTGTCAGAATGCAATGTATAACACAAAGGAAGTATGCAACTAGAATATGTACTGCATATGCTAAAAATAACACAACTCACTCGTAGTGTATGGTGCTCCTGGGCCAACAGCGCAGAGACCCGCTCATTCAGGGATACAACTTCCAGGAAATTCCCCCACAATGCCATGAGCAGAGAGCACAGCTGTGCCAAATTCATGTTCACCAGTTCAGCCAACTCATCTGGGCTCTCTGCCCTCAGCTACAAGATTACATACACACAACCATAAATATAAAAGAGTGTAGTACACCATCATAATACACCACATATTGAATATCTGTATTTATTTTTGTTGGAAATTCAACAAAAATTATTTATACATTAAATTATCAATATTTAATGCCCATGTTTGTACAGTTCAGTAAATCAAAGAGATAGTTCACCCAAAAATGAAAATTTGCATGGCTTGGCTAAAACAGAACCACATACATTGTTTATGTTCAATGTAATCACATTGCCCTCTATGGGAGGGTCAGACAGATCTTAGAATTCATCAAAAATGTCTTAATTTGTGTTCCAAAGATGAGCAGAGGTCTTATGGGTTTGGAATGACCTGATGATGATTAATGACAGAATTTTCATTTTTTTTGTGTGAACTATCCCTATAAGTACTTGAAAATTGATGGATACAAAACAAAACATCATTATTCATAATCATTTTAAATCTCTGATTTTTTAATTCACATCTCAAACTTTTGGTCTATAACTTATAAAAGAACAACATTGCTCAGAAAAAATTCTAAAACCTAATTCTGCTTTATAGATGTTGCCAGATAGTAACAAGAGCCTTCAATAAAGTTCTATGACATTCTATAAAGCTTAATAAAGATTTCAATTAAAGACTTGATTGGGACACATCCTGCTGTGTCTGTTTTGTATTACATGGTACTTTTTGTATTAAATGGTTCCCTTGACATACCTTGACTTGCTCACAAAGCTCATTAAGTCGGGTCTCCACATCTAGTTCCTCTAAAAAAAAAAAAAAAAAGAGAAAAAGAAAAGACAGCAGAGTGAAAAAATGCTGGTCCTACAGCAGAAGTATGGAGTGAATGAATGAAAGAGAAGGGTCTGTCTGAAGAGCCTGTGACTGACAGCACATGAGAGGGATCTAGAGGTTTAACAGCACAGGAAGTAGGAATCAGAGGACAGAGAATACCAGCAACGTTCAAGCAATAAGACTGATCCCAAGTCAGCCTGAGATCTGAGATACTACTAAAGGAAATGAAGACTAAGTTGAGCTAAAAGCTCCCTCACTGAAGGACACTTGCCATTGACAAACGTCCAAGTTAGGGGGAACGGAGGAAAGAAAGAAAGCTAAAAAAAAGACACAAATGAAAGGCAAGAGGCATGTGGAGCGATTTTTAGGGTCGGTTTTGGAAGGACATACCTATGTAGACGTGCCTTTGGCCTGGAGGGTAAGGTCTTCTGAGAACTCGTTCATAAAGGACCTGCATGCTGGGCTTGGCTAGTGGTGGGATTGCACATATAGGCACGTTTAAAACTTTCACTCTCCCCTTTTGCTGTTTGAGCTTAAAATGAACCCTTAAATACATGCAAGTTCAGTTCAGTCTATGTCAGAAGCAGCAAGGGGTGAGTAGTTTAGTTTTGACTAAGTGAGTTAGGGTTTACAGTGAAAGTTCTGGAGGGATAGACGTACTGTATTATAGACTAGTTCAAAGACTGAGGTCCAAACACACAAAAATGGAAGATTAAAGCATCCGCGTGCTGACATATACATAAGATAGAGGGTAGAGGCATACAATATGCAGTTAAATAAACATTAACAGGTAAGTATAATGAACAGTAGCTCTTCAAAAGTCTCATTAGTGTGAGTGAGTATTCAGTGATCTGACAGGCTCTGATGAGATTAAAATATATATATTAATATGTGAAAACAAATGATCCAAAGCACATACATCAAAACAGACACACACATATATATACAAATATATACAGATATATGACAATAAGCAAAACTTTTTATAAAACTTAGAAAAAATGAACATTAATATATAAAAGTTTCAATATAATAAATATAATCAGTTACAACTAAAAAGAAATAAAATAAATAAATAAATAAATATATATA
>JAUMHE010000062.1:17056889-17098268 GCA_032359235.1 Enteromius mattozi | reverse complement strand
GCCTTCTGAGAAATACTGAGAATATTGCTATAAATTGTAGCAACACCACCTCCTTTGCCTTTCGGACGTGGCTCATTCATAGCAGTAATCTTGGGGTGTAGACTCATTTAAAGTAATGTATTCATCTGGTTTAAGCCAGCCTAACTATATCCCTGCATTTATCACATGTGAAACCCTTATCGCAGACAGAGATAAACTATACATGTGGCATGACGTGCAAACAACAAGAGAAGGTTGTTTAATAAACTTGTGAAAAACAGAGCGAAACGAGAAATGAAAAGGAGCAAACAATAAATTAATGGAGCGAGAAAAAATAAAAGGAGGCAATAATAGAAAACAATAATATCCACGAGTGTAATGCAAGCGAAGACGAGAATGACAAGCTAACCGGCAAATGAATGCCAATGAGCTGCACTCGCGGTTTTTAGATTAAAAGTGAATGATCAACAATCAAATAGGTTTGATATACACTATAGAAATTATTGAGGGAGTTAAGTTGTTTAAACAACAGAGAGTGATAGACAGAAATACAAAGCTACAGATCCGAGCTACAAACACTCAACAAACTCTCTGAGTTTTATGGGAACGATATGAGTATGAGCAATTAATGACAGAATTTTCATTTTTGGGTAAACTATCCCTTTAAAGAGAAGTATGCTATTACTTAGTAGGGGTGGGTGAGATACCAGTATACAGATTTGCATGAGAAACTTTTTTTTTTCCATCACACAAAACTCCCAACTGCACAGATTCCTATTGAAATGACCCATGAAAATTCACAAAGCAGCAGTCAACAGTAACTCTATACTGCACCATAATGTACATTGTAGTAACTCTGTTGTATTTACTCCTATTTGGCAATTGGATTAGGGTCAATTTTGGGTCGTGGCTAAAAAAACAAAACAATAAAGTTTAGAAACAGCAAGGTGTCCTTCTCTGCTAGCCAACACATGGAGAATAAAACTGCAACATTAAACACAACCGTACAAGTAGACGTGTGACATGCCTGAACAAAAATAGATGAGAGAAGACTCCTAAACTATGAATTCTAAGAAAAGCTGATGCACATGTAGATGGAGAAGCTGAGACTCGTGCCGGCAAGCAATGGCAGGAATGACAGCGAGTGTGTACAGACTGTAAGAGAGCACTGCATGTTATTAATATCAGTGAAGATGATCTCATAAGGAGTGCCTAAATGAAGACGAGAGCTGCAGGCTGCATGTTTCTGTACTGTATTTTACAGTCAACAAAACAGCTTTATTTAAGACATCAAGAACAAACAGGGTTTACCAATTAGGCTCAACATTAGGAGAAACTCTAAGACCAAAAAAGCGATATACAAAAGGGATGTGAAACACATTTATACCATTTTATTAACATCATTTACTATTAACTTCCTTCTAAATGCATCTTACTGCAAACACATGCCACCGTTCACCACCATTTGTCTACATGAACTAGACAATCTTATGCTTTCAAATGCAGTTCATTCCTATTCCTTTTGTTTTAGTAATGGCTTCTAACCAAGATCAACCATGAAAAATTTTTTATCTGTGTGTGCAACCTGACCTGGAATGACACTTTCTCCAGGATAAGATCTTTAGTGGAACAGAAGGGTATTAGAACATGTTCTTACCCTCTTTGAAAGAGATCCACATTATAGAACTTGTGGAGCTCCACAGAGAACTCCACTGTGGCCTGGACCTCCGTCATGCTGGCTTCAGGGCTGGAGGAGGGCCTGTCTCAAACGATCGGCAGCAAAACTGGGAAAGAGCAGATAAAAGGATTTAACAGTTGTGTCGTAACATGTGCAAGAACCAGAAATATAACAAAAAATGCATTAAAGTAAAATGAGTGAACCTGTTTAAGAAAATATACACATACACGTGCAACCAAAGCAGATGCATGTCAGTAATCATCACGTTTTTAAAATTTAAGCAAGCAATTGGAATCAGAATTATATACTAACTTTTCTAGCTTTGTATGAAAAACAAATCAAAATATACATTCATGTTCAAAGGTTTTGGGTCACTAAAATTTTTCAAGTTATTAAGTCTCTTTTGGCTGTATCTACTTGATCAGAAAAACAGTAAAGCCAGCAATATTGTGAAATAACACTGCAATTAATTTTTCATTTTTGTTTATATATATATATATATATATATATATATAGCTTAAAATGTCTTTTTTTTCCTGTGACAGAAAAGCTTAATCTCATTCTAATGAGCTCATTTGCAGTTGTGCTGCTTATGTGAAAATCATGCTAAATTTCAGGATTCTGTGATCAATGGAAAGTGAAAAGAAAAAAAGTTTAAGAATAAAACAGCATTTATTTGAAATATAAATAACATGTATGTCCTAATTTTAACCATTTAAAGTTTTAATTTATATAAAAAAAAATCTTACAGACTCCAAACTTCTGAACAGTAGTGCAAGTTCAGCGATAATCATAATCATCAAAAAGAAGAAAAAAAATCCCACAGATTAGAAAATTCTTTCATATACTAAAGATACTTGTGTAATAAAGTGTTCTAGCTTTTACATAACAGAAAACTAAACAATTTTTTAAATGTACAAATATCACAAGAGAACACATCAGACAGTGGCTTGTAGGATTACTGTTAGGAAGACCAAAAACAAAAGAAACCTCATGCACTTTCACTTCAATAAGAAACTCTGACCCAAGTTCATAAGACGAGTCTAACTACCTCTTGACATTTAAACCTCACAAATATAGCAATGGCATTCCTACAGTGTATTCTCAATGCTCTTCACCATAATATCTTTAAGCACCGCCTGTGCTTGTTTTGAATTACCACAGAATGCTTTCACACACCCCACAGGCTTTCAGGATGATTCACCCTTATTTGCAAGTCACAGTTACAGTACTGAGGTGTGATGCAAGATCCTGACAAGTCCAGCACACTTCAGACGGTTCGATGCAAATACCTCCACTAACGCCGGCTAGACTGCCCCGCGGGGGTCTCTGGAAGATTTCTTGAGCTTTGTGGCATTATCAGGGGTTTTAGATTTCATTAACACAGATTAGCTACCTTTAATGAGAGGCGAGCTGCAGTCGCCTATCACATGCAAACCACAAAGTCAAATCAGATCACCCACAGTAAGATTTTCCTTCAAACATGTGTTAAGCTAGTGATAAGAGCACTAGAGCCCCGTCCCACTGTCTCAGCACTGCTTGCACAGATAACAACAACAGAAAACAGGCCTTGTGCAAGGGCAACCACTTTCCTTCCTCTGAACAGTGCCTGTAAGTTATGATATCAGTGTTGCCTTACTGCATGACATGTGTTCAAATCCTTAAATGTCCTCGTGTGTTATGTTTTCTACTGCTCACTCTCTTTCAGATTCAATGACACAAGAGTCAAGATCTGAAGTAATCATTAGTTTCCTTCACAGAGAAACTGTTTTTGGCAATAACAAATATTTCGCGATCTACCACACAGCTGAGCATCCTAGAGTCTGTTTCTGTATAATCCAAGAGTCTGTTATTTCATCCTAAATATTGCACTTATCTGTCAAATTGTTAAGATTACAATTCATAGGAATAATTTACGTACACTCTACTGTACTGTACCTTTTTCCAGACCTTTTGGTCTTCAAAGCAATAGGCTTCATTTCTTCTACAGATAGATTAAATGAATCAAATTCACTCAAAACAGGCTTTATTTTTCCCCCTCATACTAGAATATGTCCTGTTTATTTTTTTTCCTGAGCAAAAAATAATAACCATCATATATTTTCCCATGACTTAAAGAAAAATAAAATGTTATTTAGAACAAGAATCATTAGATGACATTAAAAGGATCACAGTGCAGCCCCAAAAATATGATTTGCTTTATCCTTCAAACAACTAGGTTTTATTTGTCAGTAAGATTTTGTGAGCCACTTGAAATATACTAACATTTAATAAGAAAGTACAGATCAGAATAAGTATATTGTTTTGTATATAAATATGTTTGTTGCCCTGAATGACGAGGGAACGTTATTTCACTCGTACTTTAGCGTTTTCTTTTCACAAAATGTATACACAAACATTATAACATATTCAGTGATTTGAGAACATTATTAGTGTAAATGACTCACCCGTCCTGACTCGGTTTAATATCTTCCCTCCTCATGTCAACTGACAAACACAACCCTATGTAAAGGCATATAACGTTAAACATACATTATAAAACACATAAGCATATCTAATAACAATTTAATAAAGTTTCTCAAATAAAACATTTAAACACGCATTTGATTACGCAAACAGACGTTACTACGCATTTTATTGTATTATGAATTGCATTACCACATACATTAAATCGTGATTTGAACACAGCTGTTGTTTTTACCTGATGTCGTGTGAATTTGCGTCCTGAAAGGCAGTTAACGTTAGCTCTAGCGTTAGCCTATTTTGCTTGTCAAATTACCAGCCTTCACAAACATAACACTATTTGCTTAGGTTAACAGATGCGTTATCAAAACTACAATCTGAAACGCAACCAACAGTTATAGTTTACCACATATATAGCTGGTATATTATTAAAAACCACGTACATGTATCCGCTTTGGGAAATTAGGCCTCAATCCGCGGGTTGAATTTCAGAGTGATCCAGCCCTCGATGCTACAGTCACCCTGCTGCTTATTTCCTCGGCATGCCGTTGAAAATTCGCTTATGGCTCCGACTTCACAGCAGACTTAAAACAACAGATCGGTCAGACTGGATGGAAAAGAATGGATCACATCTCCATACGGTCAGCGGTGAGAGTCGTAGATCGTAAATATTGTCCAAACTTGTGTTTTGTGTGCTGTAAGAGTGAGTTTAAGGGAGGCGCTCACTCAAGCCGGTGCAACACCGGTTCCTATCAAAGGCGTTAGTATGTGATTCCTGCCCTTATTATTTATTGAAAACGTTATTCACTCCCTTCCTTCTTATAATGATTCACTGAAGATATTTTAGTTTTCTGAAGATGCCGGATAAGACGGCTATGTCGAATATTATAGAGAAATATTATATTAGAATCTATTATGCTATATTTACAAAACAAAACAGCAAAACTTATAATCCTAATGAGAGCCTAATTCATTTTATATATGTGAATAGAATAAAATAAAAACACTGGCTGTTTTTTGATTAATTGATTGATTTATTGATTGATTGAAGACCTGAAATTCTTTTTTCTATTACATTGTTAAATACATAATAATAATAATAATTAGCCTAGGTGTTCTAAACAATAGATAAAACAGGAAAACAAGAAATAATCCCAATGCATTTAGCCAAAATATTTAAAAAGTATCAATATAATTTGTGTTTCTTATTGTATATTAAGACTGAATCTGAAAGCGTTTCTTTGCATGCGAGTTCGAGTCTTTTGTCCATTTTTAAACCATTGACAGGACACACACATACAACAGTAATCATTATTGCATTACTTTAAGACTTCCTCTGCAGTGCTATTCTAATGACTTATCACTAACTGGTTTATCTGGTTTTAATTTACCATTGTGCACAGCTAACGCTTATCACAAAGCTGATCCTCCTAGCAAAGTAAATATCAAATTCACACATGATTAAACATACTTGTATAAACTAAATTAGCAGCTGGTTAAAAAAACCACCGTTAGGAGTAAGATACTCCTGTACTATCTGTTGTGTTCTTACAAAGTTTCTATGCACATTTAGTTGTTTAGCAGATGATTTGTACGGATCTGCTCTCCCTCATAAAAGGAAGCAAATGTCATGAAGCATAAAAAAACTGCCAAAAAAAGTCATAAGTTCTTGAAGAAGCCTGTGGGTACACCATATGTGCTGCCATATGACTCTCTCTCTCTCTCTCGCTCTTTCTGGTTAATGCAATAAGAACTTTTCTATAAGTATATGACAGAGTCAGGTTTAATTTGAATTGCTGAGACAGAGCAAATCCTGTTGAATTGTGTGTTGTTTACGTCTGCGGTGGCAATTACCAGCAACACTCCTGGGCAACCTTTCAGTTATGTATTCTGTAAAGGATGTTTTTTGGATGCCAGAGCAAAATAGGGATCCCAGTGCAAAATGAATATTTAATTTTGTGGTCATAAATTATTGCACAGATCTCCTATTTTGCAAGTCATCAATTATACATATTATTTAAAGTATTTATTGTCATTGCAATGTAGTGTCTCTAACCAGATGAAAACACAAAAGTTACTGGATGAGATATATAACACAAACAGCCAGTCAGGTATGGCATCTTATTCATTTGTGTACCTCTGCTGGCGATCAGTGAAACTAGACCAACATGAAAATTTTCCATACTCATCTGAGACATCTGTGACATTGTATTCACCCTGGATGTTACCAAGGGAACTGCTGTGTTTTAAAGCAATTGAATGTAAATTATTAAAAAAATGTTTTTCCAGACCCTTCTGATCCTCGATTGGCAAAAAGAGAAATTATTTACTCGTAAAGCCATTATGTATGAGGTTCTATTAAAAAAGTAATAAAAAAGTGGGTTTTTTTAGAACTAGATTTTCACAATTAAAATGTAAATAAAAGCTGGTTTCAACCATTAGATGTTCATCAATAATTCTAAAAGTCCAAGTTCTCTTTGTTTATTGTTAAAGAAACTAAAGGACCAGTTCCCTCCTCCAGGACTAATGAGCAGCAGCATCATGTTTGGGGTTGTCAGCTGTTCCTCACCTCACTGGACAGCTGCAGATCATGTTCAGCTAGTTGATTTGGTGACATCTGGGTGGACTCCTCAGATCAGATGCCTCCTGTGTGAGACTAACATCTGTGGACAACAGGAAAAATGATCTGGAGGTAATGCATAACATGCTTCTTCATTTTTGATTGTATTGGATATTTCAAGAGGTTCATTTAATAACTTTAATTATATTTGGATACCTAAATGCACAGATTAATTTATTTACATAACATTTATATATTTGATGCATACTAAAAAAAAATATTGCTCAATCACAAACAATTCATATACTTTGATTTTCCAGGGAAGTTTGTCTCTACCTTTTGTGTAATGTGATCAAACGATGCTTCTGCACTGGTCTTCATGCACATAGTAAGTACCTTCAATATCAATGATTTAGAACTATGAGTGATTTTGGTGAGTTTCTGGTTTGGTATAAAATAAGAATTCTGAGCATTAAGATTTAAACCAGACTTAAAAACAATAAAATGCTAGAGCTCAAAGCAGACAAAGTGGCACAGCTTTTCAAACACTGTGTGATTGTGCTCACACAGTCAACACAGATCTCCCCGCAAGCAATGTGTGTTCATCAAACACACAAACACAGGGAGGGGGAGTAAAGAAACAAAAGGAAAGACTGAGCAAAGGTATAAATGTTGCAAAAAAGGTTTATTTTCTATTTAACAGTAATGCAATTTTTTTCAAAGTCTTGCCATTTTCCAGTATGAGTCACCTGCAGACGGACCGAACTCTGTGTCCTCGAACTAAAGATGGGAATGACTTATTTCCAGGTAAACATCTCAAAAACAGTACATACATTTAGACTGTGTTGTTTTTTAACTCGAGTCTCTCTAATATCCCATAGGATTTTACATAATGACTCAGTTTAACATTGCCGAGTTGGCCAGCAGAGGGACGGTAAAGAAGGTTCCTGGAACGACATCTCAGCATATCGCATATAGGATTGGCCCCGAGTTTAACTTTAGGATAAACACCAGGTAAACACCTCTGACAGAGACCCTTCACCAGGAGGAGACTAAAACTTAGGCTCGAGTGAGATATCCTAAAGAGGAATCTAGAAGCTGTTCTACCTGAATTGTGACCAGTTATGGAGATGTTAAACTGCTTTTGTGTGGTAACAGTAATGTTTGCATAACATATTCATTTTGGATACAAGTATATTTGGACTCTGCTTCCAAGAATATATCTGTTTTATAAAAAGAGCCAAGTAAATATTGCAAAAGATTTGATTAATTCAATGACTTGGAACTTGGCTTCAAGTGTGACTGTGAGTGTCATTTAGTTTCATACAATAGTTCAGTACACAAGTTCATTTATATACAATATTGCCAGTTAAGCTACAATCAAAGTCAATATGAGAGTCTCTGAACATCACAACTGCTTTCCTGAATTAATAAGTGTTGTCAAATGTATAAGCAAATGATTCAAGTACTTACTCATATCATCACTCTTTGAACACCTGCCTCGCTAATTAAATTTGAGAAATAGAACTGTTGTGGTAGTCATGGAATATTAAATAGAAATGGAAAAAAAACCCTTTTATTCCTTTGCTGTGTTCAGGTTTATAGCACAGCCTTTTTATGAGTCTTTTTATGACAGCTTATAAGACTCACCAAACTGATGGTTTAGTTCAGTTTAGTTTCAAGGCTCCTCATTGGAGTGGAAGTACAGTAAAATAATTATAGAAAACATTTTTAAGTAATTTAAATAGTAAAATTTCATAATTCCTATTTGGTTTGCAATTTTTTATGACCAATGACTTTACATGACTTTTCTAGTCTGTGATTACATTATATATATATATATATATATATATATATATAATTTTAGAGCTTGACTGCATTTATATAAATGGAGAAAAATTTTATTATAAAAAATAACTTGTCATTGTCATGCCATTCATTTCCATTACTTTTCTTGTTCTACAAACCAAAATATTAAAATGATCAGTGCAGTGTGAAACGGCATTATTTCCAGGTTTTCCAAGATCATATGAACCCTGGAGCTTAAAACTGACTATTGTTAATGCAAAAAATTCAGTTAAGTAACATGATTCCAGTTCATACTTTAAATATTTTTAAAGTCATCTTGTAGCTCCCTTGGAAGTGTGCTGAGGCCCCCTAGTGGGCCTGGGGCCCCTGATTGAGAGCCACTGTATTATTGCTTTGCCCAGTGATACAGACATGGTGTTTGCAATCCCCCCCTTATCAGAAAATCTCTCACCGGGTAACCAAGGAAACGCTTGATAATGACTTGTACTGTTGATATGTGGCGACATCTACTGGTCATTGATGGAGCTTCCTCTGTCCATGGTGCTGAACTAGAAAACTAAATTATTGGCATAATTATTATTATTATATTTTAAATGCATTGATAATGAACAATACAAAAATATTGCATAATTCCATTGAACATTGCAGAAGTATATTTGCATTTTTTGAGAACTGAGATAAAAATACTATGGTTCATGATTACAATAATCATTCAGTGACATGGTATGGTATTACCATCTAATACCATTATAGTTCCATTAGATCACTGCAATGTTTTTTTGTAGATCATTACCATTCTAATAATATTCAGTGTGGTATATTTCCATGTCATCTAAATATTGTAAAATATGTTATTGACTTTAATCAGTATTAATCGGATAATCCAGATATAATTTATATTCATAATCTGGTCTAATTGAGTCTTGGTAATGTTCTTTCAATCAGATCTGCGTTTCCCATCGGGCTGCCTGAGGAATTTGCATTTTCTGCAACCTATCGAATGAGTGGAAATACACAGAGTAAGAGTTGGAATTTGTGGCAAATGCAAGATCTGAATGGAAACGAACAGCTTGCAGTCAGACTCAATGGGGAGGCCCTGTCTGTGGAGTTCTCCTACAGAACCCAAGAGAACAGACAGATGATGGCTTTATTCCCTTACCAAACACTTCTCTTCAATTCTCAGTGGCACAAGATTTTATTGCTTGTCAAAAAAGGTTCTGTGAGCCTGATAACAGACTGCACAGCAACAGATTCACAGCAGCTGGCACCCAGAGGACAAGTAAACCTAGATGGATTCACGCATATTGGAAAACTGAAGGACAATTCAGGAATAGCTGTGCCGGTAAAATTTTCTTTCTTATCCATATTTACAAATTTACAACTCTATTTATGTGTTTCCATAAGGTCTACCATTACTGTTCTAGTACCCTGATATTTATGTTCCTCAAAGCCCTTAAAAATATATAAATAATATATCCAAAACATGTTATAAGCACATATGCACATTTTCTTCTCAAGGTCACAATGTTTTTGTGTCATTATATTTCTTTCTTTCTTTCTTTCTTTCTAAAGCAGTTTCACACAACTACCGGTTTATACAAAGTGCTGTCCAATCCAACAACAACAACAAAAAAAAGAAATCACAAACATCAAAAAACTGAAAAATTCAGTTGACATGGCTACATAAAAGCTACTAATAAAAGGTGTTTTTAAGCAGGTATTTTAACACTGGTATCATTATGAGATGTGAGTTTGGCTGTTTAAAGGCTCAGCAGCAGACTGTCTCTTTAAATGGATTTGGATTTTTCCAGATGCATTTCAGCAGATATGTGGGAATTCTAGCAGCGAGGTTCTAGTCGGACAGATGGCCTGGTTAAAAAGTCAGAATTTTTTCTCACAACAATACTCGCAGTAATAAAATTTGCAATGTTGAGTTAGATGCAAGCAAAATATCTGCACTTCTCCTTCTTTTAGCCTTATTAGATCTGTTATGTCTGTTATGTCATTTATGTAAAAAAAAAAAAAAAGTTTTTTTTATGGTTAGTTTTTGTATAAATATACATTTTGCTTTATATGTTTGGAGAATGTTTTTATTTTTTTATGTAGGTTGTAATTTACAAGTTTGTGGGTAACTGGTACATTAAAACATATTATGTCCACAATGTTTTTATTATAATTAACATTAAGTATATACACAGCCATTCAAACATTTGATTCCTGCAAGTGTTTTTGAAAGAAGGAAGACTTCCACCAAGGCTGCATTTATTTGATCTAATTACAGTAAACAATAATACCGTAAAAAATAATATTTAAATTAATATTTATTATACTGTAAAGTACAATTTAAAATAACTGCTTTCTATGTTAATACATTTTAAATTGTAATTTATTCCTATGTTGGCAAAGCTGAATTTTCAGCAGCCTTTGAACCAGTCTTCAGTGACATATGATCCTTCAGAAATCATTCTAATTTACATTTCTTCTTATTATAAATGTTGCAAACAGCTTTGCAGCTAAATATTTTTGTGGAAACCGTGATTCATTTTTTTCAAGATTCTTTGATGAACAGAAAGTTGAAGAGAACAGCATTTATTTGTGAAATAGAAATCTTTTGTAACGTTATAAATGTTTTCACTGCCACTTTTGATCAATTTAATTCTTCCTTGCTGTGTGAAAGTATTAATTTCTTTCAAAAAAGAAAACTTTCTGATACCACGGTAGTTTAAAATCCCAGCATATATCTTTATATTGACAGGCATGAGGTTTGTGTCTTCCCTAAAGTAATGATCTCAGTAACTTTTGTGTAACTTTTAAATTAAGTGTCACCGAATGATATATGCACATATTATGAGCTTAATCTACCACTACCATCAACAAGAAAACTCATTTAAATTCATTGTTCTGCAAAAATAATTTTCAACTAAAAGAGCAGCATAAAAAGCTCTTTTTTTAACAAAAAACTAATCAATCTCTTTTTGAACATTACACATTTTTGAACATAATAAGCCAATGATAAACAATTCAATACACCCCGCAGGCTCACATTATCATGATGCTTTTTGATGGTTGTTTGTCTTTTGTTTCAGTTTGAGCTGCAGTCAATGCTGATCCACTGCGACTTAAACATCCCGCAGAGAGACACATGTGGCGACCTTCCTGCAAAGAGAGAGGTGAGACATGTCTAGCATCATAATTTTAATCTAAGAAACTAAAAAGCCCAAACTTTAAAAACTGGAATGTAATAGTACAGCTCTACTATTTTCCAGCATTCCCACTCTGTCTCCCAAAGACCAATTAGTGTTTGCTAATAGAGGTCAAATGTCACCGTCTAGTAAAATTTCCCGCCGTCTATTCGAATGTCTGCTGGACTCCTCCTCACACTGTGCTGCTGTCCTCCAATCACACACTCAGCACAAAGCACCTCATGCATATGTATGAGCGCTCTGTGGTTATGGTCTCCCTTGAGTTCAGATAGTTGAAAGGGGATTTAGTTTGGTTTCTTGGTCGGGGGGTCCGTCAACCCAACTGATCCCAGAAAACAGGGGCTTTTGGTGTCTTTGGGGAAATTATGGCTCGCACTGCAGGAGTGCGCGGGCCCTTTTTACTGATTTTGTTGGAGATAACCATCATTTGCACGGCACAGGTAAATGCAACCATTCTTTGTTCTTTTCCTTTAGATATCCGAGGCAGAGTTTCAGGTGAGCGCTTGTATTTTCAGCATATGCAAGACTATTTGCATTCTTAAATAGAATCACAAATACTGTAGGATATAGCTGCACTGCAGTCTTGCATCTGTACGATCCATATGTTGTAAGATGCAAATGCACACCTGTTGCACGGCAGGTGTTTGAACTGTTTTCTAAAGCTTTTTAGCATGCATAAACTTAAAAATAATTGTAGTACTTTTCTTTTTTTTACCCAATGGATCATTTTAGTTTTTATATTGCATGAACTTTGTATTAATGCATCTAAAACATGTGACCTCACTTTAGGAATATGACAGCATTGTTTGCTTACTATTTTTGAACAGAGGGCCGGAGGTGGCCCTTCTGGTCCTCCCGGTGTGCCTGGAATAGATGGTATTGATGTGAGTTGAATTTCAAAAATGTGAATATAATTTTAAATATAAGGCAATTCAGTGACCAAAACATTATGCATTATGAAAGACTTAAAATATGTTTTGTGGGGTTGTTTTGCAGGGTGAGAGAGGTGACACCGGTGAAGATGGTTCGGCTGTAAATATCAGTGTTTTTATGTCACGCATTGATATTATAATTTGCTACATTTAAGACATTTTTGTATCTTACACACTGTCATTTGAAACCAAAGGGTCCTGATGGAGATCTTGGAAAACCGGGTTCTGCTGGACTTCCTGGATTACCTGGAGCTGATGTAAGGAAACACTTAAAAACATCTTTTGGATTCTCTTCATAACATGTTAAATTTGGCAGTCTTCTATGGGAGAAGCAAACCTCAGTTTTGCAGAGTTCAGTCAATAGTGGGCGGCACTCTTAGACAGGTCAAAAATGCAGGGAATTTCTCATGCCGGACCAAAGCAAAGACCACAGGAAAAAGGTCTGTCCAGCAGACAACAGGGTTTTTGTTTAAACACAGACACTCGAAGCCTGGACTTAATTAAAAGTGGATTCCCTGAGAAAATGGAAGTAGGGTCAAGAAAATATCCACTCTGGTTTGAGAGGTGTTGAATTACAGATGTTTTTGTTTTGGCATCAAGTTCTAGGACTAATTAATTAGTCATTGGTTGATTTATGTTCAAAACTGTGACTAAACGAAGTTTCATGCAGCAAACTGTCCCCTAAAACATCCTTTTTCATTTAAAGTCTGTCATCGATTGCTG
Organism: Enteromius mattozi; assembly: GCA_032359235.1. Classification (NCBI taxonomy): domain Eukaryota; kingdom Metazoa; phylum Chordata; class Actinopteri; order Cypriniformes; family Cyprinidae; genus Enteromius; species Enteromius mattozi. The sequence continues at coordinate 17,084,921 of JAUMHE010000062.1, read as the reverse complement.
TTGTAAGAGGTAATAATGCAACATTTCATGTGTTTTTCAGGGATTGACTGGCCCCATAGGAGAACCAGGCCCCGACGGCCCCCCAGGACAAAAGGTGAGCGACTAATGAGCTTCTCAGTTTTCTGCTTCAGTAGGGACCTGAGCTCAAATCAGTGTACTATTATAAGTCTTTTCACATGACCACTAGTTCCTAATCCTGTCTGTGTGCTCACTGATCTGTGCAGCCAAGTCAGATTCACTCACTCAACGATGCTCAAACATAACACCCTACTCTGCCTGTGAAGATTCTCTGGCTTTATGTGATTTTCATAACAGTAATTGTGCAGAAATGTGATTTTGTGCCAAATTATGCAATATACACTTATTGTACTCAACTGTTTAGTATATGAATTGTATAAGGTTATTCTGTCATCCCACATCGAAGTCTGATAGCTACTCCCCCTCCAGTACCTAATTAAAGATATGATAGTTGAGTGCATTAAGTGTCCAATATTTCAGTTATTTTATTTATTTATGTTTTTGGTTAATTGAGTACATCATCTTTTTCATTATAAGCACACTATTTATACTTAAAACAGCAAAGAATAGCGTGAATAGGAACACACTTTTATACATATAACATTAAATGTATATATAATTAAATTATGTTTAAGTCTAAAAAGTGACTTTGTGTGATCAAACAGGGAGAACCTGGCAAACCTGGACCCAGAGGAGGGGCGGTAAGCCTAATCTTGCCATCTTTCGACATCTTTGAAGACTGTGTATTTAATAAAAACACAGTTGAGCAGATAAGGAGTTGTAAACTGTCTTAAAGCTGATTTGTACCCAACACACTGCATCTTTGCCTTAATCCTGACAACTGCTAATAAATACAGTTAGTCAAAAAGAAATCTACTTTTTTGGATGGGATTAGATTATCGTATTCAGTAAATATAAAGTGTTTTTGCATAAACATAACTCAGAAATGGAAAACAATATACAGTATATATAATTAGAAAAACCTCTTTTTTGTCTTTTTAGGGTGTTGGACCCGATGGACCAATTGTAAGTGGCTGTTGTTTTCATGTGTTAACTAAAAAAGCATTGTGTGGAGTTGGGTTTTCTTTGGGTGGTGGAAACAAAGGTTTAAATTTGATGTTTGTTTATACAGGGACCACCAGGACCAGGAGGACTTCCGGGTGAGCAGGGAAAAGTGGGACCCCCTGTGAGTGACTCTTCTGATTGGTCTCTAGGTTTTTCCTTGTCATTTGTCAATAATGTAAACAGCAGCAACAAGTAGTCCTGCCTTTTAGTGTTTTTGCTTTCTTGTTATACTTGTTTCTATACTGATTTCTAGGTGAAATACAAATCAAGTGGGTCCTTGACCAGTTTCTTGACAAGGTTCACTCAAATATAGCCATTACAAGAAATTTTTTTTTTTTGAAAATTAAAATAGATATATAAATAAAATAATACATAAATAAACAAGCAAAAAAAAAAAAGAAATCAATAAAAGTACACATTTATGATGTACAGTTGTACGGTTCAAATCTCACTCTGTCCATGAAAAATCAACAACATTCATTGTAAAGGCATGGAGCTGCTTCAATAGTTCAGTATACTTCCTCTCACATCAGGCAAGGCAATGAGATATTGAACTTTTTTAACTTAAATTTTAACTTAGTTTTATTTTCTGGTGAGCTATTACTGCATTGCTTCTCTTAATCTTGGTATTGTGTAATTTTAGTCAAAAATGATTAAAACAAATGCTTACAGTAAAAAAGTATTCATACATAAATTCAAAGATGTCATGTTTCTCTCTATATAACAGGGAGCCATGGGTGTGAGAGGGCCACAGGGGCCCCGTGGACCAACAGGCCCCCGTGTGAGTATTGCTGTGATGAAGAGCAATAACCTCCCGGAAGAAAAATATCAATCATGACTTCATTATCTTACACCAACAAAAGTCATTTTAAAAAGTCAGATCATAGAAGAAATATATATTATGCTAGATAATAAGGTATAGAATTGTAAGTTAGATGAGATAAGGTAAAAACTGTACATTTTCAGTTTAGAATGTGCGACTAAGACATTAGTATACACAAACTAATTAGGAACATCATGTAGAGCAGCAGTTATAATTATGAAACAAAAGGGTGGCACAATTGCTTCCTTAATCAACTAATTGCCCTTTATTTCCTTTAAAATAAGTGAAATCTGTTCTGAAGTAACTGTTCTGTCTGTTTAAAGGGTGCTGCAGGGATGCTGGGTGGAACAATGGAACTGGTAAGAGCAAATTTTACTAGGTGCTCCATCAAACCTTTTGTTTCAAACCATATGAAAGCCATGTAGTTTTCAACATCCACATTAAAATATGTTGTGATAAACTCTATATTCTTTTTCTGATGTTAAGTGCCCTAACGCATGCCCACCTGGTTCTCCTGGTCATCCTGGCTTGCCTGGAATGAAGGTATATTTTCCTGTATATACCTGTAGTAATTCAGAGTGAATTAATATAAATCAATATACAATTAAATGCAATAGATATAAATTTAAATTAAAACAAATTCTAAAATATAATTTACATTTTATAAATAAATATACATAAAATTATGATGATTATTATTTTATAAAAAAATGGATGCCCATGCTTTTGAATATGTATTTCAAATAATATATTTTATAAACTGTCCTCCTGTCCACTGTTAGGGTCATAAAGGGGTGAAAGGAGAATCTGGAGAGCCTGGTAAACAAGGACACAAGGTAAGAACTTTGTTTTAGAAAAAACAACAACATTTTACAAGGGAGAAACCAGAAGAATCTGGGTTTTGTGTGCATGTGTGTGTGAATATGTGTGTTTTTGAGGTCAACAGTTCTGCAGAGTGAATCTGAATATGAATTAAGCAGTTGTGTTGTGTTGCATTTGAGACACTTTTTCTCCAACTGTGACATTTTCAGGATTACTACGGAGGTTCATTTCTAATTAAGGACTGATGCTTGGGCTGAATTAACGTGCAGGGTGTATTTAAATGCTGTCTATTAAAGTTCTGTATAAGAAATACACTCTATTGGTGCATGAAGAATAATGAGGGATTTAAGTGTTTAAGTGTAAGAATAAGTTATTGTGGTGACATTTAATTCACTTGTGACTGCTTGCTAAAATCTCCTCCAGAATCAGCATGTTTACACATTATTTAGCCCTACCTCAATCAAAACTTTGCAGTATACAATATTACGCTTTATCAGTCTATCTATCTATCTAGTCAGTGTGTATTTTGAGGATATTTTGGATTTCAGTGTCTTAAATAGCTCTCTTTCTTTTTGTAGGGAGAGGAGGGAGATCAGGGGGGATCTGGAGAGGTCGGAACTCAAGGCTCAACTGTACGTGCATTTCCTGTTTATTTAAGCAATTTACATTAAATTACTAAACTGATCCAGCAGCGATGTCTTGATCTGGTCTTAAAGCCTTGTTCCAATTATGTGCTCTCAGGGACCGCAGGGAATTCGAGGTTCCACCGGTATGATTGGCTCCAAAGGAGAGACGGTAAGATTTTGATTAAATAAGCAGTTAAGGTATATGATATTTTGCCTGTTCTTTTTAAAATATCCATTTGTCTTTAGTTTACATCACAACATAAAAGGGGAGGGACATTCTCATTCTAGAGCGCCGATGATTGCATGAATATTTGTATACACTCCGCATACAAGATGAGAAATCAATATTTTTGTTAATTTTTAATGGATGGGAAAGACTACATTGTAAATGCATTTATATAAACTAAAAGTCATAATCTGATTTATATTTTATGGGTTTACTATTTGGAGACTCAAAATTTGGTCATTTACTCATCCTCATGCTGTTCCAAAATTGCATAAGTTTCTTTAAATTAAACATAAAAGATATTTTGAAGAATTTTGAACAACCAAACAATTAGTTCCCACTGACTTCCATAGTAAGGAAAGAAATACTATGGAACTCAGTGGGGACCATCAACTGTTTGATTACTAGCATTCTTCAAAATATCTTCTTTAATGTTCAACATAGGAAAGAAACTCATGATGACAATTTTTTGGACAAACTATCCCTTTAATATAAAAAAGAGCACAGCAACAGACAAAGAAATAACAAAGCTGATAACAAAGAAAAAAATGTAATACAAAACACAGAAAATAAAAAAAATCTGAAAATAAGTAATATGTAGTTAATTTTTACAGGGGCCTCGAGGTGTTGATGGGGACCCTGGACCTCAGGGTGTTGCAGGAGCCATGGTAAGTTCAAAAAGAAACTAATCTAATCTAAAGCTGTAAACAATCATGAAAACAGGAAAGTTCTGCCTCTCATTCACTTTAAAGGCTTTGAAGGTATAACTTGAAGTTGATGTCCTGAGCCTTGGGTGTTAATAAACAAATGAATATTAGCAGATATCTGAAGTGTGTGCTTCTTTTTATCTAGGGGGATCGAGGCCAAAGAGGAGTAATGGGAGAAGCTGGCCCTAAAGGCGAACAGGTATGTGTACAACTATCATAATAACAATAAATATTGCTCACAGTAGAAGTTTAAGAGGTTTTTGTTTATTTAAGTAGCCTTTGAGAAGTTGCCCATCGTAAATGGGATTTTGCCAAGTAGGACATGATCCAGATTCAATATCCTTGTTAGTCAAACAAGGTTGGTCCAGGAACATGCCCTATTTGGCTAGCCTATATTCTGTCATACTAAGGGTAATATGTAAGGATTTGAGTAAATCTGATTTAATGAAATGATCTCTTTCTGCAGGGACCTCAAGGGCAAAGAGGCAACACTGGTCTTCCAGGGCCGAAGGGAGATGGTGTATGTGGTTTACCATATAAATAACTTTCACTTCCATTAATGACAATGCAGACAAATGCTGCTGGTACCACGGTACAGTGGTGCTGTCAGATGATAACAGCATGAAAAATATGGCAGTATGATAAAATGATTTACTTGAAGACGTACTTGTATGCATCCAAAATGCACCAATCTGTGTCTTTCTCCAGGGTTTGCCAGGTGTGGACGGACGTGAGGGAATCCCTGGCATGCCAGGTGCCAAGGTACAGCCAAATCTGGCTTTTGTCATTCAAATATGGTCATGAAAAAAGTGTGACAGTGGTAATATTTTTTTTCTTTTTTTTTAACTTATTATAGGGTGCTGGCGGAAAGCTTGGAAGCCCTGGGGAGGTTGGCCTTCAAGGACTCCCTGTAAGTCTTTATGTAGAAATAAAGAAATGCATTCAATAAATGACCGCCAGTGAATAATGAAGTTTCAAATACAGTACGTTCAATGGTTTGAGGGCATTACTGTTGTTCTGTATTTTTGATTAAATAAATTGGCTTCAGTGACTTCTTTCAAAAACTTTAAAAAGTTAACTTTAAATGGTCATGTATGCTAAGTTTCTCTCCTTTCTACAGGATGCAGAATGAATCACTTTTATTTTATTCTTGTCAAACATACATAGTCGAATTCTGGCCTTTTTGTTACAATCTCATGTTCAACCTGTCTCCTTTAATGCTATTAAGCAGATAAAAAAAGTCAATAATTTATTTCGATTTCACATCTGTGCTCCATTTCATGGCAGATTATAAAATACTTCTGACTTTATCCAACATGATGTCAGGTCTTCATGACTAATTCACATAATCATTAATTTCGAGACCCTTGGATCTGACTTTGATCTAACAGAACAAAGAGAAGGCATTTTACTTCCTTCAGGAGTTGTAGCCTTGACAACTGCATTTTGATATATTTAGTGACTTTTATTTCATGCCTGCAGGGTTTACCAGGAAGCCCAGGACCAAAAGGTGGAGGTGGAGAGAAGGTGAGAGATGTTGCTAAATTTATCAGTGCTCGGTGCAAAGTCATCACATTTTTTAACACCCTGAACTGACTAAATTTTTAACAGGACAATGAAGCAAAAATAATTTTCCATATGTCTCAGAACCCCTGGTTTAAAAAAAAGAAAAAGCCATTTGTAGGTTGGTTTTAGCATTTTTTTCAGTCTAAACATTCATACTGATACAGATACTCTGATAATTATTTTAAAATTATGGCTGATAACTGAAAAATGGCTGACATTAAAATCTAAATACATTAACAAAACACTAAAAACTAAAATCAACCATTTGAAGTGCTACACATGAATTTTGGTATGTATAGTATATATTCATTTTGAAATGATAACATTTAAATGTTATTTTATAATGAAATATATATATATATATTTTTAAGATAGGTGTAATTAAAAATACAAATATTAAGATAAGATATTATAAATGAGAGTGAAAAAATAAAAATCACTATATATCAGCTAATCCAAAATAATAAAAAATCTTTATTATCAGCCAATAACTGATATAATAGCAATGCATTGTGCATCCTTAGTTGTTGTTTTTCTCTGAAATGTGTGACACTGTATCTCTTTCAGCATTGTTTGTTTCAGTGGCCCAAAACAGTAGCATTGGCTTAGTATTTTTGCAACTGTCAATTTGATGCCGTTTTAAGGTACTTTGAAGCCTTAAGCTACTATGTCATGCACAATCCTACTCTGCCTGTAGGTTATTATGAACACAATATGACATACTTGCTCCAATTACAGGGTAATGCAGGACAGCCGGGTCTCATCGGTACTATGGGATCTGCTGGTAAACCGGTAGGTAAACCATCCAGTGGCTTTGGTATTATATGCAGGAATAGATTATCTGACACTAAATGTCTCTGTTCAGGGTGAGCGTGGAGAACAAGGAGAAGTCGGACCCATTGGGCCTATTGGACAACCTGTAAGTATACAATGCAGTAAGACTAACGGCTAATGGACAGGATAGATGTGTCTGTATTTACTCACCAAGGAATATTTCCCAAATGATGATAGTATCCTTCTGTTTAGGGAGACCGAGGAGAGCAGGGACCACCTGGGCCAATGGGAAAACCAGGAGCCAGAGTAAGTGCATAATGTGTATAATGATATGGTTGTGGTATCAAAGCAAGCATCTTCATACTTCACTTTCATCATGCAAATTACTGAATAAGTAAAAGCCCTTGCCTGTAGAGAGATGGGGGTCCCTAAAGTTTCCTCTGTTGCTCAGAGGTTTCTCTTTGAGGCTCAGCATTACACCCTGTTTTAGATTTTTCTCCTTGAAAAGAAATAAAAAGAGACACAAATTCTATCATATATTTGCTAGCTATACAATTAATGTGGATAGTATAATTCAAATTAATTGCTCCTGAAAGAGTTTAATGAAAAATGTTGGAGTTCAAATTGAAATGTCACATTTTATGTGCAGAAATATCAAATAAGCAGTAGACTTCTGGTTTCATATCTCTTATTGTAGTGTCTACACTGTAAAAATAATCACTCTTAATCAGTATTGTTTGACTTTTCTAACACAAAATCATAACATCCATAAAGCACATTCATTTTGGCTGCAAAGTGAAATATTATTTTAGAAAAATGTAAATTTTTCGTAGGTTTTGTTTAGCATCATTGGTAAATAGTTTGTTTTTAGCATAAAATATACTAAACTTATTTCTAAAAAGAAAAAAAAAAGTCACAGTTTTGCCTGTCAAGTCAATTAATCTTGTATTAAGGATGTTTAGATATTTAGTTACTGGAATATGAGACAAACATAATGAATAAGAAAATGATTTTGTGCTGTGTTAGGGAAGCTACTTTAAAGACAACATTAAAGAGATCTCATTTGCAATTTTTCTTTCCTATAAACTGGCAGCAAACCCAAAGTTCAAAACAAATCATAGGCAGCGCTACATTTAAATTATTCTATTATCCCTGTGTTCAAAGAGAAAGCAAGTCATTTTGACATCCACTAAGCTCAATCGCTTTTACTTATTTAGACTGTTTGGTGCGCAGTGAATTCAAAAAACTTCTCACTAATAGTCTTTTCGGGGAATTTGTGACTTTTATATTATGCTAATTTGAGGGTCAAGCCAAGGCAAATATTCATAGTACAGAAATGCAGACACTGCGGGTAAGAAGGGAAACACCATGCTGTGGCCCATGGAAGAGATTGAAAGGTTACTGGTTACTCTGTCTTGAATGGGATTTCACCTCACAGTTTTCACAGTAAAGAGTAAACAGTCAAAAGAATGTCTCACAGCAGTGTCTCTCAAACAGCCCTCTGTTCCCCTGCCATTCCCATGAGCACATATTTATCTACACACACAAACACTTACCATCACTCTTCAAATGCTTACGTGAATATTGTAAATAAACTAACTTTAGAATATTTTTTTAAATTATACACAATGAACACACAATGTCTTTTATCATCAACAGTTCAAAGTTTGAAAATACAACTTTCAATAGATCTCCATTACGTTTTAATTTAGTTTACAAAAAAGCTTAAGGCTTGAGTAATTCTGACCACTACAATATGGAAATAACATTTACTGTGTCTTCTGGTCAAACTGCAAAAAATGGATTTTCTTCCTAAGTTATATACGTAAAATTATATTATTCATATGCTTTCAAGACAAATCAGGATGTGTTTGCATGAGACAATTCCATTAATTGTTTTATGACAAATTGATCAAAATGGAGTTTGACAAATATTTGCCAATGGGCTCATTGCATAACAATATCCAATAACAATAGTTTAATTTCTTAGAAAACAAGACTTCATGTTCAATTTGCATTCCAAGTAAATATATCTTGATTTAAGTATGTTTAGATATCTGTAATAATACTAAGGAAGATATTTTTCATGCAACATTTAATGCCACTAACTTTCTGCTTAAAGCTCTAATAAAGAGTTTTTAAGAATCGCAGAAACCAGATCATTTTGTGACAATATGTTCAAATTTTAGTTGTATATCGCTGTTATAATGTATATATTTGTATAGATTTATCCTGCATTCATTTTCTGTAGAATTAAAAAAACGCATCCTTGAATTTACTTTGTTGGACAATGAATTTCTGTTAAAACATATAGGTTTGTAACATACAGGTATGTAACTGTAGATTAAATCAGCAGTGCAGGAAACACTGGTGTACATCCACATACCAAATTTATCAGCATTTGCCACTTTGTCCTGATCTTGCATTTTCTCAGACCGTGCTAACGTTTTAAAAATGCATGAGTGTTTTTGCAGGGGAACTGAAGGATTCTGCAGCCTTTGCTCTTTGTTGACAAAGGTTTTTGAACCTTTCCCATCTGTTTGGAATACCTGCAGTGAGAAAATAAAAAATAAAAAAAGACATCAACCAGAATTTTACAGTAAATCCCAGACTCTGACTGCATGCCGTCTTACATTGATTCTCTTTTCAGGGCCCTAAAGGTGACCTGGGCTTGCCTGGACTTCCTGGACCACCGGGCCTGCCAGGAATAAAAGGAGATAGGGTGAGGATGTCTCTGCCGTCTGCATTTGAAGAGATTTTTGTCATTTCAAAATACCTTGCAAACTTTTCAACATGACTTTGTTTCCTGGTGAACTGACCCTGACTTGTTGCAGTCAGGAGATCCGAAGGGTGTTTGTATCCCCTGTTCTATATTTATTAAGGGACAACAAAGTGTACTTGGAGTTCTGCTACATCAACATCCCTGTAACTATTACAAAACGTCATCTGCAGCTCTTTAAAAACAGCTAACCTCTTTATATTCACTGTTCTTGCTCAATTAGATAGTGAGTGTTCTACTTTGCTAGCCTTTAAGGCACTGCAATTATTATGTGCTCCCATTGGTGTTTTAAAGTTTAAAAAGCTTTAAAAGTACAATGAGGCTTTTGAAAATCAAATTGGACCATTTTAGACTCAGTGGTTTCCTTAATGCATTTGGAAAAAACCCCACCTCAAAACGATGTAGGAAAATGCTGAGCGCATAGGCTATTTTTGCATAACTGTTGTTTTAATAAACTCTTCAGACACATGCTTTCAGTTAAATATGAATGTGATATTACACAGGGTGAATCAGGAGAACCTGGACCAAAGGGAGAACAGGTAAGAACATGATTCACATTATCAGCAGAACTAAACTGAATACATAAGATACCTTAAAGGTGCAGTGTGTAATATTTAGCAGAATCTTTTGAGATAAATGCAATATAATGTATGTAACTACGTTTTCAGAGGTGTACAAAGACCTTACACAATGAATTGTTTTGTTTTTATTAACTTACAGTAGAATGAGCTATTTATATCTATATACATCGCGGGTCCCCTTGCATAGAAGTCACCATCATGTTTTTTACAGTAACCGTCAAAGTACAAACAGAGTTCCACTGATCTATAATAGAGAACATATATAGAGCATATATCGTTTCGTCACTATGCTGTTCTTGCAAAGACACTGACACAATGATGAACAAGTAACAATAATATTTATAAGTCAATTTAATTCATTCATTTACCTTCGTAAAGAAACTTAATTGCTGGCTATCTCCGCTGTCTTAGACTACGACATCTTAGTCCTGTATCAGCCACCGTAGCTTCTCTAAAGGGAGGGGTGAGCGGGGAACGAGCTGTTGGATGCAATTCACAATCTCAACCACTAGATGCCACTAAAATGTACACACTGCACCTTTAAAAACTAACATAAGAAAGATTTAGAAAGACTCAGCCTGAGTCCCAATGTGCATATCATCAATCCTAAATTCGATGTGATATTATTAGTCATTTTCAATACTATTTAGGGCAGAATGGGTGGGTAGTATGCACATTGGGACGCAGGCTCAATGCATAAGCAAAACTATTTATTCAAGACCTTTTACAATAACATAACTTAAATATGAATTAATCTACCTCGTGATGATATGTTTTATTGTAGGGCGCTCAAGGTGATGAGGGAACAGCAGGAGACAAGGGAGATGTTGTGAGTAGCAACATACAACTACATAACTGAAAATAATATGAATGCAGTATGCTAACGTACAGTGAGATGTTTTGAGATATTGTAGTGCACTTTAATTCTCTTGCTGCTTCTACACTTAGGGTGACCCTGGTCAACCTGGAGCTAAAGGCGAAGTGAGTTTTTGATTATTATTCTTTCTTTAATATTTAGTCATTTTTGACGGCGGTCTACTGGGCGGTTGGCTCTGATTTCAGATATCCATGATTTTTTCTGCTCACTTTAGCCCTTAGATATGACACTGATTTACTATGTCAAGACACTAGTATTACATCTATGTATGCACCTCTGGTGTAAATTCAGGTTGGTAATCAAGGGGATCCGGGTAATAGAGGACCAGAGGGAGCCCGTGGGCAGCCTGGCATCGAGGGGCCTCCTGGTAGTCCTGGACCACGTGGCATGCAGGGGAACAGAGGAGCTCCAGGACCTCGTGGCACACAGGGACCAGCGGTATGTTAGCAACCTTTCAAAGACAGAGTGATTAGCAATTACACTTCATAGACTGTGTACGTTTATAAAAAAAAAAGGTTTTGCCCGTCTTTACATATAAATGTGCATTATCAATGTTATATCTGCTTTTAAAGACATTTTTCTTGGTCAAAAAGTTTCATTGTTTTGTTGCACATTATCATGTTTTCACTTTGTATGCCACTACAGTTCAAAAGGTTTGTGGTCAGATTTTTTTTTTTTTTTTTAAGAAAAAATACTAACACTTTACAATAAGGTTCATTAGTCCACAAAATTAGTTAACATGAACTGAGAATGAAAAATACTTATACAACATTTATTAATCTTAGTTAATGCTAATATCAGAATTCACTAATGCACTATTAAAATCACAAATTGTGTTTGTTAAATTAATTAATGCACTGTGAACTAACAATGAATGATCATATTTTTTACGAAGAAACGTCAGCAGTTTTTCCATTGTACTGGTAGAACAGGACATGTTTATGTTGCTATTTTTTTTTTTTAGCTTATTCAATGTGTTAATATGTTTTTATTATAAACTTTTGGTAGCTATATCGTTGATATTTTCACATTTTGTGAAAGACCAGAGAAAAAATATATTTTTATAGGTATAGGTTCTTAGAGTGTTTGAAAAATTTTAAACTATTTTCCAGTCCTATATAGTGACTATAACTTTGCTGTGTTATGCTCAAGTCAAAACATGTTTAATTGGCTAAAAATGTTGTGCGTGAGTGCAATCATAAAATGAATATCATTAATCCTCATCCAGTAATCATGAATGACAGGAAAGTTTTAGAAACTAAAAATTCAGTTGCCAAATTGTGTGGAAACACTTTTTTTTTTTTTGTACATGCTTATTACATTTGGAAAGGTATATCAAGAAAAACAGTACTGTGAAGCATTCTGCAGCATTGAAGAACACTTAACTCCAGTTCCAAGTTTTTTTTTCTTTTCTGTTTTCTGAGGCAGAGCTAATTAGTGGTCTGAAATGAGATGAAATGATCAGAGTACAGTTAGAATTTGTGTGATTTTCTTCCAAACAACTCCTCCTGTGTTTACAGGGTAAAGAACCGAGTGATCAACACATCAGACAAGTGTGCATGCGCGTTATGCAGGGTGAGTCTGGAAGCAAAGATTTTTATCATTTCAGAAATGAATGTAATTTCCCTTTTAAGCATGCAGAACCGCGCTTTTGCCATCAGAGAATTGGAACTTTCCAGGCAGAAGAACACAAGAGTGAGATGAATAAAAGGAAAAATTTGTGTTTTGTTTCAAAGATTCTTTTTGATTCTACTCTGATGAGCAGAGACACTTTACAAAAGTTAGCCATCAGTTCTGCCTCTCTCTAAGTCCTTTTGAGCACACGCCGTAGATTCCCTCATGACTTTTTCATTCACATTTCACTGAAAAATTCATTTTGGTTTCAGCTGATCTGCACTTTTGCCTCATAGTGATGAGTTTTCTCCTTCAGCCTCTGCTTTCCTCTGCCAAACCCTCCCTGAAAAAGCTCAGTCAAGCATCGTTCTGCATACATTTTCAGGACGTTTTCCGACTGAAAGTTGAAATTTACTGTACCCTAGCTCTTGCTCAATGGCTCAGGGCCTGGGATTGGATTCTTTACATCATGAATAAATGGCTCTGCCCTTTTATCCCTTCGCACAATAGAAAAGGAAGTTGTAAAAACGGCAGCAAAGCTCTTCTTTTATGCTCAATTTCCCATAGCAAATTGAAAATGTACAAGAACGCCATGCAAAGCATGAATGAGGACAAATGATAGAAGTGGGCTTTAACAACGTTCTGCAACACAGCTTTTAGTGAATATTGAAAGCTGGTCAAATTATCTGCTTATTCACATCAAAATATTAGAGCTATAATAAAGTAAAATTAATCTAGGGTCTTATTTTACTTCCAAAACATAAAGCAACTTACAGTGTGTGGAATAAAAAGTCAAAAATTGACTCCACATTGATCAGACGAATCATTTATTTTCAGTAAGTGCTTCGGAGTGTTTAACAACAAGTCAAGCAATTTTATGAAACGTAGCCTATGTCGTATTCTTTAATTACTTGCGTTAATAAAAGCATTTCATTTGCACACAGCATTTATACACGTAAGGGTTAATATCATAGATTTTTCCTTTATGTCAAAAATCATTAGGATATTAAGTAAAGTTCATGTTCCATGAAGATATTTAGTAAATTTCCCACAATAATATATCAAAACGTAATTCCTGATTAGTAATATACATTGCTTGGAACTTCATTTAGACAACTTTAAAGGCAATTTTCTCAGATTCCAGATTTTCAAATAGTATCTCAAACAAATATTGTCCTATCCTAACAAACCATACAATCAATGAAAATTTATTTATTCAAGATGATGCTTAAATATCAATTTTAAAAAACTGATCCTTATGACTGGTTTGTGGTCCAGGGTCACGTATATTTCAGATGACCAGAAATATAGTAGATCTACGAAGCGACATTCCCACACTAATGTGTGTTATCAGAATGCTTGTTGCATGCTGTATTTGAAATTAAAGTGATTAAAGTTCCATTAAAGTATCTCTAAAAATGAACTTTCTTTTTGTCTGTGGAACACAAAAAAAAAGATATTTTTAGAAATGTCAAGAATGTTTTTTTTCTTTTTGTTTGGTCTATACAATGGACATCAAAGATAACAAAAACTGTTTGGTTACAAGTGCTCAAAATATCTTCCTTTGTGTTACACAGAAAGAAAGTCAGTCATGAAGGTTTGGAACAACATGAAGTAAATGATGGCAGATATCCCTTTTACATTATTCAAACGTTAAAGGAATCTCAACCATGGCTTTACAAATGTACCGTGTGAAATATATGCAACAAAGCATAATTTCCAAACAATGTTGAGGCTGTAAAAAGCACAGAGGTTGTGTACTGTTAATAACGTTTTAGCATTCATGGAGAGATTAAAAAGAGCTTAATTATTAATTAAATGAAGATTCCCCTTATATTCTAAATGCACATTTTAGATCATATTTTGAACAATTCATCCGTGCATGAATTGATCTCATAAAGTTTCATAAAAATATCATAACTGGATCTTCCAGTGAAACGGCAGACTTCTGTCTGGTGATGTATGCAGGATTTATCCAATCATTTAATCCGTTTAAACCCCACCCCTGTACCCTCACATTCATCTGCCACATTTAGCAGTGCAATGCCTTGTAAAATCCAACTAGCAATCGATGCATAGAACCAAGTCCCTGGCCTGCATTTGTTCTTTTTTCATAATCCATTATCATATTAATGGAAGAATAGATGTCGCTACTTCTGTTTCATTGCAACTTTAAGTGTACAGTGAAGGAATCATGAAGACAGAACAGGAAGATAGATCGTCCTCAAGGAGGCGCCCTAACATTAGCACAGAAACACAAAACAGTTAGTGTGCAGTGTTAGACAACTCTAATTAGTGAGTGCAACTGCAAAATCAATGGATAAATGAAATAAAAATGAACTGTGCTAATAGCAGGGGGGTGTTCACACTCATTAGCGCATTTGGTCTTTGCCATTTCAGAGCAGCTGGGCCAGTTGGCAGCCAGTCTAAGGAGACCAGAGTCTGGAGCGGTCGGACTGCCAGGCAGACCCGGTCCCCCTGGTCCTCCTGGACCCCCAGGTGACAGCGGCTTCCCTGGGCACGCTGGCGCAAGAGGACTCCCGGGACTCAAAGGGCCTCCGGGACTTTTGGGTCTCAAGGGGCCGAAAGGTAAGTCATTATAGGACTGTGATTTTAGACTGCTTTACAGGATCCTCGTTGACCCTGGAACAACAACTAGAGCAGGGTATCCCAAATGGAAGTTTAGAACTTGATGAAAAGCTAATAATTAAAATGTAAATTTAAAATAAATAAGATTTAAATAAAACACTTACTAAAAAGATGAAATATTTGTATTTGTATAATTGCATGTGATCATTAAACAACATCAGAGCAGTGTTATTTTAGTATCATTCAGAAACGAATTAATATTTTGAATCAGTGTTAATTTTTAGGTTTTCCATTTTAATTTCAGTTAAGGCTTTAGTAATTTAATTGTTTTTTTCTTTTTGTTTTTTATTTCCTAATTTAGATTTTTTTTTTTTATTTAATTAGTTTTAGTTTGTCATTTTAGTATATCAAGTTATGTCCAACTAGCTGTTATTTTTCATTTAATTTTGTTTTATTACATTTCAGCTAACATTTAAGTCATGAAAAGGATATTATTGATTTCTTTTTTTAGCTTCAGTTTAAGTTTTAATTACCTTTTAATAACAGAGGACATGCAAACTTATTAAAATATTCACTTAAAATCTCAGGGTATACTTCAAATAAATATTTTACTTGAGGGTCAGTTGACAAATAAACTAGAGTTGTGCCATGTCAGCATTTCTAGTACTAATCTAATGTATTTGTGTTGTAGGTGAGATGGGAGACAGAGGGAACAGGGGACCTACAAGCCGGGGACCCAAAGGCATGCCGGGACCTCCTGGACTACCAGGTCAGTTCTGTCTTAGTATCATATCCAACTTCCTCTTGTCAAAGAAAATCATAGTATTATTGCATAAATGGAATATCATCTGCAAACCAATTTAGTCTGAAACAACTCAATTTATTTCTAAAATGATGTTGGAGATATATTTAGCCCCATCCTGGTAATAGACTTTTGAAAGCAAAGCTAAATTGGTGTTAAATGAAGCTGTCAGATGTCTGATGAATTGGAGGTATATGAAACCTTCTGTTGTCTTTGTATCTGTGTCACTGACACTTACTGTCAGTCGAATGAAGCTGTGTGTTTAAACAGGATTTCTTGCAGTCGTTAACTCAGTGACATAATTGTAACAGACAGATCTGCAGCAGTGCCATGTGCCGATGTCATACAGTATTTCAGCTTTATATTTTCAAGCTTGTATTTCTATAGCAAAAACATGCATTCAAATAATTCAGTTAGGTATTTTAAAAAAGGTATGCTAAAAAAGTAATCACCCAATTTCTGGTATTTACTCACCCTCAAACCTACTGTATATGACTTCAGTATAACACTAAAGGAAGTATTTAGGAGAATTTAGGTGTTTTTTTTTCTTAAAAGATAAGAAATAAATCTGGACAGGCCCGAAAAATACAAAAAGAATGCAAAAAGTCATAACGTTAATTCATACGTAATATAAAAACACCATGAAAATTGGTTATTTGACTTCCATGACTCTCAAATCTCATTCACGTTGTTGTCCATGTGGAAATGTAAATGAGAATGACCTTAAGCTTTGGCCTTTTGCAATCTAAATGACAGATTTTAATAGAAATTGTAGTGAGCTTGAAGATGACTGACCTGTTTCCGTCTTGCAGGTGAACCTGGAAAACCAGGATATGGTCAAGATGGGCGTGATGGAGAACGGGGTCCACCTGGTGCCCCGGGTCAGCCGGGCGTTCCTGGACCTCCTGGTTCAGCCGGACCACCTGGTTACTGCGATCCTTCAGCTTGTAATCTGAGTGCAGGTGCTGCCCATCAGTCCCTCAAAGACTCTAGCATGAAGGGACCAGGCGGAAACTAAAAACCTCACTGTTTGGGACATTCAGAAAGACTCCGTTACAGCTCTGAGAAGAGCACCAAACATTATCGCCTTTGCAGATAGTTTTACAGAAAATGACAACATTCCTTGATCCCAACCATTTTTTTTTTTTTTTTTGCCCACCTCAAGTCATCCGCTGGTGCAAATGAACTTTCACAGAACTTATTGTCCATCTAGTGTTCTCCTGAAAGCCATTTCCAAATGTTTTTTTTTTCTCAGCTCATACTAAATCTGCTCTAGGAAGTGAACAAACATCAATGTGGCCTTCAGACCGGAGGCCTTTTTAATTTCTGTGTGCCAAAGATAAACCTGCCAGAAATATTGATGGTGCTGGAAGTTCAGAACCGAAACGACTGCCAGAGACCTGCTTGTCAGAAATAAAAAGGAGAGAGGATATATATATATATATATATATATAGATAGATATGCTGCAACGTATTCTGTACATCTATGTAAATGATTTAAATGTGGTTTTGTAAGAAATTCACTTCCCCTGCTAAATAACATCGGTGTGATTTATTGTTCCAGGATTGTTGATGCATGACCCTTTTGTGACATATACACACAAGAGAATTGCAGATGTGTCGTTTCATGGTATTTCTATTTATTTTACATAGGTGTTCGATGACGATGAAGTTTGTACAGAGATCTAAGGGAAGCACATTTGAATAAATGTGATGTTTTTATATGAATTCAAAATAAATGTAGGTCTCAAACATTCTTATGCTTTTTCCCCCTCTCAAATAACACTTCCTCGCTGAATATCCCGACTGCATTTATCACAGCTTTTTCCACACTTTCTCATTTAAATTACTCATTACATGCCAGTGCAAAAACGTTGGCACAAACACATTTCGATTGCTCTTTCAGTGTAGATGCTAATTTAGAGATGCAGGCAAACCGAAATCAGCAATTAATCAGAAACAAAAATCAAGCGAGGGAGATGTTTAAGAAAGAATTACATAAAATGTCATTCGCTTCAATCAAAACATCAATACAGACTAGACAATGGTTAAGCATTAAGTTAATGCATGTTTAATGAAATTGAATGGTAATTAAAAAGAGACATTTCATTAATATATGAAGTGGCCTCAAAGAGCATTTGGATGCTTTAGATACATGCCATTGCATTAAAACAAACATTTATTGTCATTAGAAATTATGTTTTAAACAATAATCATTTATAGAAATAGTTCAGCAAAAAAAAAAAGCTTAAAATGTTATGATTATCTTACGATGTAGATGAGTTTGTTTCTTCATTAGAAAACAAAGAAGTTTAGCATTATACTGTATCACTTCATCACCAATGAATTCTCTGCAGTGAATGGGTGCCGTCAGAATGAGAGTCCAAATAGCTAATAAAAAATATCACAATAATCCACAACACATCTTGTGAAGTGAAAAGCTGTGTTCGTATAACAAACAAATACATTAAGGAGTTTTGAATCAACAATCCAACAACTTTTCCTCAAAGAAAGCAATATTATTAATAGAGGACCTATTTAACAGTTTAACAGCAACAGTTTGAAGAAAGAAAAAGTCATGATGGATTTATCACAAACATGCAGATTTTTACTTCACAAGACATTGATTGAAGGACTGGAGTCATGTGGATTACATTGTTTTCAGCTGTTTTATTCTCATTCTGACGGCACCCATTCACTGATGAGAACCAGGATCCACTGGTGAGCAAGTGTTGCTAAATTTCTTCAAATATGTCCTGATGAAAAAAAACATCTATATCTTGGATATAGCCTTATATATATAAATGTAAAAAGCAAATGTTCATTTTTGGGTGCATGGTTCCTTTAAGTGCCTAAATTCTTTCTGAGGCCACTGGTCATATTCATATATAATGCACTCCACAATCTAAATGACAACAATATAAGTGGAATGCTGAAAGACTGAACTTGAGCATCCTGAAAACACAATCTAATGCACACAATTAACAAAAAGCAAATCTTTGTACAGCAAATAATCTAAGGTAAATATTAAAGTTTTTGCAATTTGGCATAGTCACACAAGCATGAGAAACACCCAATACAGTTCAATTAATATGAACAAATATTATACATCACACAAAAAAAAAGTACAAACATTTCTGAAATCAGGTATCTAACTCTAAAATAATAATAATGAACCCAACATGTTAGTACATTCATAGTTTAATCTACCACAGTCTCCAGTGGCAATAGTTCTCAACTTCTGCCTGCTATTTAAACTGAACTCTGTGCTTATATCGTCTCTCATAATGTACATTATTGGTTGACCACATTTCACAACGGACTGTGTCAGAAAAATACAGTTGCATATTGAGAGACACGTAAGACACCACTGTTTTACAATGAACGTTAAATTAAATACATTTATTAAAACAATGTACAATTATATAAATAAGCAAACCAAATGCATTTACACAAGCACAACAAGGCAAAGGAACGGACAAAGGATGTGTGGTACTGCATCAGAACAGAACCATACTGAAACAGAATCATCTACCAGATATTCCATCAGGTGATGCAATGCATATCAGGTAGATGCGGCGTTTTGTCTTAAGACTGTCCTTCAAGTAAGTCCACAGGTTTAGCCCTTGAGAAGAATATTGTATCCATGCTACATGTCATTATTAGCTCATTTCTGTAGTTTAAACATCTCTGGTTGACGGTAAAATGACACAAATATATTTCAGGATTAACAAAATGGACAAAGCAAGTTAACGGTACTAATATAACGGAGACAAAGTTGTGTCAACTGAGATGCTTACTTGGAAGGATTCTCTGTAATGTGTGTTAGACAAGCAGTTCAACCATCTCTCACAAGTGTGAGACCAAAAATGTTTTTAACTCTCGGCAGAGGTAATCTGGTACATTACATATAAAAATAAAAAGCATAAAATGAACTTTGTCACACTTAACTGGAGGTGCAATATAAATGAAAGAAAGAAAGAAAGAAAGGATTTCGGCAGTTCTTAAAAGGTCTTAATTTGACCTTCCACATACTAAGGCCTAAAAAGGTCTTACATCAAAGCTTAAATCATCAAGTCATACAATTTGACATGTTTGAAAAAATCTATATCCTTTTAAGTTTTAGTTTTGGTTTCCAAAACAAATATGTAAAAATCCTTAAGTCAAGACATATTACTTTGGATGCAAACCAAACAGCAATAACAATAAATGTGACTTTATGCATAAAACTAGAACAAATATCTGTCACTGGGGTGTGAAAACTTGTTTTTCCCTTTCAGTTAAGCGTTTCAGATTTTTCTGAACCCACTGGAACTTGTTTTAATCAAAAATTGTATTCTTTCTGATCAAATTCTTATAAAACACCTTGTTATATTTAATTTCACTTGTCACTTAAAAAAAAGAACGGCACTTTCTGCAGTGTGATCAGAGAGAAAAAAAAAAAAAAGTAAAATATTCTGTAGCAGAGCTATTCGAGCCATAAGCATTTGTTTGTTTGCTTGTTTTTGTAAAGTAAATTGAAAAATAATGGAGAACAGTTGTACATACTGTGTTCCATTCAATATTTCTTTACTTCGTTTACGTCTTAACTTGATCTTAATTCTTAAATTCACCTTCATAAAAACTGCAGAAACCCTGGGAGAAAAGAGAGAAAGCAAGAAAGCTGTAACAGAGGAGACAGGGAAGACTGAGATGAAAAAGTGAAAGCAGCACAAACACACCAAAAGCAGACTGTCACAAAACTGTCATCTGCCCACATGACTCCAGCAACCTTCATCTTCACAACAGAGGCAGGTGGATGAAGTCAAAAGATTCAGTGACTCGTATGTGCCCTCAGTAAATCTCATCTTACTGATGCTGGATCAAGATATTAAACATATATAAAATTATATATTATATATATATATATATATATATATATAAAATAAATAAATAACTCAATCCAGACTGCAATCTGAAAATTGTACACAAATAAATAAATGAACTAAATTACACACAAACATGGTCTTAAGACACATCGCTGCCCATGAAAAGTAAAATATACAAAGTTTGATGTTAAGTGGTTTGCCATTTGTTAAACTGTGAATATGTTGTCTTATAAAAAAAAAAATATTCAAGTAACATGGAAGGAAGCTTTCCATACAAAGCAAAAGAAATTAGAGATAAA
This sequence comes from Enteromius mattozi, assembly GCA_032359235.1. Lineage (NCBI taxonomy): Eukaryota > Metazoa > Chordata > Actinopteri > Cypriniformes > Cyprinidae > Enteromius > Enteromius mattozi. Next base: position 17,063,885 of record JAUMHE010000062.1, on the reverse strand, counting down.
TATATTCAAACGCAAATAAAAAGCACTCCACATATCTTCTTTGGAAAAAACGAACAAGGTATGCAACAAAATATACATACAACACCAGTATAAAGGTGTTCAAACAGTCCAAAAAAGGAACAGCGCTTATTTTCCTGTAAACAATTAAAGCTTATTAATATCATGAACAGTTTTCACCTCACTAGCACTGGCCAACACAGCAAAATCATACCATTATTTATTTTATCATTCTTTCCTGTGTACCACTGTAAAGGTCTACGATTCAAAATCTATACTATATGAAACCTAACCAAATTTAGATTTGGAGACTAAAAGACAAGAAACAACAAAATATATTTTGCATTTTAATTTGTCTTTATAATTGTTCTAATCGACTTATGCTTATTACATAATTTTTTTAATATATTATTTAAATAAATAATAGAATAAACATTACAGTATAAAACAAATGCTAATTATATTTAACATTATTATTTTATAATTTATTATGATTCATTAAACTAAAATATTTAATTGATTATAATTTTACTAGTGGTCTTGCATGTTTTTATGCATATATACGCGTCCGAAAAGATGACAATAACTCCCTTCTCAAGCAATGTTCCTCCTGCAGGGATGGAAAGTACAATTATTTAATTCTTTTTTCAAAATTAAATGTTTGAAAAACAATTAAAATGTCTGTTATTTACAAGAACTTAATATTTGTTAACCTACTCATTTTCTATTTTAGATTGCATAGAGCCATCACAATTTAATCAAAACTCAACTTCACAACAGCTTGAAGAAAACGAGCAAATGTAAATTCTCATTCCACCTGCATTCGCCATGACTGACTCAGATAAACCTGTCCGGTGTGATTAGCGTAACGATGAGATTCGAATTCTCACGTCATACCCACAAAACATGGGAAATGAGCTAAATGCATTGGTCACAAATATGGGAAATGAAACGGAGATAAATGACATCACCAGTAATGGCTGCTCTGTGGGGACGTTTGCGTGTTTGTTCTCCTCCAGCAGGGATCCTACGTTTGTTTTAATAGGATTTAATGCTTGTGTAGATGAGCTGGTTCACAGGTTTCCAGGATCTAATCAGGTTTGATGTGGATGCGTCAGATTCTACCCGTCCCGTCTGGGGTAAGGATGGAAGCAGTCGCTGGGGTTACATCTTCCCTCTGGACCTTGGGGCCCTGGAGTACCTTTGGGACCCTGGAAACCTATTCCGGGTGAGCCTGTAGAATAAAAAACAGAATAAATGCCTGCGTGAAACATGATACCGAGGGGTTGCTAGGGTGTTGCTATGCAGTTAGTTGTTTTCTGGTGATTTCTATGAGAAGTAATCATAGTGATAATGATGTCTGCCTTTGTAAACACGGTTATTTAAAGGCGCTTTTACCGTAGAGTGATCACAACAAAATAGTGCAGTGTATATAAACATCATAAAACTTCTTTTTATGGGCTTGTTACCCTTTAACTGCAGAGGCTGAGAGAAAGAGGGAAATCAGAGTATACGCTGATAACAGTGTGCTGTACAATTACAAAAAAAAAAACCCCAGTTAAAGTCTCTTTCATTTGAAGAACAATCAGTGAGCACTTTGTACCTCCATAAAAGAGCCGTTCATTAAAGAATGCCGTAGTCATTAGTTTAGTTTGGTGCCATTATCTGCCTGTGCTTTTAAAAAGTAAAACATTAAAGCACCAATTTAAATAATTGCTGCTATCTGTGTGTAGCACATTTCAAGAGTGTGAAAAGAGCAAAGAACGGCCATCACAGAAATGTATTTACAAGCACCGAGGGCCTTTCTGGACCCCAGCAAAAACACAAAGCGACGTTATTCTATTGTTCTACATGAGTTTGATCTAGCCTGCCCATCTTTACAATTCAAAAACCACATGCTATTATATAACAGATAACGTACCTCTCACTCTTAAAAGCAATAACCAACAACAAGATGCTTTGTTTTGTTTAATTATCTCTACTTGTTACTCGGTGTGTCACGGCTCATGTATTAAAGGAATATTCTGGGTTAACTACATCTTGAGGTCCATTGGTAGTATCTGAGGCAATTCAGTTCATCTCTCATTCTCTAAATGCAAAGCAAATCTATGGGAACCATAAGGAAAGACACCATGAAAAATTTAGAGCAAAAACATTATTATAGTATTATTACAATATAAAATAGCTGTCTTTGTTTGAATATGTTTTAAAACGTAATTTATTCCTGTGATGGCAAAGCTGAATTTTCAGGAGTAAATTCCCTAGTCTTTTGCTTTACATGACCCTTCAGAAATTATTTAAAAGATTATGGGTTATGAAAGGTTCATATTTTGGTTTTGTGAGTCACCAATAACAGGTTGACATGCATAAAGGTAAAAAAAAAAACACTTTCATTTTCTTATAATATGCATTTATTTTTACCTTATTTGCTTTAGGTCTCCCAAATGATTCATTCAACAAATTTTTGCATGACACTAATTTATGTGATTGGTCGATTTCATTTAAAGCAGTGTTTGTGAGCTTTTAATTTACTCACCCTCGAGTAGATCCAAATCTGTATGAATTTCTTTGTACTGCCGAACACAAAGGAAAATATTTTGAAGAAAGTTTGTAACCAGGGTGTTTTGGTCACCATTGACTTCCATAGTATGAAAAATAAATACTATGGAAGTCAATGGTCACCAAAAACAGCCTGATGCATACAGATTTGGAACTACTCGAGGGTGAGTAAATGATGACAGAATTTTCACTTTTGGGTGAACTTTTCCTTTAGAACTTTGCAGGATGTTACATCCATAACAGGGGCAATTAATATGATTATTTGGAACTCAAGAAAAATGTCATATTATTATCAATGTTGAAAACAATTGTGTTGAATATTTTTGAAATATAAGAATATAAATGTTTTTTTTTTTTCCCAATATTTTTATCCATTTAAATTGTTTTCAAAAAACACTCAAAATTATTTTCTGCAGTAAACAAAAGACACATCACATATAGAAAGTCAACAAACTAGAATTACCCGGTGAGCCAGTTGGGCCTGGAGCTCCTGGAAGTCCCAAGCCCATTTGACCCCGTTCCCCTTTCTGCCCTCGATACCCTGCAAAAGTGAAACACACAATAACACAAAATCAGTTTTACAAAACAAATATCATCCTTTATAAAATCTACGTAGGCTGGAGTGATTATGAGAAGGAAGAGTGATGGTCATGTAATTAATTTATTATAGTATAATTCTTTATACAGTATTCCATTATTATCATCTTTCACAGGCAGAATTTAGGATCACTACACTAATTAAGTAGTACTTTGTTAAATGAATAATCACTGACATAGAGTAATCTCAGCATTTCTATAAAAGTGTGGCCTTCAAAAAAAAAAAAACCTGGTGGAAATGGTACATAAAGCCCTGTCCAAATCTGCCGTATTACACAACTAGTCTCAGACCCTTCAGAACTCCGACACTTTTCTAAGCCCTTCAGGAGTAATGACAAATCCATCTATCAGAAACACGCTTTCAAAGTATTTAAGGAGCACCACAAATGCTGACAGTGCTGGACGGCATGTCACACGCAGTGGGCAGGCAAACCAACAAACAAAAACGCATTAGCTGATGCTGATCTTTCAGTCTTGTTTTCACACACACAGTAAGAAACCAATCTTAAGATCATCTTTATAATGGCATGCAGAAAACTGCCTCCAGTCAAAACACACATGCATTAGTGATGCGTTTCCTCTGAGGCAGACCGAGTCTAGCCTGAAAGAGAAACACTGTAGCAGTTAATAAACAAGAAAATACCCAAGAGATGCCAAATAATGCAGTAATTGTCAGTGTCACCAGTACCAGTTTATACATGTGCAACTTACACAGGCAAACACACTAACTGACTAAACTAAACTAACTAAAGTGTGTCCGGACACCGTCAGATGCATTCATCCAATGCAATGGCATTCCACGGAAGGACGGCACTCTACCTGCGGCATCACATCATGGCTTCCTGTGGCCGCTCACAATCACTGCATTACCACCCCTGCTTGAGGGGGAGTTCACACTGCACAGTTATAACAGGAGAAAAAAAAAAAGCGGCAGGGGGAGCTGCAATACAATACTAGCGTGACGCAGCCTGCAGCAACATCTACAAACTGTCATCTTCCTAAGATCTTACACTTCATTTTTCATACTCAAAAAACAAGACTAAACCTTGTGGAGGAAGAAAAATGAGAATGAAAACAAAATACTACATAGAAATATATTTTCATTTAATTAATCTTAAAACGGCACTGTATTTCCATACGATTTGCAAATTTGTTCAAAGAAACCAGCAGTAAAAATGTAAAAAATCTTTAAAAATGTTGTATTGAGATTATCAAAATCCTGGTACATTATTTGACATTCATATAATATTGCACACACAGCATAATAAGTATAATTAGGTATGTTCTCAGCATGCAGGAAAATACAGCATAAAATATGAATTAGATACATTTTAATGAAACCAAGTTAGAGGATTTCATCAACCTTGAAGATTTCAATACAAAAAGGGATTAAAAAATGTTATCCCAAAAAAAAAAAAGTTACACAAAAGCATGGCTGATTACACTTCGTAAAACAGTTGCATGAGTAGTTTTAGATGTTATGTTATATGACTCTCAGATTGCATGAATCATGTGGTTCATGAGCAAAAAAGAACTTGATTCATAAATCTTTTAAGAACACATTTGAAATAAAAGTGAATAAGTAAAGCTATACGGCACAATAACAACAACAAAAAAATATCACATAAAGCAAAAGCATTTAAATTCAACACCAGCATTTGAAAGCGTTTGAGAAAAACCACTTCCTTCGGGTCACAAGAGAGAATATAAAGATGTATTAACGTTGCCAATTCTCATTCAGTTTAACTCGCAAGAAAACTGACCCCGAGTGGAATTAATGTGACTCAGATGTGTAAAGCGACCGAGATTGCAGAGATATTTTTCTTCATAAACTATTCCTTTTAGCATATCACGTGAAAAAAAAGTGGTTAAATTGAGGATTCCAAAGGAGGCCAGACTCCAGCGGAGGATGACGAAAAAATAATGAGGAAATATTACCTGCAAACTTCGTCATCAACATCAACATCTGACAAAATAATAAAAAAACTAGAATTTCTGACTAAGCAGGAGTTTAAAATTCCTGTTTTTAATTTCCTCCTGATACCTCGCATTATGGAGAAATGTTTCTTTCTCTAAAGCAGTCTACAGTAAAATGTGGCACAAAACACAAACACACAGTAAAGTCATACAAATGGGTTTTTCAGAGTTTCACCTGCTGTTTAAAATGCACCAACACAATCTAGATATCGATTATACAATGTTCACAACACAACATATGTGTATACACACTCAAAGCACGAGTTTTCTTGCATGGATGTCACTTTTTTAGAGTTCAAATGTGCACAAAATAGTCTTATATCTCGAAAAACATCATGTCCTAATGGTTAACGGTCCTTAAGAACTCAGACAGAGGAAGCAGGACCGAACTGCAAGTCATTATTGATGAGAAACGTTAGAGGAGCAGTACGTTAGTTGCCAGTCTTTGATGAATGTTCAGAATTGCTTATTTTCTCCCTCCCCTTCGTTTTTTTTTTTTTGGCTGGGCTTAATCCAACAAAGTGAGATATTGCGTGGCTTTTTCCATCTGCTCACTTCTTCTCTTTATCTTTCTTGCTCTCACAAGTCTGTCCAGGACGATATTACATTCTCCTATTCTGGGTCAGTTCTTCATCCGTCTTCATATGTCCCGCCATGCTCTCGGCACCATATGCCACTTTGTCATGCAGCTATCTGCTTTCTTTCTTGTCTGACGTAGCTAGCAAGATTCCTGTGAACGCCATACACCCAATATCGCAATCAGCGGCCATTTTTGCATGCCTTTAGTGAGGGCCGTCTTGTTCATTTTCTAGTTGTGTGAGCTAGATTACTTTGAACTTGAGGTTCAAAGCTCGACTCGGCCAAAAGAGCAAAATGACCTCAACCTGCTCAGCTCGGTGTAACTCAATCAATCTGAGAAGCAACTGACGCAGTAAGTCTAACTAAAATACATACATATAAACACACTATTTTCCACCAAGAGAAAGAGAAAAAAAAAACTGGAATTCTTGAAGCAAGCAAAAAACCGTAGCTTAATACTGGGAAAACAGATGAGTCATATAAATAAAATCACAGTCTTGTGCATCTGGGTTTTTGTGTGATGAGACCAATGTAAGAGCAGCGCAAGGAGGTCCGTAACATGTTTAGTCTTTCAGGTTTTGGCTCCTACCTTGGGGACCTGGAGGTCCTGGCTCTCCGGGGGGTCCTGGGGAACCATCATTACCGGGTGGCCCTGGAGGGCCTTGTCGACCCTGTGCTGCTAATATAGCTGCTGGTGTCTTCTGTAGCAAAGCAGAACTGTCTGAAAACCTCTCTGGAAAAAAAAGCAGAATTAAGAATGTGAATTACACTACTATTGTAACTAATTTGTCTCTGTTAAAAAAAAAATTATATATATATATATATATATACACACACACACACAGTATAATGTCAGAGCAGAGCTGTCAGTTAACAAAATTATGATTTTTCTCTTAATAAAATAAAAAAGAGCTAATTTCTGCAAATGCTACCTAATCTACCTATTTATCTATCCATCTATCTATCAACTGTTTATTTGTCTGTCTCTCTATCTATAAAAAAAAGCAGAATTACAAATCTGAATTACATTACTACTGCATATTATTTATATTATAAAATCATAAAACAGAGCTGTTAACAATTTCAATTTGTCCCTCAGATTGCCAAAAAATAAAAAAATAAAAAAAATAAATATATAATGTCAGAACAGAGCTGTCAGAAAAATAAAACAAAACAAAATGTTTTAAATAAAATTATTGAGGCCCTTTGGTTAAAGAGTTAATTTGCAATTAATGTTGACAACTTAAAAAATATATATATTTTTCTATCTATCTATCTATCTATCTA
>JAUMHE010000062.1:17044550-17056789 GCA_032359235.1 Enteromius mattozi | reverse complement strand
TCTATCTATCTATCTATCTATCTAATGAATGAAACTGAATGACAAAATAATTTTTTTTTTAAAAATTGTAAAAAGCCTAAGGTCATTTTTTTGTGATAGTTGAAAAAACAAGCTGGTAACACATTAGTAGTCACTACACAATCTTAAAGATTTTTCGAGTCCTCTGGAAAAGAGCTTATTTGCAATACCCTTAGTGCTGATGACTGCCTTTTAAATGTCTTACAAAGTTCCTGTCACACACAGACAGAGAGACAGACACACACACACAAAAAACAAATTGCTCATCTACTGGTGGAGATCACAACAAAACACCTCAGCGTCGGCAGATGATGTACCTTCAAATACACGCAATACTTCATTTCGGATGAATGTTTTAATTTCCTCCAAGGCAGCTGTATCACCCTGCAAGAAGAAATGAAAGGGAAAAAAAGAAGGCAGAGAGGGAAAACAAACATCAGCACAACATGATTTGCAGATTAAAAAGTGCAGCTACAAAATGGCAGCAATTCATGTTTTATTCATGCTGAGAAATGTTGGAGTTCTCAGAGATAAAGGGATGGATGACACATAATGGCGTAATCACCATCTCTCCTCAAAGTGTCTTGCCGTTCGTGATCACTGCTCCGCACAGGAGGAGGCCAGAATTTTGAAGAACATCTCGTAGGAAAACAAACCGCTTCCTTCCAATCAAAAACATACCTTTCACAGTTCAAGGCCATTCTGTCAAATGCTCAGAGGCCGCTGTGACGCACTGTGCCTCGGGCTGCAAGCGCAGCATCCTCACATCTCTCACCTCAACGCTTGTGCAGGGTTAAAAGGAAATGGGCTAATGCATATTCAGAGTGTGGAGATTCAGCGATCAGTCTAAAAGCCCTTTAACATGATTCAGGGCCTTCACATACCTAATAACAAGCGTCATTCACCAATTTGACATCTGCATGAAAAGCTTTGCAGAGAGTGTCACAGGAGGGCTACTTTACAAGGTTGCTAGGTAGCAGCACAGCGCAAAATGTACAGAAAGTGTGAAAGCCAATGATTGCATGCATTTAAACTTGGTACAAAAGGCCCTAATAGTTGCTTGGAGATGGTCTTGGTGACTCTAGCATCATTATGAGTTAGTAAACAAAGTTCTTACTCACTGAGAAAAAATCCCCCTGCGTCACTGATCATAAAACTGACAAAACTGTGATGTTTGATTCATGAAATAAAAGGTACTTTTGAGTCAGATCTTTTCAATGATTCAGTTCACAAAATTATTAATGATCATGACTCAAAATTTTGCCTGTTCCTCACAGAAGGTTGTTGTACACTACCTTTTAAAAGTTTGGTGTTGGTAAGATTTGTTAACTACTTTTTTTTTTTTAAAGAATACTTTTATGCTCATCAGGGCTGGACAGTAAAAACAATAATATTATGAATTATTATTACAATTTAACAACTGTTGTCTATTGTAATATATTTAATACATATGTGTAATATATACATATGAAATTGTAACTTTTTTCTAGTCCTGACAAAGCTGAATTTTCAGCATCATTACTTCAGTCCTTTGTGTCACATGATCCTTCAGAAATCATTCTAAATTTCAGTGTTGAAAACAATCATGCTGCTTTATATTTCCAGGATTCCAACAGAAGAAAGTCTGTCATACTAGAACATGATTTCACTTTTGGGTGAAATAACTATCAACCCCATAAAAAAAAAACTGTCATTCTTCAAAGAACTCCCAAACAAGTCATGATAGCCATGGACTTCCATACTACAAAAGTAAACGGCTATCAACTGTTTGGTTACAAACATTCCTCAAAATATCACCTTTTGTGTTCAAAAGAAAAAAAAAATTTTTGGAAGAACTTGACAGTTAGTAAATGAAGAGAGAATGTTCATTTTGAGGGAACTATGCATTTAATGTTTGTAGTTCTGTCTGTGTGTGTGGTTTACAGGGGGAGTTGCGTAGAGCTCCTAACGCTACTATATATTTCCACCCCCGCGACACACACACTACACTCCTAATGGTCCCCTCCTGAGTGACATGTCTGTGAGTTTGTTTGATTGGGAGAGAGAGCGTTGGATATAGGCCTCGCAGCGGGCGGCTCATTGCTGCAGACTGTGCTTTTCAGAGGCTGATGGGTTTGTGAACACATGTGGGTAATTATTGTTATGCAGAGCTCCTATTTATTTATTCTGGAGTGTTCACGCGTGTGTTATGCACAACAAAGCAATCAATGACGGTTGCCCTCTGAATAGCGTGGGGCGACCTGCGGTTATGGATTCGGGACGGGGGCCAGGAGGCTGGTGCAGATTGGGAGAAAGCCAGCAACTGGATCTTTACGAAGGTCAAAGATGTGCTCCACCTCAAGAGGAGTATGCAGTCATTGTAATCTGGAAAGGGTTCACGCTGACAGTGATTTTATTGCTGGAGGTTATCGAGTGGCTGTACAGTTGATTGTAGTGGGTGTTCATGCTGCTGAAGGCCCTATACGGTTTATTTGATTGGCTGTGCTCCTGAAAATCTGATATGGGATGTACTGTTTGACACTGAACCCCTTTTCTTGACACAAAAAATGTATGCTCATGTACTGCTGATGTTGCTTCAAATTACTTCAACCGTCAACTCACATTGCAAACCAATGATTGCCGGCTGGTTTATTGCTCTAAATCCCTGTTGGTGTGAACGGTCCTTAACCCTTTAAAGCATGACACATGCATTTATGAAATAGTCAGACAAATTGTAATTATTTTTCTTTTAAAACCAAACTTTCAACAAATTAGGTACAAATTTAATTTCAACAAATCTTTAAATAAATATACTGAAAAATCTGTTCTATGACATTTGATACATACAACATCAAGATTTTAACTAAGTATGGAATTATTAATATTACCAGCTTTAATACTGCTCATATTATTAAGTTTTCTCTAAGAGTTTTTGAATGAAGTCTCTTATTCTCACTAAGGCTGCATTTATTTGATAAAAAAATACAGTAAAAAAGCAATATTGTTAAATATTAAAATTAAAATAAAGAAAAATACTGTTTTCTATTTTGATATATTAGATATACCATTACTCCAGGTTTCAGTGTCACGTGAGCATTCAAAAAAAAACAATCGATATTTGGTGTGGTGCTCATGTAACAACATATTTTCTATATTAAAAATATTTAATATTTTTGTGGAAATTGTAATGCTTTTTTTCAGGATTCTTTGACGAATAAAACATTCAAAAGAATATAATTGAATTACTACAAATATATAATGTTACAAAATTTTCTGTCATGTTTAATCATTTAATTTGTAATTTTTTAAAGAAACTAACACTTAGGAAAACAAACAAACAAACAAACAACTTACTGACGCTAAACTTTTAAATGGTAGTGTTGGTCTCAGTATTAACAGGCCTAAACAAAACCAATCCAACTTTTGTTGTGTGTGAAGTCAAAACGGAAAGACTTTTAGAACAGAGATTTAACAGCTACTACATTCTCTCTCTATGGCTTGTATCTGTAGGATTATTTACATACCAACAGATTGACCGTCCCTTGTGTTGCTAAAAGTGTGCCTGGTTCCCCCTTCTGTCCAGGCTGCCCCTGAGGACCAATGGTCCCTCTTTCTCCAGGTTTGCCTCTTTCTCCCTGTACTCCTCTCTCTCCTGAAATCCCAGGATCTCCCTGCAAAGGCAACACCAGAAAATAAATAACAGAATCTTAAACAACACAAGCTGGCTATTGTGAGCTCCTAAAACTTCAACTGATAAAAGCATCTGGCTGTATTACATTCTTTGCACCAAATAACTCATCAAAACTACTACATGCAGATTAGAGATTTGGAGTTATTAGAGCAACACTTTTTTATTTTTTTTTATTTTGATATGTTTAATGATATGTTTTCTTCTTTCTACTTCTCCTTTTATAGCTTTCTTGTCACAATAGCAAAATGGTTTCTTTCATGCTGTTCCCACAACAGTGACAGTGATTGTCACACTGACCCTTTTACAGTGTATGTAATCCATCGAAACAAAATATGAAATCTCACCCGTTCTCCTTTAGTACCTCTGTCTCCAGGTCTGCCAGTGGCTCCCTGTGAAAATACATAAAGGAGAAATCTGCAAAATGAAGCAAAAACGCATACTATATATATATATATATATATAAATAACAGACCTATATTCACAATGCATAATTTCTTATTTATATAATTTAATATTATTTTATTATAATTTCTAAGGCATATTTTTTTCAAATTGAGGATTCCTCTGGATGTCTCTAAAGTGTGGTTTTGTCAGATCTTTTTTTTTTGGTCCCTGAAGTAAACCCTCATCCATTCAGATGGCTAAACTGCACTATTTTTCATAGACCGTTCCCAAGCCGCATTAGAGGAATGAAATTATTTGGCTGCTTTAATGGACCAACTTTTCCAGTTATTCAGTCGAGAGAAGAGCGAAAAAGCTCAGAGGATTTACAAATGACCATTTTCTCCCCGAGCTCATCAAAGCCGTGAACCTCTGGAACTCTCCTTCTCTTCTACCTCTCTTTCCATCTCCTCTGAGAGGGCTCTGTAGAGAAACACCTCTCATTGTACTCCGAAACCACTCTTGCATTTCTCCCTCCCCTCGCTTTCCCATCTATCTCTGCTGCTCTCTCGCATCACGGCTCCCACTAGCTCCTCGGGGAACATCTCGGTATCAAATTCTCCTGCTGGATTACAGCAGCCGAGCAAAAAAGAAATGCAATCTAGCCTGCGTTTCTAAAGCGGGCGGCACTTTGTGAAAGCATCCTCAACCATCTGCTTTCATCCACACCCCCATCAATGTCTAACACTCTCTCTCCTCCTCTCTATTCCCAGGCTCCTGATGAGGAGAGCTTAAAGCCATCACCGTGCCCACTGAATTGTGTTTCCCTCAGCCCCTGCCATAAAAGAGATGGAAAAGTATGAAACGGAGAGGACCCAGAAACTTCCTTCCTGCTAGATGGCACTGTTGCACCACAGAAAGAGACTGACGGCCAACCGTGAACGAAGCAGGGAGGGGGAAAAGAAAGGAAAATAGAGGAAATCTCAATGAGTGGTCCAACACCCCTCAAACACGCAGTTGTGCCATTTGAGAAAATGGTGACGTGAATGAAAGCGAAAATAAGGCCAGTGAACCTCCTCCAGATGATCCGCACCCATTTGAACCTTGACACATCCAGAGACAGTATAAAGGGGAGATAAGGTGAACCACTCGTTGAAAAATCATGGTTTAAAATCCAGCAACCTGCTGCTCTGTTCTGCTTGAGCCAAACAAGTCAAACAAATAAAATGCAATTTAACTAAAAATAAAACTAATATAACTAATATACTAATAAAAATAACAAAAACAATGTTGTTTTAGTAGCATTGCTATACTATTATAGTTTGTGTTGATATTTTGAATTAGATTTTATTTTTAGATTTTCAGTTTTCATTTTTATTATGTGATAGTTTTATTTTATATTGTTTGACCTATTTCAGTACTTCCAAGACAAACTTTAAAGAAAAGATGCCTTAGCAACTAGCTGAAATCAAATACAGTGACATTTCCAAAATAAGTTATGTTTTTAAAATATTGCACTGTAACAAATAAAAAAAAGTGGATAAAACTTAAAACCAGCAACCAGCTTCAGCAGATTTTTTGAGTTCTCTCAACTTCTTGTATTCAGTTTATACAACAAAAAGTTAAGCAAACTCCGTCTCCTACAAAATAAGTTGAGAAAACCGGTGAAGCTGGTTGCATTAAACTTCGTTTACTCAGTTTGTTTTTTTGGTTTTTTTACAGTGCATAATAACAAAGGAATTGAATGACTAAATTGGATTAAATTAGTAAAAAATAATAAACAAATTAGTAACTGTTAGACTAAAATTTTGCCATGTCAGATAAATAAAACTAATGCCAAAATTACTAAAACTGTGTTTAACTTTAAATATTAATTTAAACACTAATTTGAAATAAATCTAAAAATAATATAATATATAAAACAACAAAAGAATCTGAATTACAAATGTGCAATAAAATACAAAAAAAAAATCGAAAAATTAAAAATTGAAACAAGAATGTTACAATTAGAAATTTCACCATGTCAGAAAGCCAATAACTTTTGTACTAAAATTACTAAAACTATAATTAACTTTAGTATTAACTTTAGTTAACAATTGAAATAAATTTTGAAACAACATAAACACATTAAATTAATTAAACATTAAATGACTAAATTAGATTACCAAAAAGAAATTAGAAATAAGAATGTTAAAAATAGAAATGTTACTATGTCAGATTACAAATAAAATTACTAAAAATAAAAAATAAATTGAAAAAAAAAAAATGGTAAAAGTAATATTCAAATCAAATATCCCAAAAATCATATTCAAAATATTATTAAATACTATAGCAGCATATAAATAATACTAAAATAACACATAATCCTTCATTATTGCTGCCATATGTTGGAGTTATGACATCAACCAGCAGAGTTAAACCCGATCAAGGCAATCAGCTAAACCTCAAAATCTTGTCTTATTTCTATGAGTGCAGTCAAACAATTAATCGCAATATAAATTACACAAACATATATTTTGAATATTTACTTATTTATTATTTATATGCGTGTATTCATTAGGGGTGTCCTCGAATAGTCGACGATTCAACGATTCGATGAGCCTGATTCGCGAGGTGTTATGATCATACCATTTGACTATACGGGGGGTGCTCAATGTCCGATTTCACACAGAACTACCGGTTTTCTCCCAATATGTTAATACACAGGCTATTAAAATAATGCTGTAAATAAGAATCTGAAAAGAAAGAAGCTTTAAATAAATATTTTAACCTGCATGAATAAATCTAGCCACCCCTATAGATTTAAATTTAGTTTCATTTTCCATAATCCGTGACCAACAGAGCTGCATCTTGCGGCAGGGATTTAAATCTTTAACGAGACTTAAACTGAGGCAGAATCAAAGACTGGATTTTTTAAAAATCAGGCAGGGTACAAATGATTTCAAAACATTTCAGCTGGTTTATATATATCGTGTATATTATTTATGCCTTATAAGATTTGGTTGAGTTACGCTGCAGTAAAGCCCTTATCTCTTCCACGTATAGCGCCAGCAGGACAAACAATGAAGAATAGTAATAACTATCACTGGGACTGTCATATAAATAACATTATAATGAGAACACAATTATAATAAAACGCTGTGAATTTTTAGAGTGGTCTTGTTTCTCCAGGTTGTTGCGTGAAGAACACGTCCACAAAATGAGTTCATTCAGAGCCACACAGACACCTTCACTTCTGCATTTGGGCCACAGTCATAATATTAGCACTACGTTGTATAAATAACGAAACGTATTTTATATGAGATAAATGAAATCTGCCATCATGTTTCATTCTGATCATCTTCGGTGCGCAGCTCAAAGCAGAAATGCAGAACATTATTAACTATTGTACTATTACATGAGAGCACTACAGTAAAAAATGTTGTGAATTCTTAGGGTTTTAATGATGTTTAATGTTAACTATCTTTTAATGGAAACATAAAACATTATTTACTCCGTCTGTATCTGCGAGGCGTCTGTTACACATTTTCCCTGTGTGTTAATATCAGTAATGATGATTGTCGCATGATTAACTTGAATCTTATTCTGACCTGCCCCCAAACATATGATTCAACTATCGACTATTGTCGACTATTGGCCAGATTCAAAAATTCTGATTCGACTGTGAAAATCCTTAGTAGGGGACAGCCCTAGTTTTTATATAATAAATATACACAGTACACATACATGTGACCCTGGAGCACAAAACCAGTCTTAAGTCACTTAAGTCTCAATTGCAAAAATTTTTGGATGCGATTAATCGTTTGACAGCACTAACTTCTATACAGAACAGCTGACCGGGGTGTTAGCAAAATGGTCAATGAGCGAACTGACTTCTGACTCATCCCTGCTCTTTCTCGCTCACCTTATTAATATCTGCAGATGCATGCTGCATTTACAGTGTTTGTCGGTCTGTGATGGAGGCGTATATATGTGAGTTGTGTGTTGGCGGCTCTCTGATGTGTCTGCTCGCTGCTGTAAAGTGCAGAAGTGCGATTTGTCACAGTTCTGCCGTAGATATGCATTCTGTTGTGACAAGGCATCAGAGAACGGAACATTTTTTGTTTGACGTGACAAGGCTTTTCGAAACTACAAACCCTGTTTGTAGGGGACATTTAATTAGTGATCGCATGCATTATTCATGATTTAATGGCTCATGGGCAGGATTTTATCCACACTGGAGAGCATTAGCAGTGAGTAAGTGGTCTTATTATTGAAAACTTTACAAGACTAATGACTGGTGTTGGGTTTTTATTTGCTTGGGAAAGAAAGAAATCAAGTGAGACAGAGATAAATGTAGACCAGCACGGATCTGAGTCTAACTGCTATGCGCTGGCAAAATATTAGAGCATAAGTTATTAGAAGCTGCAGGTATTAAAGTAAAAGCATTCATTTTCTGCTAACATTATCATCTCGGACACACAGCACAGCTGAAGTCAAAACATATACTGTACACACACATACCGTATAGCCTGGAATTCCATCTTTTCCTGGCCTTCCCTGTGGAGGAGAAAAAACATTCCCATCAATCCTTGCAATCAAAACAACTATAATATCCATACATAACTAGATGGTCCAATGTGCACACATGTTTTGAGATGCTATAAGAAAACAACATTTTTATGATGTTCCTTCAGAAGTGAAAATGGAAGCATGTTTTCACCTCAGAGTATTGAGTGATTTAAAGCTAAAGCTAAGAGAGAGAAAAAATTTAATTCTGAAAAATACTTTCAATTTTGAAAAATAAATTTGCAGATATGTGAACCATTTGGTAAATGGTTGAAAAACACACTCTAATTCAGTCCACCCACCCATCATTTATCAGTCCATCTTCCTATCTATCGATTCATGCTTCCATCCATCATCTATTATATACTGTATCAATCATCCCTCCCTCCATCCATCTATTCATGATCTATCAATCCATCTTCCTATCAATTCATCCATCATCCAACCATCATATCCATCTATCCATGATCGATCAGTCCATCTTCCTATCTATTCATTCATCCATCTTCCTATCTATTCATCCATCCATCCATCTTCCTATCTATTAACCCATCATCCAACCATCACCCATCCATCCATGCTCTACCAATCCATCTTCCCATCTATTCGTCCATCCAACCATCCATCCATGATCTACCAATCCATCTTCCCATCTATTTGTCCATCCAACCATCCATCCATTTATCATTGATCTATCCATCCATCCATCCATCCATCCATCGTCCTATCTATTAATTTATCCATTTATCCTCTATCCATCCATCAATATATCATATACCAGTCATCTTTCAATCCCTCCATCATCCAACCATAATCTACCTATCCATCTATCTATCCATCCATCATTTTGTTATATCCATCTATACATCATCTATCCTCCTATTTATTCATCCATCATCTAACCATAATCCATCTATCTGTCCATCTATCCATGATCTATCAATCCATCTTCCTATCTATTTATCCATCTTTCTATTTATTATTTCATCATCCAACCATCATCCATCCATCCACCCACCCAATCCATGAATGATCTATCAATCCATCTTCATATCTATTTATCCATCTTCCTCTTTATTATTTCATCATCCAACCATCATCAATCTATCCATGAATGATCTATCAATCCATCTTCCTATCTATTCATCCATCCATCCAATTATCCTCTATCTATCAATATATCATATACCAGTCATCTATCAATCCCTCCATCATCCAACCATAATCTAGCCATCCATCTATCATTTTTTATATTCATCTTTTCATCCATCATCCAACCATTATCTATCCATCCATCTCTCCACAATCTATCAATCCATCTTCCTATCTATTCATCCATCATCCAACCATTATCTATCCATCCATCTCTCCACGATCTATCAATCCATCTTCCTATCTATTCATCCATTATCCAACCATAATCTATCAATCCATCCAACCATCCATCATCTATTTATTATTGATCAATCTGTCCATCGTTCATTCGATCCATCTATCCATTTTTCATCTATCCATCATTCATCCATTTATTCTCTATCCATCCCGTTATCATAAACCTATCATCTATGTCAGCAATGAAATTCATAAATGTGTCTAAAGTATCCACACACTTCCTGGTGGTATTATACGTCAAATTACAAAAGTAAAACGTGTTGCAAATACTATGTCAACTTTGATATAGTTTAGTTCATACTTGTTTAGTTTGGCACACATTGTTCCACTAAGGTTAAGTGTGAACAATTAGGACTCAAGCTACATAAACTAGGAATAAATCGCAAAATATAACACCTGGAAGAAACAGGAATTCCTCAGGGGATTTCTGTGTATTCAGTGGAGGCACTGAAGGCATTACGGCTGTGCGAATAACGAAGCAATTATATGAGACCCGTACAGCCACTGTACTCCTTCACTGAGACAGCCAATCAAACGTTTACCCCAGTGACTGCACTCATTACCACAGCACAAATCAGCCGGGTTTAACGGCACAGTACAGAGAAGAATACGAGGAGATTACTCTGTGCTATGAAGTGAGATATTACAGCCGAAAACATTTGCTGTGGTTTGTAGAAACAGAGCTCTGCTTTATGCTGCTATATCACACTATATTTGTGTCAATCACAGTAATTTAGCCAATCTAAACCTCTATATTTCCAGTTGTGTAGTATATGTGATGCTTGTTGACAGTGATTTTTTTCAGCCTCGGATCTCTAATTAGAAACATCGCAGACTCTGAAACAAACTATAGGCCAGTGAGCAGAAACCAAGAACTAATAAACTCCAACGGAATGTTTGTGTCAAAACTCTGAATTCACAGTCAAACTGAGAATCAATCAGTAGACTAATCAGTTAATTAAATCTGGTCTGCAATTCAAGGATGGATCAAACGTTGGATCAATCTGTTATAAGATCACAGAGTCGAGAACAGAAGACAGAAACTAATGAGAACTAAATGTTATTATACAAGGTGTAGATCACAGGTGCAGAATAATGGTTGATTATAGGTAGATCCAGGGACCTCCAGGGCCACAAAGGGGACCAGAGAAGATCTTAATTATTCAAAAAAAAAGAAAAAAAAAAAGAAGATATATCTCAGTTATATTATTATATCAACAGCCTGAGTTTTTGACAAAAAAATTGCTTATAGTTATATTCTCTTTAGGTTTATATTTGTCACAACATCATCAATAAATAAATATATATATAAATAATGCTGGGCAGTGATTAATTATTAATTACAGTAGTCAACATTCAAAGTGGATCAAAACCTTTCTTCAATACCCATTCTTGTATTAGGACAATTTTGGTGAACTTTTATGATCCACTTCAAATGTTGACTACTGTATACACATGTAAATATTTTCTAAATATATACTGTATGCGTCTTGATATATTCTTAATAAATATACTCAGTACACAGTACAAAAACTTTTTTGAATGTGATTAATCATGATTTGATGATTTTTTCCAGCACTAATTATAAATAAATCTGTTTTCATAATACAGGTGCTGGTCATATAATTAGAATATCTTCAAAATGTTGATTTATTTCACTGATTCCACTCAAGAAGTGAAACTTGTATAAATGTATACATTCATTTCACACAGACTGATAAATTTCAAGTGTTTATTTCTTTTAATTTTGATGATTATAACTGACAACTAATGAAAACCCCAAATTCAGTATCTCAAAATAAATTGGAATATTACTTAAGACCAATACAAAGAAAGAATTTTTAGAAATCTTGGCCAACTGAAAAAAATTAACATAAAGTATGAGCATGTACAGTACTCAATACATAGTTGGGGCTCCTTTTGCCTGAATTACTGCAGCAATGTGGCGTGGCATGCAGTCGATCAGTCTGTGGCACTGCTCAGGTGTTATGAGAGCCCAGATTGCTCTGATAGTGGCCTTCGGCTCTTCTGCATTGTTGGGTCTGGTATATCACATCTTCCTCTTCACAATACCCCATAGATTTTCTGTGGGGTTAAGGTCAGGCGAGTTTGCTGGCCAATTAAGAACAGGGATACCATGGTCCCTAAACCAGGTACTGGTAGCTTTGGCACTGTGTGCAGGTGCCAAGTCCTGTTGGAAAATGAAATCTGCATCTCCATAAAGTTGGTC
>JAUMHE010000062.1:17007580-17036498 GCA_032359235.1 Enteromius mattozi | reverse complement strand
CACATTTTAAAAGTCTATCTGTAAGCAAAACAAATGCAAAACTGATATTATTTAACATGGATTTTAATTGATTACATTTGATTTATTAATAATTCACATTACAATCCATAATGTATTAATTAGTCACACTAAAATGCATAAAAGCTGCACACCAACACCAAATTTTGTTTATATTCATCTGTAATTCCACTTCCACTGTCAATATCTTATTTCAAATGAGTCTGCAATTATACATGTAATGTATAACCTCTTTAACAGAGGTTAACAAGATAAAATCCCACTTAATATACAATTCAGAATTCCCATTCCCTTTATTTAATTACAGTAATTAAATAAGATTTTTAAGCATTCTTAAAGGGTTAGTTTTAACGTATGTGATGTAATCAGCCTTGTTTACATCCAGGGGAAAGCACGCGCATGTACGCAATCTGCGGCTGTTTACGCCTAGAGGAAAGCGTACACATATGTTGTGATAATATCTAAAATGGCAGAAGGCGTAAGTCACAGGAGAAAAATGGTAGAGTAAATGATGTAATTTTTGTTTTCTTTGTGCAAAAAAGTATTCTCTTAACGTCACAAAAGAGAAGTCGAGCCCTTGATGTCACATGGAATGTTTTACTGGTGTTTTCACTATGTTTCGGGATCTGGCATAATTTCAGTTGTATTGCTGTCTATGGAGGGTCAGATGGCTCTCTGATTTCATCAAAAATATCTTAATTTGTGTTCTGAAGATGAACGAAGGTCTTAAGGGTTTGGAACGACATGAGGGTGAGTAATAAATCACAGAAATTTCATTTTTGGGTGAACTAACCCGAATTCTGAATGGTTCTTAGGATGCTGACTTTGTAGACCATAGACAGCAACAAAGCATGCTAGGTTGTTGAAAACAGCCTAAACAGAGCTCTGTTAGACATAAAATATAAACACCAAAGTGAATAGAGTCAAATTGAACCACTTTTTAAAATGGCAGCCAAGAGTGCCTCTAATTTACCCTATTTCCCCCAATAAAACAAGACTGAATATTACATTCGAAAACTAATTTTACCCTTTAGCACACTAGTGAGCTAATATATCCCGACTCTGCATGCTGACACAATCCAGATCAAATGTTCTCCCAATCACAAGCGTCTTGATTGTTTAAATGAAGTTCAATCGAAATTTAAGTGTGCTTTGTGTAAGTGTGGCTTCTTCCAACTGCGGAATGTCAACAGGAAGTGTCACATCCCACTTAAAACAGGTTCAGCTGAGGATAAACCGAAACAAAGCACCCTGAGGGACTTGTAAGCAGCTCCTCGAGTCTATCGCAGAGAGGAGGGAGATTGGAGAGTGTCCTCTTTCAGACCTGCTGATAAGGGTTTAGCATTTCCAGAGTTCTGGGCGGTCTGGTAAAGATGGCCCAGGAGGGAATACACTCTTGTTCTTCATGGAAAGGAAGGACACATTACATACAGGCTAGATAAGTGTGCGTGTCGCTGCGTTGATAAGCTAATCGGATGATTCCGCTAGGGCAGAAAAGCTCTTTTATATGTATTTCTCTTTTTTTCCTGTTAAAGTGCTGCATTTCAATTACCCCTTCTTTACAAGCAGTTACTTTGTTGACTATGTGTGACGGGTTTGTTTTGCACTTCTCCCTTTGGGCTGCTGTCATTGTCTGAGTTTCAGATTTATGTCTGTGTGGCCGTGATCCGTCCTTCAATTCATGCAACTCAATTCAGGGGCGGACAGCAGCTTAACCGAATCAATGTAGCTTTTTTTGTGTATTGACATTTAAACTTCATTAAAAGTGCAACAACTGGTTCCCCGTGGTGGATTACGTTCAGAGAACTACTTATTTCAAGTGGAATTTAATTAAAAAAATATGATGCATACCGGGGGTCCTGGTGGTCCAGGTTGACCTGTAGTAGCCGCTCCATTCTGTAAATAATAATAAGGATTTCTTACAGTTCATGAAGTATGAACAATATGACCAGTGTGGTTAAACACTAAAATAGAGATTGTGTTTTAGTATCAGGTGAAAGTTTTACCTGAAGTTTATAGAGACTGCTCATCCCATTACCCTCTGCATATGGGGCACCCTTAAAACAGAAACAAACTTAATTTGAGCTTAAAATTGCTTTTTTGTTTGGTTTTCTGGGGCCACTGATGTAGTTATGAAAGTATGGCTGTCAAATTAATGTTAAAGTATTGCATACAGTACACATTTTAATTTTTCATTTCATTATGCTATTTTGAAATGAGTTGGAGTGTTGATTTCACAGGTTTCATGTTTATCAAAATCACTCTAATATTAATAATAATAATATTAATCTAATATTGAATGTAATATTAAGGTTTTAACCTGTACTGGTCCCCAATTTAACTCTTCTAAAGCCTGATATTTGGAATACAAATGTCAGAGAAATCAAAATTTCTTAAAAAAAAAATTATATATAAATAAAGATACTTTTAAAGCCTGCTGAATTATACTGTTGTTCACATTTTAAAATGATTTTTTAATACAATATTATGTATGGGGAAGTTGTTTCAGTCCAGTAATTCCACTTAAGCCAACATGTGAAGGGGAACAATTTTACAATTACACAAAAAAATCTATTATGTAAATTCTGTATTTAATCAAATACGCAAATCACTTTAAATATTATTTTTACCTGAAGTGTCCTATTTTTCTATGTAAAATAATTTTTTCCCATTCCATCTTTATACACAGAGATAACTTTGAATAAACCACATGTAGGCTAATTAAAATGGATAAATTCTGTTGCACTATCAAAAATTGCTTAGCTTTTGACAAAACTCCAGCCATTTGATGCTAGATTGGAGCGGAGCTATCTGTTTAGTGACCAATGAAAGACAGAGGGAAGAGTTATGGAAACCTGCAGGAAATCATTCATTATATTTTCAATTACGTTCGCAATTCCTAGTGGCGTAGAAAACGCACACTTTAATTCAGAACTTACAGGAGGTCCGGGAGGTCCGGGTCTGCCTTGCTGTCCATCGCTGCCCTGGAACAAAAAGACATTTCTTTTCTTTACATGCATAACACGAACTGCCTCTCCAAACAAAGTATATGATTTCATTGAGAGTCAGGGCCAACGCCACACTGCAGTGTTAGCAAATGTTGTGAATTATAACAGGTTTCAGACAGAGCATTTGGAAGTTTAGAGAATAGACTCAATGCCCCTTGGCTCTATTGGGTTGGCTCTCAGTGGAGCCGATCAGCTGATGAAAACCGATGAAAAATGCCTCTATTCCCTTTCTAGTGCCTATCTGCACACTGCAGGGCACACCACCAGCTCGTCGAACACATTGAGCAGCGTATTCGCTATCTGTTTGTGAGAGTATTACTTCAACCATTTATCAGGCAGTGTGTGACTCATACAGATGCAGATGGGTCAAAGAACTATACTGTTTGGAAAAGCTAAAGAGAGAAATAGATGTGGCTTACATTGTTTTTATCCCACTCTGAAATTCAGTTTGTTGTAAATATAACATTTAGGATGATACACATGCAATAAAAAATGTACTCACTAACATGTTGTGCTAAACCTGTGTAACTTACAAAATAAGCTATTTAAAGATACGCTATATTTCAGGCCTTCTGAGAACATCTGATCATTTCGTGAAAGAAATGGCACAATTTTAATTCATTGTTTTTTTCAACAGCAGCCCTCGAAATCTAGTGTTCCCTTATTCACTTGACAACGTCCATAAACTTGTATTCTATAGAAATGCAGCATAATCATCTCGCTTGTGTTCTACAAACAATTATACTATGCCTGGGCTTGAAATAGCACTTTTTTAAATGGTCTTAATATTATTTTAAAATCTTAAAGCAGAATTTATCACTGGATTATGCTTACCCGTTCTCCCTTTGGTCCTGAGGGCCCAACAGGTCCTGGTCTGCCAATCAGTCCCTAAATGCAGAGGAATATGCATAAGGATAATTTTAATTAGATACATTGCTGGGGGGGAAACAAAACAAAACAAGCAAAAAGAAACCAAAAAAGATTACCAAGGAACTAAACTAGCCACTATATAGAAACTACAAAGTCATGATAATATTTATTTTTGCTGGAAGTTTCTAACCTGTGGACCCATACGGCCTGTGGATCCAGGCAATCCTGGAACACCTGTGGACCCCTGGGAACAGATTAAAATAATTGTAGCTATAATTGATAATTCATTCTCTATTGCTGGAGCTCATCAACTGTGAGCTTGAGAATAGATTTCAACAAAATGTAAATGAAAATTTGTCTATTGGACAGTATATTATTCTATCCAGTGTCAGCATTGTTTCAAATGTGAATTCATAAACATATTATTATATATATTTAAATACATGTTTAAACAGCAATCTACTCAAACAAATTAAATCACTTCATTTCAGATGCACAGACTGGAAAATAAAGCGTTTAATGCAGCAGTATAATAGTCAACTGTGACACATCAGACAAGTCCACCAACTGTAATTATACTTTGTTGTATAATTCTAAAAAACTCACCTCATCACCCTTGTCCCCCATTGGACCAGGAAAGCCTCTCTCACCCTTCACTCCCTATATGACAATAAGACAGATGAACAGTTGCTGAGACAGAAAAAGTACACTTTCGTGATTTAGTTTTTCTCTTAGGATGCTCTCATACATTATTAATGCTTATCTCTGGCCTCAGTTCTTGTCTGTCACTAAACAGCTATAATGTACAGTATGCAAACCATTTTTTTTCTATAATTGTTGCACCATTTGTAATACATTTACCCTGTTATGCCTTGTTGTAACAGAGGAAATGCACCAGAATTACAGCTAAAGGGAAGATTGTGGATATATCTGGGGCTTGTGTGTCTGCCAATCACACGATTCTCTTCTCTAATCTCTGATTTAGGGCGGCTTACCTTGGGACCCTCTTTTCCGGGATTACCAGCTGGGCCCCGAAGACCCTGATCCCCCTGTCAAAGCCAACACAGAACGTAAGGAGCCAGATCCACAGGACAGACATAAGAATATGTAGCGGACCAGTAAAGTATCTGAACACTTAGGTCAAAGTTAATGTATGATTGTCATCATGTTAAAAAAAAGATCAATAAAATGGGATTAATATTAAAGAATGAGAATACAAGGTTTTACAGTATTGGAAGTATTGATTTCAAGTTCTTGTAACTGTGGACCGCAGAAGTAAAATTAGTTCTGAGTAAATGTCTAGTATCATTGTGTGCAAATGCAGATTCATTTGCAGATTTTGTGGTTATCCAAAACAAAAACATGCAAGCATTTGGAATATTTTTAGAGCCAAATCTTAAAAACTTTTTTATACACATGCATATCTAATAACTGGATTGCAGAAATGTCTGGTGTATTATAAACAAATCATTCATTGCATCAGCCAGAAAGGATGACAGCAATCAGTGCTAGAAAATCTCAGGTGGAGGAACAGAATTTTAATTAGTGAGGAGATTAAATGTGTTTGCAGACATTTTTACCTTTTCTCCATCCATTCCTGGGATACCTGGAGCTCCAAGGGAACCTTTTTCTCCTTTCTGCCCTGGCAATCCTGGTACTCTGGTCTGACACACACTGCAGGCGTTCTGCCAAAATCAAAAACACACACAAAATGTAAGGTGCAGAAATCGGACTTTCTCTCTTTTAATCTCTTTCTTCTTCTGTTCAGATAAACCCAGGATGCAACGCATCTCAAAATGAACCTTTTTTGGTTCACATATTTAGAAAGAGCCCATTATATATAGATTAAATGATGCAGGTAAGAAAAATCAATGTTTAAACATTTGAAAAAAATATCAAAGCATATAAACCTACAATTTGGCAGGAAAAATTTGCTTTATTTTAGTTTTAAAATGCATATACAGCTAAGTGAATCGCAATGTATAACACATAGTAAATTACTGATCTAAAAAAAACAATTAAACAAAATATTTTTATATTTTTGCATTTTATATATATACATACATACACATACACACATATATATATTTTTTCTAAATTGTGTCAGATGTTAAATTGTGTCAGTTGCAGAAACAAAAAAATGATAGATTCCTCCAAATGGAGGAAATATTAATATAAAACATACTGCCCTTTAGTAAAAATGTGAATAATATGCAACGTAAAATTTTTACAAATAGTACTGTGCATTTGTAAATCATTTTTCTCATGTATCTTTATATTTAAACTTAAAATGGTTTAAAAATTCTTACATGATTCAACTTTTTTAATGTTTTGTTATTTTGACAAGTGACATTTTTATGATTGTGTCATAAATGCTTCGTTATAATTGTATAGTAGATATTCGTAAATATTATGAGAAGGATTCATTTCACATCTTCTAAAAGACAACTGAAGTAAAATGTGGCACTGTTTACCTCATTCTTACTGTGTTAAAACACTAAACAGACTTCCTTATTTGTCTTCATGAGCTCTACACAGGTTTATCTGCTTCTGTATACTGACATTCATTTAATCTGTGTAAGATTTATGTTTGCCCAACTGTATATACGCTTTTACCAGCTTGCAGAGGCACATGTGGTGTGGCAGTCAAGCTTTGCCCACTGCTAAAAACACTAAAGGTCAAACCCAGACATACAAACAACTCTCAGGCAGAAAACTTGATAAAAGGCATGCATTAGGGAAGTACTATTTTTTTTTTTTTCCCAAAGCCTTTTTTCCCTAGATTTGAACCTTGCCAGCCTGATGCATTCACCTCAATACATTTGCCCACTGATACAGAGAGAAACAGGAAAAGTAGAAGTGAAGGTGCTTTCAAAAGTGGTTTTGAAACTTGGGGGCTAAGTAAGCAACCTTTTTCTCTTCTGCTCTTTAAGAGTGAAACTGTATACCCGTGAAGCATAATCAATGGTTTACCGTAATGGGTCGCAAGGATTGCGTTGACATTTCACATCGAACACACTTTTCGTACCCAGCACCAGCGTGTCTCTGAAGGTAGCAATTTACTAGTGCATTAGTCCGACCTGCTCAATAAGTGCAGGGTGATTCAGGAACCACATTTATATTTGCGTTCTTTGTGTAAGACTGACAATTAGCAAATTGCTTGTGACCGATATATAGCACTAGAGGTTTAACATTAGAGGAGAAAACAGGAAATTCGTACGCGAATTCAAAAAGAGTCAGAACATATGACCTGAGTGCTTTGACATTTTTAGATTTCGATATAAAACTGTTAGCTTCATTAAGTAAATACCATTAATTTATTTAAAGCACTATTTTACCCAGCAATTAAAATAGACAATGTCATAGCTGCTCTATACCATAAACAGTGAATGATAATTCATGCTGCAAAATTAGCAAAGCTTTTTATAAAAAAAAAATTAAAAAGTAAAATATATGTGTAATTTATTTACTGACATGACTCAAGCTCCAATTCAAACCCTGCATAAACTTGATTGTTCTTTTGACATTTAAGTATGTTTTGATGCATTCCCTTTCCTTTGTGTATGAAGACGCATCAAATCCAAACCGGAGATGAATTACAGTACATAAGTTACTGTAAGTAGCTCTGTGTGTTGTTGTGGTTGACAGTTTAGTCCTAAGAATCTCACTGCCTCATTTTTTGAGCAAATGGGCATTTATCTTGTCAGAAGTTTCTTCAGTCGGGTAAGGATGAATGCATGATGCCCGAACAGAAACATAAAGAGCAGTGGAGGAGGAAGACAGAACAGACAGTACTTATAAGGAGGAATTAAAGAGAGAGAGAGAGAGCTAAGAGTGAAAGTTAAAAGAATGTGTCTTTTTCTAAGTGCTGAATATACATGAATGTAAAAAGTTTGAAAGAGAGCAACACAGCCAACAATAATAATTTATAACGGTCTTAAAAAGACCTATATTTTAGATAAAATTGGGCTTTATATTACCTCTCGCTATATTCTGTCATTTGTGTTTTGTTACTGAAATATTGTGTGAAATAGGAAAGGCAATCTTAAGGTTTAATACAGGGGAAAAAATGCTTCCTCTAGGTTACACGGGGTAAGATCCGTCTTAAGATCCACACGCAATCTGACTGAAGGGAACAGAGTTTTAAATAGATTTTTTAAACATCCTCGGTTTGAGATGTCAGGTTTCAAAGTCTGCAAAAGTTTTGCTGATATGCAACTCAAAGGATACTTTTTGGGTTCAGACCTAACTGTAAATTCAGCATCTTTTATTTATTGTTTTAGTTCTGTTCATGATAATTCATACTATTAATATTTAGCATCCGCTGCAGTGAGAACAGATAGCTGGATGAAACGGTACCTTTAGTAACATCCCCATGTCTCCAACAATAGGTAGTGCCGTCTGGAAAAAAGAAACATTTAGAGCGTTTAGATACAACATTAGAAAAAGACACGCAATACAAACACAGTGCTATGTCGAAAACATATTCTAACAATTTAAAAATAAACCAACTGTACATATTGTACGCAACTGTATAGTAACCTTACGCTTTTAGGAATGCTGAGAAAAGGCAAAAAAAGTATTTTATATATATATATGTATATATATAGGTTACAAACCGGTTCTCCAGGGGGTCCAGGGGGTCCAGGTCTGCCTTGTGGGCCTGGAGGTCCCTTTCAGATAAAGACACATTCAAGATATTTAAGAATTCTTTATATTAAATAATTCACAGATAAACAAATATATAAATATCTTGTTATTTTCACCTTTTGACAAATTTGGACTGAAAAAAATGAAAGTACTTCTCACCATAATTCCTGGAGCGCCAAGCAGTCCTGGAGGTCCACGAGGACCCTGTGAATATACCACCATCATGTAAATTCACTTGCTTCAACATTTTAAAAACAAATATATTCGATCTCTGTCTTAACTTGTAGACGACTTTACAAAATATGCAATATCAACGTGTAAGTATATTTTGCACAATGATGTATAATTGACATGCTCGGTCTACATGTAATTGCTGTTTTGATGATCCTTTACCTGAATTCCTGGTTCTCCTTTAGATCCCATCAGACCCTATAGAAAATAAATAAATGAACAAAAATGTGAACTGTAATAAATGCAGGTGTCTTAGAAATATTGTTTTCATGAGCAAAAATGCTAAACTCTAAAGCCACTCGGAAAGCTTTTATATAATGTTATCTTTGTGGTTGTCTGTGGGAAACGTGGGATGAAGAAACAATAATGCACACTGTGAAAAGTCATTGTCGTTGCAAACCTGTATGACTCACTGGAACAGAACAAAGCCTTTGCCAAGTTCCAATTCTGACAAAAAGGACCATGACAGTTGTTCATTTGACTTGTACACTTTTGATGCTGTATATTTTTGTACGTGGAACAGACTGAAACTTCAGCTTTCATGTTCCAAAAAAGAACGTTTAGAACAACATGAGAGTGAGTAAATGACTATTTTCTGTTTTGTGCGAACTATTCTTTTAAATGAAGACAATGTTTGTGAAGTTACTCTCAAACAGGTACTTACAGGGGGTCCAGTGATTGCAATACCAGGATCTCCTTTTTCTCCTGCATCTCCTGGGACTCCCGGTACACCTCTCTCTCCCTGGTAGAGTGCAAAAAAAACTCATTCATCCAAACTAAATTCACTCCAAAACTCACAAAACACAGTCTAGTAGTGCCGGTTTATGTAACAACGCTTGGCTGGATAATTATTGTGTTTTAAAATGAATTTGTTGCCATAGCAACATCATGAACATCTTCAATCAGAATGTAGTAATATATTTAAAATTAAACCCTTACAAAAAGATGCTTACACGGCAGTAAAATAAGAGCTTTAAGCGTTCTGCATAAGCAAATCATTTATGACAGCAGGTAACTGGCTTAAATACATTTTCAGGGTTTAATACAAGTTAAGCTCATAGGAAATTCCAACTCAAACTGTATTTCACAAATTTGGCATTGTTTAAAATTTTAGGAACTAGTCAAAATGTTTTTTTGTGGTAATCGACATTGTCACAGACACAATTGGATATGAAGTTGAACTCGAAAAGTAGCTTTAATTATTCTCATTCCTTATCACATCATAAAACGTGGACTAAAAGACAAAGCAAAGCACAGGAAAATATGGCTGATATGAACTCAGGGGATGTTCCTTTACAGATAAACCTCACAAGCGCAAAATTGAATACTCTCACAGTGACCTACCTTAGGGCCCCGCAACCCCCGAAGACCAGACGCGACCTCCTCCTAGAGATGAAATACAAACACAAACAGAGACTGTGTTCTTATAACTTGCATAAGACTCAATTTCAGCCAGAAACTTTTATAGAAACACATCTAAAAAAAAAAGAAAACAATGCTTGAGAATATAAAAAGTGGTGATGCTACTAAAACAGTGATAAAAGAACAGTGTAGCATTTTATCTAAATAAATAATTCACTTTTCTTCACCACTTTAAATTAGTAGCTTGCAACTTGACAAGATACAATATCAAGCAGCTCCCTCAACGTCGCTAAATATTGCACATTGAGTTTGGTGCAATTCACAGCAAATTTTTTAATTGTTTCTCTCGGTGTGATTTGCAAGTGATACTGTAGGAGCCGACAATGTGAAAGAGTTACAGTAAGCATTATTTGCTATACACCACTGATGGAAAATTGATTTTTGCGGTCAGCAAGAATTAGATTAGCAAGTAGTTTTCGCACTGCAGAAGCTGTCACAGCAGGCAGGTAAACAGACTTCTTGCATCTTATGAAGTCAAAATACAGGACACTTATGGTATAGTGAACCGATTAAATGAACACGGTAAGGCCCTTGTGAGACTGACTCAGAAGTGGTTATGAAGTGATAACAATAGAAACAACAAAATATTAATAAGAATAAAGCTACTACTAATAAAGCAGAATGAGACCAGGAGTGTATGTAAATGGTGTCAGATTTGATTTCACTCTTTCACTTCACTCATGGAAATTTCCCCGTCTTTCTCTTTTCCACTAAATCAGAACAGACAAAGGTGGCTGACGGCTTCATGCTATATTGATTTCAGTCCAGCAAACCATCATTCAACTGGTCAACAAGTTCTCAGTCTGCCCACCACCCATCTGTCTATATGCTTCATGCTGGATGACTCACCACCTTTACAGTTAATATGCAGTTTATCGCCTTCCCTCGCAAACAAAAATCACTTCTTAAGTCAGAGTTCAGCTGGCACTTAACTAGCATGAAATAAAACGCAATAGCAAACCACAACCATACAATCAATCCCAGTGGGGAGAGAATTAAAAATCTAGGTCTGTCCTACATTTGTTCTTGTTCAAGAGGATGATACACTCAGCCATATGTTACAATAAGAAACAACATTGAAAAATGTCAATTTTAGTGTTTATGCCATTACATTAAAACTACAAATGTGACCCTGTAACATCTCAGGACAGCTGACAGGTGTAATATTAGGAAGGCACAGCAAAAGGTGTTTTTAACCCTCTGGGTTCTGAGGTGATTTTGGGGCCCTTGATGTTTGGATGCTCTGATATTTGTGCTTTTTTCAGCTACTTATAACATATTATTGACCAACCTGTATTTTTCTTGTAATCAGCACAAACTGTTCTACAATAATAGGCTATGTGACCAAAATGAATTTACATGTTTGCATTTTTTAGGAAAAAAATATTATGCATGGTTTCAATTTGATATACGTCACAATAGGGAACAAAATACTTCTTTTGTTTCATGTCAACTTTAAATTATACACTTCATCCAAAACTAGATAATTGACCACTTCTATAACACCCCAGATTATATCAACAGAATTAGCTTCTACCAAGACATAAAGAAGAAATAATAATAATAAAAAAAGATTGGACCAGACAATGGCTCTGAAAGAACAGGATGAGAAATGTGAGATTTCTGAAAGTATCTTTGCCGAAGTATGAGACATTGTTGAGATTTCTTTTAAAACTTCAAATGAAACCTTAAGATTAGTAGTTTTTACTTAGATGAGAGAAAACGGAGAAGTAGGAGACTAAAGCAGGGTCTTGATTTGCTTCTCACTGGTTTCGAAGAGAAACAACTGAGCTATTTTACAGATCTCATAGCTGATTTTTCTTTCTCATGGCTTGGACAGCTGACAGGTGTACCATAAGGGTGGCAAAGGCGTTTACCAAAGCTGTGAATTAGCATGAACAGTATTTCATTGTCAAAGCTGAATACAAGGAGCTGTCATCAATAACCCGGGCTGCTGGCGGAGGAAGAATGCGTGTGCACCAACGTGTCGCAGATTTACAGGTGCATAACATCATTGTCAGTGTGCCTCTTAAATCGGAGCTGTCATCAAAGCGGTGGGATGTTGGATAAGTGTTGAGTGATATTCTGTTTGTGTCTTAAAGGGGTGCTGAAAGAGAAGATACTGAGTGGGGAAAATGGAGGTGAAGTGAAAGAGGTAAACAGAAATGGTGTTGTGCACCTACCCCATTGCAAGGTCCGACAGAGCACGGCTCACCAGGTTCACCCTTGAGGCCCGGGGGTCCTATCGGTCCAGGCTCTCCGCCTGCATCGCCCTGCAAACACATACCGACTGCTGGCATTTAGAGTCCCTGTCACCTCAGGTTTGTCATTTGACAGGTTGAGGAGCACCACACAAATGCGCACACATGCCTGCCTTCACGCGCACATACAAAACAAGTGCTGGACGTAAATATCACAGACATCTGGGGCAAATGCCACCAACCTGGAAATCACCTCACGCAGCTTCAGAAGTGAGATGAGAGACTATAAAAAAAGCAGTCTAAACTGAACATGCTAGGCTGAACATGCTCATATATTAGACAAGCTGTAGTTATTGTGTGAACTGACTATTTTGAGTGTGTTTTTTTTTTTTTTCACAATTTTTCAGTCATCTGAACAAAATACTTGCAAATTTAAATTACTATTGCAGGAAAATGTACTACAGGCCCCCTCCTACCATGATGTAATATCTTAGTCTACTGAAAAATAGGACCAACGTAAGTAATTGTAAATATATACAACGTTTACATTAGAAGAATTTATTATTTTTTTAAATACCTGAAGAGTAAATAATTATAAGCTGAAATTATTAAAACAATTAATGAAATACAAAAAAATTATAAATAAATTACAAAAGCACAAAAACACTAAAACAAACTAAAAAATAAAATTTAAAATAATAAAAGAAATACTACAATAATATACAAATAACAATAAAATAACACTGATGCACATTCATTTTGTTGCACTGTTCTATTTTAAAGGCTATTTTACTTAATCACTCATATTAATATTTTCATTACTTTAAATACTACATGCTCAGTATAGCTGTTACTCGAAGATAAGGAAGATTCTGGAAATACATTTTTCAAAGTGTACAACCATCCTTTAGTTTTTCATATCATCTGAGAATCAATTTTGCTGTAGGCCAAGTCTTCAGAACAAAGGTAGTTTGTTATGCTTTAGACTAGATTTCCAGTTTCCTTATACTTTCCAGTATCTCTACAGACATGTCACATTTTGCCTTCCAAAGGACCCCAACAAATAACAAACACAAAGCAGTAATTCTCTGAGACACCACAGCGACCCTACTATCGATCTTAACTCTGAAACCATTTCAGCATCCAGCTTTTTATCTCCTTACAGCTGGTGCAAACTATCGAGATGTACAAGCAAAACAGCTCAGTGAAGTCTAGTGTGAACAAATTGTACCGAACATGACCTAGTGCTTCAACATATGCAGAAACAAGGAACACATCACATTAGAAACATGCGGCCCCAGTCACAGAGCACTCTTGCGTACCTTTTCTCCTTTCATTCCATCTTTTCCAGGCAATCCTGGCTGACCGGGAGAGCCCTGGAAACATCAGAAAAGACAAGACACACGCCTGTCAGCTTTATCTGTTCCCGCTTTGTTCGTTTAATTTGATCCCTAACATCCCCCATCCCTGTGTTCCCATCTTTTTTGGAATAAAGGCAGATGCTCGTTAGCAGAAGCAGGTGCCGAGAACAGATTGTGATGCTAATGCTGTTTCCTTCCACACGTAGAGAACTCAGATGTACCCGTCCCTGCAAATTAATTTTCAGATTACCGATTGATTACTGATTGTCTGTGCAACAATTTACAGCTCTGCATCCTCATTTTTCTCGCCTCTGTTATTTATACGTGCATCGTCTTTTTCTGTTTGTGAGAGAGCAAGTGGAAAAAACTAAAAGGATGTGGAGTGTGTGATTAAGATAAAACTAGACTTTTATATTTTCGTGTGTGGTACTGTGAAGACTCTTTCAATTGCACAACAGGCTCTTCATGGTGTTCTTTAGAATTAGAAAATGTTCTTCATTCTAAGGAACCCAAAACTGTTCTTATATGGCATTACTCCATAATACTCCATAACTCATTTTTAGAATCTTTATTCATAAATATAATAAATCAGATAGATGAGTTTGTTTCTTTCTTGTATCTTGGAACATATCTGGAGAAATTTAGCATATATATATACTTGCTCACTAATGGACACTCCAATGACTGTTTAAATAACTAATAAAAAAAAAAGGTCACAATAATCCACATGACTCTTAGCAGATCAATGTCTTGTGAAGTGAAAAGCTTTGTGTTTATATTAAACTAATACATAAAATCATTGCTTCTGGCTAAAATTGTCTTCTATCCACACTATTGCTCTTTCCACTGAATCAGTAGAGCACCATTTACAAGTGAAATCAGTCCATTTCTAAACAAATATGTTGGTGGATTTTGATGATAAAAGCAGAGGATGGACTTTTTTACTGGAGGAAGCATTATTATGTATTACAGGCAAGAAACTGTTTGGACATTCATTCTGATGGAACCTATTCACAACAGAGGATCCATTGGTGAGCAAGTGAAGTAATGCAAGTGATCTTCTTTAAGAACGTATGACATTCTGGTCCCAGGTTGCCTCATTTAAAGTATTTTATCATGCATTTTCTTATTTGCCTGCCAAATGTGTACTTTTGATCAGCGACAAATTCTACCCAAGCAGCGTGGAACGAGCTGAACTGAACTGAACTATTTCCTGCTTACCAGATCTCCTGGAAGACCGCGGAGGCCAACGGGGCCAGGCGGACCCTGTTTTCCCTGTAAGAACACAAACACATGTTGAGATCTCTTCATATGAACAGGTTTGAAACTATGTCCTTAGCTAAAAACGTGAAATCAGTTTGTTTAATTCTGAGAGAGAGCTAATGAAAACGTGCTTTGAAAGCTCTTGTTTCAGGTACTCAGGCTGTTTGGCATTTTAACTGTTTGCTATTCTGAGAGGTCCCTATCTGTGACCTTAACTAAAATGAAGGCCGCAATCAGATGCTTTTTGTGACCTTGGTAACATGCCACAAGCCACTGAACCCAGCAAGAACTGATTGCAATAACCACCCGTAAGAAAGCGTTTGGCACTGGTCAGTACATCAGAGAGATCACAGCAGACCTGCTATCCTACTGGTCAACCACGCTGACAAGGTCCGCAATAATTCCATCACACCATAGTAGAGAGACTTTAATGTTCTTTCTATCTTGGTTAAATAATAATGTGTCAGCATGGAGGGTTTATAGAGACAGGAAGTTCATACCTCAAGTCCTGGTGACCCTGTCAGTCCAGGCAATCCAGTATTGCCCTTTATCAGAGTTAAAAAAGGAAATAAGAAAGAAAATAAAAATACACTCATAAAAAGAGAGGAGAAAATGTACACTTTTTAAACTTTTTTTTAAACTCACAGACTTTCAACTTTAAATAACAAGCTGTTCCTTTGATGTGCATTACATCAGAATTTTCACATTTGGTGCACTTTATTTACCTGTAGACCTTTTGTGCCTTCAGAACCTTTTTCACCCTGGTGAAAGAAGAGAAAATGCTGACTGCAGTGCATGAAATCACTTTTTTTTTTTTTTTATGTTTTTATTTTGAATGAAATCACATTTTGAACAGTAGAACAGTCGAACAAGAGACCAAGGTCGAAAAATATATTTTTATGTGTCCATGCTTTCAAAATGTTTCCTTTTAAAAGGTCCCTCTTTTTAAAACCTTTGTGTCTCTACTAACATCTGACAGATTAAAGAGAGAGCTGGATTGAGCGTTTTGATTGACTGTCCACTTTATTGATTCAGCATAGCTTTCATATTTTCTTTTTCATTTTAACACAAGGCTGCCAAAATTGGTATAAGTTCAACTTTTTAAATGATCATACGGTCTGTTGTGGATGCATGACATACAACACTAATGTCTGGCTACATACCTGGTCTCCTTTCTCTCCTTTCTGGCCTTTCTCACCTCCTTCCCCCTCGTGGATTATATAGAGAAAACAGGCAAAACAATAGATAGAGATTATTAATAAAGGAAATGCATGGTTACACAATAATAATAAATAAAAAAAAAAGCATACAGCGGCAGTCGGTTGACCATGTAGGCTATAGAATGTTTAAACAGCACGTCTAAGTGAAAATAATTTCCTAATGCATTGCAAAAGCAAATCTAGGATTAACGTAATTAAACATGGATTTAACTTTTTAGGATAATAACAATAATAATAATAGTAGTATACATAATACTGATTCATATACATAATATAATGGTAGGATGTAAAATGAATAAATATTTTCAATGTTTTTCTGTCTGATAATTTTGAATCAAAGATTGGCAAAAATAGTATAAAAATAAAAGAAACAGTGTTTCACTAAAATATTATTTTAATTTTAAATTAAAAATATCAGATAAAACACAAAACAAAAGCATTTTCACTAGTGGTTTTAAACATAGCATAGTATTTTAATATATGTATATATATATATATATATATATTTTTTTTTTTAACTTACAGGTCCAGGAAGTCTTAGTCCATGTGCTGTCATTACCTTAATAAAGAAAAAATACAATAATATGTTAGCTTATGCTGTTACAGAACACTACCATACAGGGTACATGTTTTAAAACGAACTCAGGACCTGCAAAAAGAAGTTGGTGCTGAGTTTTTTTAGTTTGTTAAGGGGAAGACCAGGTATCAAAAATCATTAGAAAGACCTTATCAGTTATGATTTAATGCTTTCTCATGTTCCGCTCTTAGATCTCAATTCAGTGATAACCTCAACATCTCTACACAAGCATAAAATGGAAGCTTCCTGCCTGGATGGCCTCTATGTGAGAGATTAACATTAATCCAGGGCTTATGGCATTTAAAATGGCAAGAGCCTTTTACTGCAACAAGAGGCCTGAAAATATGGACCCTAAAGTGCCTTTTCAAGCTCTGCTACGTAGAGGTGGATTCTGAATCTGCTTTACGGCTTTCCATTTTCCCATTAACTTCCAGCTGGTTTAATAGCCTGTCAATCATTGTGACGGCTTTCAGTCAGCAGTGAAAGACAGATTGTTTTGTTAGATGTATCCGTGGATTCATCTACTGCGTTTCATGTGTTGTAAAACAGAAGTCTATGAATAAAGATGAAACAACAGGAGGCCTGATGTAACTTTAAGACAAAGTTGGTCTAAAGAATGAATAGTAGAATTTTTCCTGTTTTGTACATTTATTCATTGTGTTGAATAAATGCATGTAAAATACATGAGCTCTGCTCCAAAACCTAGTGAGCTGCCTATCTGAATCTCTTTACAGGGAGTTGCCTGCAAATACATCATTTTTGGTAAAATGGACCTAACAAGTGACTGATTTGAAATACTGGACATTTAGTTTAGTGTTAGAGTGTTGCTAATGACACAAAACAATAAACAAAAAATATACTGCACAAAAATATTGGTTTAATTCATATGAAAGTTTGTATAATAATAATAATAAACAAAACGTTAAATGCTAAATATACTAAACATTTAAATTGTTTTATTCATTGCAGAAACATTTTGATTCTAAACTATTCTTAAAGTATACATTGTCTTTCATGTTTGGTAGATTAGTGGTAAAGTATGATTTTTTTTATTGTTTTTATTTTTTAAGAAGCCTCTTATGTTCACCAACACTATTTACTTAATCAAAAAAATAAAATAAAAAATAATGTAACTTTTTATTGAATATAATTTAAAATGTAATTTATTCCTGTGATATTAAAGCTGAATTTTTAGCATCATTACTCCAGTCTTCAGTGTCACATGACCCTCCACAAATCCTTCTAATATGCTGACTTGTTGTGCTTATTACACACCTGCTGAATATTAATTTTAAAATTAGGCGGTATACATAATCATAATATATATATATATATATAAATAAATAACACAAACCATAAAAGGTGGGATTTTATAAAAAATGAGAGTTAAGTTTTGGAAAAAAATAAATCATGAAATTTGAGTCCCAATAGCATGAAAATAAATCAATTAATAAATCTTCTGATGTCTCTTTATGGTTCTGCCCTTTTTTAGGGTTAAATAGACATTGTATTGAAGTCAGATGGGCCCAACCATACACTGACGTGCTATGAGCTCAAAAAAACAGCTAATTACCATTTAACAATAAGCTAGAATTTAATTAAAATCTTGAAATGGGATTTAGGTTACAGTTGTTCAAAGTATGTTTTTTTTTTTGGTTTTGGACGGAATAAAACCCATTAATTAGAAATCCTTAATTAAAACAGAAGTAGCTCTAAACAAGCTCAATTCAGAGCAGGCTACAATCAAATTACAAACTAAAGAGGAGACCATGAGAGAATAATCAAACTCTTAAAAGCCAGTTTATATTTGAGTCACCCATCATCGTAATTAGGCATTTCAGAACAGGAAAAAAAAAAGAAGCCATCGGACTCTTTGGTGCTCCAGGCTTCATGAATCTTTGTAAATTGGTTTAAAAGGGCTACAGTCATCTCGCTTCTCCCATTTAGCTAGAGATTCACACAGCAGGCAGCATCAGTTGATTTTGTGCCCTGCTGTCAAATCGCACCTTTCGTCTCACTCTTTTGATTTAATTGACACGGGCAATGCAGTTGCAAACCCGCAAATTTTGTGCTAAGTGCGACCAAAAAGCTTTTGGCTTCTCAGCTCTCAAAAGGTTTTCTGATTAGTGACCGGTCAGCAGAGATGAAGCCGATGAGCAGTGCTCTCTACACACTGTCAATACAGAGTAAGATGTTTGTGGTGGTAGTTACTGTAACGTTGACAAACATTAAACGCAGAATGAACAGGACATATTGTTTTCATTTTTTAATGCAGTCTTTCTGAATGTTTGAAAGGAAGGGAATTGTCCACCTCAATCATGTGACTTTCATACTTCACTTTCCGCGGAAGCAGCGCAGAAGCGGTGTGTATGCAGAGCAGGAGCAGCGCGCAACGACTGTGCTTTTATACTGGTAGCGTTTGTCGCACGCAGCTGAACCGCAGCTTGTACTGCAGTAGGCTAGGTTGAATAGGCTATATTATGTTAATCGTTTGTGTAGCCTATCAGTCTGTAAAATTAATAAATCAGCTTGGGAGTTCAAATGGGCCTCTGGGCTCTGGAAAATAGAAAGGACTCAGTATTCTAATGCACTAGCCATGTTTATATATTTAAATTTGTCTCACATCAATTCACATAGATAATTACTAAAACAATACAATGGGCACATCTAAAAAATATAATTTGCATATATATATATATATATATATATATATATACACACACACACACAACCCAAAAACTGGAAAAAGTTAGGACAGTATGGAAAATGCAAATAGAAAAAAGAAAGTAGCGATTTCTAAATTTACCTTGACTTGTATTTTATTGGAGACAATATGAACACAAAATATTTCATGTTTTGTCTGGTCAACTTCATTTCATTCGTAAATATACATTCTTTCCTGTCATTCAGACCTGCAACACATTCCAAAAAAGGTTGGGACAGGAGCAATTTAGGGCTAGTGATCATGGAAAACTGGTTAAATAATGATGTGATTTGAAACAGGTGATGTCAACAGGTGATGGTAATTATGATTTGGTACAAAAGCAGCATCCAAGAAAGATTTAGTCCTTTAGGAGCAAAGATGGGCAGAGGATCGCCGGTTTGCCAACAAATATGTCAGAAAATTATTGAAATGTTTAAAAACAATGTTCCTCAAAGAAAAATAGGAAGTCATTTGGATATTTCACCTTCAACAGTGCATAACATAATTAAAAGGTTCAAGGAATCTGGAGAAAATTCAGTGCATAAAGGACATGGACACAAGCCTAAGCTGTACAACCGTGATCTCCGATCCCTCAGGCAGCACTGCATCAAGAATCGTCATTCATTCATCAGCGATACCACCACATCGGCTCAGGACTACTTTGGCAAACCTTTGTCAAGTACCACAATACGTAGATACATCCACAAATGCCAGTTAAAACTGTACTGTGCCAAAAGGAAGCCCTATGTTAACAGTGTCCAGAAGCGCCGTCGACTTCTCTGGGCTCGGAGGCATCTGGGATGGACCATCACACAGTGGAAACGTGTACTGCGGTCAGATGAATCAGTATTTCAGGTATTTTTGGGGAGAAATGGACGCTGTGTGCTCCGGATCAAAGAAGAAAAGGATCATCCAGACTGTTACCAGCAACAAGTCCAAAAGCCAGGGTCTGTCATGGCATGGGGTTGTGTCAGTGCCCTTGGCAAAGGTAACTTGCACGTCTGTGATGGCACCATTAATGCTGAAAAGTACATAGAGATTTTGGAGCACAATATGCTGCCTTCAAGAAAACATCTTTTCCAGGGACGCCCATGCATATTTTTTTATTTTAAGATAATGCAAAACCACATTCTGCACACATTACAGTGTGGCTGCGGAGAAGAGGATACAGGTACTTGACTGGCCTGCCTGCAGTTCGCCTGTCTCCAATAGAGAATGTGTGGAGCATTTTGAAATGCAAAATGTAACAACGAAGACCCCGTACTGTTGCCCACCTTAAGACTTGTTTGCAGGAAGAATGGGTTGTGTTGTGAAAAGGAATGGCAACATTACAAAGTGGTAAATGCTTTACTGTGTTGCAAGAACCAAAATTGGAATACGTGTTTAAAAAAAAAGTACAAATTAAATAATGTGCTGTTGTATTGTCTCCAATGAAATACAAATCAAAGTACATTTAGAAATCACTTCTTTTTTTATTTGCGTTTTCCATACTGTCCCAACTTTTTCTGATTTGGGGTTGTATAATTCTGTTTATTTTTTAAAAGTTTAATGGTAAAAAAATTTTCTTTACATTATTACATTATTTTTCATTACATTACTACATATCTTTAAATTTAAAGCAGAGTATTATGTCTTATTTTAATGCTATTTTACTGCTGTGTGATAACCTAATGTTCAGGGGTAAATCTTTAATATAAAAAAAGTTCTCTAGAATCTTGAGAGAATTGTGATCTTTATTCTAAGCAAAAGAAATAAAAAATTGTGATTCTCATTTTATCCAGAATCAAGCACCTCTACCAAGTATTTACTAACCTGTATTTTATCAAAAATGTAAACAGTAATTTATAATGTTACAAATTTAATATTTATAAATGTTGCTATTTTTATTTTGACCAAAGGCTGTTATTTTGGACTTTCTATTAATTAAAGAATCCTTAAAAAAAAGAAATAGTTAAAAAAAAATGATGAACTAGCTCAATTGCTTTCAACACTGATAATAATAATAAATTATTCTTAAGCATCAAATCACATTGATTTTAGGAAATTAGATTTCTTTGACACTGAATAAATTATATTTTAGAATATGTTATAAATAAAATATATATTAAAAAAAAGTAATTTTAACCTTTAAAACTAAATTGTATTTAGCAAATAATATAGCAAAGTAAATACAAATATAAAAAAATAAATGCAGTCTAGGTGAGCACAAAATACCTAAAAACAAAAAACAAAACAAAAAAAAAAATTATGCCTGACTCCAAACTTTTAAGCATTTAACTTTGCTACCAGCAATAGTTCAAAATGAGATTTAAAATGTTTGAATGCATCCTACAGCAGTGGCTTTGAATCATTTATTGGACTTGAGTCATCTCAGTGGAACTGTTCATGGCATGAAGATCAATGTGTCTATCAAAGTCCTCCAAGTTTCCAGCTTAAAAGGAAGCTCTGTAATATGTAGAGTCTCATGTGTGTTATACTGTATGTGCTTATATATCTGTATGCGTCAGAACCTCTGACTGAGAACCTTCAGTACTCACGGGGCCCGGCGGTCCTCTGGGTCCTTCCTCACCCTAAAGGAATAAAAATAAAGAAAACAAACACAAAGAAAACTGAATCAAATGAACCACAGAACTGACTGAGTCTGAACCTCAGTTATAGTCAGAAGGTTTTCCACACAAGGTTATGATTTATTAGACAGAACTGGGGTCCGTTCTTCGTACGTCGCTTGATACATCCGAGAAGAATTGACACATCTAAGACGAGATCATCGTGCTAATTACGATGTGGCTAATTTGGTTCTTCGAGCAAACCTGTTGTTGATGATTAGTATGGCTGGATTGAGTTGTCTAGGATTATTGTGCGTTCGTGCATTGGTTTAAAAGGCGATACGTATCGATAATAGAAACACTGATCACAACCCATTTGAATGGTTGACGAAATGGCAAAAGAGTGAACTCAATTTTTTCTCTAGCAGAGCAAGAGCTTTTTTTTTTTAGAGGGTTATGGAGAATTTCAAACTTTAATAAAGACATCGGGAAACACAGCAAATGCTGCAAAAGCCAGGAGAGAGAGCTGGCAAAAAGTAGCGAACAAATTAAATGTGTTAGTGCTGCCCATATATATACAG
This sequence comes from Enteromius mattozi, assembly GCA_032359235.1. Lineage (NCBI taxonomy): Eukaryota > Metazoa > Chordata > Actinopteri > Cypriniformes > Cyprinidae > Enteromius > Enteromius mattozi. The sequence goes on along the minus strand of JAUMHE010000062.1, from coordinate 17,013,846 downwards.
TATACCTGTGCTATGACAGCAAGTCCGAGATGCGCATTGAAGAACGAAACAATCCAAGATCAGGACAAATCCACAACAATCAAATCCAGCTAACTGAGTTAGCGACGTACGAAGAACGGACCCCTGGTAAACAAGTGAACAGACCCACCTCCTCCCAGCACACAAACGAACAAATAAAACATGCATTACACACCTTTTGCCCCTTTATTCCACTGGCTCCCTCCAGGCCAGGCAAACCCTGTGGAGTGAGATGTTAGAAGAGACAAATAAATAAGCACACAAAAATCTGATGGCTGTGTCTGTGATGGGATTTTCAATCTGAGATGTTACATACAGGATCCCCTTTGTCACCCTTCTGTCCATCCATTCCTGCGACACCCAGGTCACCTTTCATACCCTGTCAATTAATAAAGATAAATAATCACACATATGCACACATCATATGAACACACAGATAATATTGTCAGATGTATATATGCGTAATTGTTAATATCTGACATCTACTATTATTGTCAAATATTCTATTATGTAGGGCTATGTAACTCTGTTTTTAACCATTTTTTAAAAAAAAAAAAAATCACAAAAACATCACATAATAAAAACATGATTGTGGAAAATTACAAAAAAAAAAAACACTTTTTAAATAAACTTCACACACACACAATTTACTTGTAATTTTTTTTGCATTTAATACAAGTTCTTGACCTTCTTGACTTGACCTTTCCAAGCATTTATGACTACTAGGTACAGCCTTATTTAATTGTATTTCTTTTTTAAAAACTATTCTGTAATTTTTCCCAGTGTTGTTCAGTATAGTCAAAATATTAACATTCAACCCAGACACATCCTTGACCTTTCTCATGCCAGGAAATCACATGCAACTTAATGATTGTGAAACTCAAAAACACATATTATTACATAAGTCAATGGAAACAACACACACAGCAACACTGAAAAAGCAATGAAGCTGTAATAAGCATGATTCATTCATGCTGTGACGCATGCTGGGAGTCTAGCATCCAGCGGCGCACATATCACACTTATTTTTCTTTGGTGGTGTTGATGTGATGTGATGTGATGTGGCACAGCGAACTAGAATATTTAAATGTTAAATGTCAAACCGCTCTCTGAACCCTTATTTAATACAACTTCCATTACACAAATGTGCCCATGTTTGCATACATCACACGTGCTGGTGTGCCACTTAATTACAGCCACTAAACATGACATCAATGCTCTGTAAGTCACCATAGTACATCGTTACACAGGACAGGAATTTATCGGCCAATAGATGGCACTTTCTCACTGAAGATAAATTCCTGTCTCACTCACTCTGCGTCCATTTTGAGACACTGTCCTCTCTCAAGACAATACAAACTGATCATCTTCTTTGCTGGCAGGTGAGACTCTGAGCATTTAGTGTCTATATATTGAGTCTGGAATCCCTTTCAGATACTCCGCTACAAAGAATTCACAGATAACGATGTAAAGATAAGAAGGATTTAGAATTGAATGTCGTGTTTTCTTTCAAAACAAACATCATTGAGAGGAAGTGTTGAGGAGAGAAGGGACCATCACAAAACATCCCTGTGGTGACTTTAGTGGTGTCAGACTTGACTGAACGCTGTATGTACATTAACATTCCTGAGGGGAACTTTGTGGAGAGGTAATACAATTTGTCTACTCAACCTGGAAAAGGCAATTCCCCCAAGTTGTACAGTTTTTTTCTTTTTCATAATATTGCTTACAAGCACAACAGAGTGCACACAAAAGATAGCAGCGTGTTTGGTGCAATGCCAGTCTCTGTTCTTCTGTAATTGCCACCTCCCAAACCACCTCCTGAGTGATCAGATTGCTATCTGTTTTGATTGCATCTTGGAGACTCTGCACTATAGCAATCCAATCAGTCCAAAAAAAAGCTTTAAGTTATATTTCAGAGGTTGACATATGCTTTCACAGTGCTTCATAAAAAAAGACAAAAATATTTTGGTATTTCATACACAATAATGTGTTTTTTTTTTACTTTCTGAATATTTTTGAATTTCATAATGCAATATTTAAAGAAACTGTCCCCAGTGTTGAATATTACATAACATTATTTAAATAATTTTGTTGTTGAATCTAAATAAATAATTATTTAAAATAATTAAAAATATATATATATATATTTGGATTTTATTGACTTAAATATGATTCACACACAAAAAAAATTCACAATACCTGAGATTATTTAGAATATTTTAAAGTTATTTATTAAATATTTTTTTCTTGGCACAGCTAATTTGAAGTCAATAAAGAAAGAAAGAACTAAAAAACACTAACTAACAAACTGACTAACCAACTAAAAGTTTAGGTTTAAAATAAATGATTACAAAAACTTTAGGGGGGAAAAGGCAAATCAAATGCATGTAAATAAAAATCTAAATTAATAAATATGAAGGATACTATGCTAATTGTTAGCTACAAAGGATAATTTAAATGGTCCTGTGTTGTGACATGAATTCAAAACAGCACTTTTCAAGTATTATTAGAATTATTGCTCATGCAATTTTCATAACCTAATTTTAATATTTTATTAAACATTTGTACTTTTAAAAATGAACTAATTTGCCACTCTGCAGGACCATTTGTACTGTACTTCCCAAGCTTGCTTCTGTGTTACTATCTTATTACCTTGTTATATACTTTATAAATAATTGCATTATAATTTTTTTTAATGAAAAGTGTACATTTGAATGTCATTTGGAGCAACACACACTTAAATAAGTGTCCTCAACCAAACAAGTGACCTATTATACAAGTAAGCGTCTATGATGTAGGTATTTGACCTGTTACCCACAGTAGGATGCTAAGGTCGAAAGTTTGTCAACCACACCATGTGTACTGACCATGAACAATTCTCTAACAAAGAGCAGCAATCACTCAGCTCTGAACTCTGGTAGCGGGCGCTCTGGCGCTCTCTTTGCACTGTCAGGACAAATGTATGCAGATGCTACACAGCCCTCTCACTGTTCTCAGAGTCCAGTCACAGTCCAATGCCTGTGTGAACTGGTGGAGATGACACACACACACAAAGCTCTCACAAGAGCAAATTGGAGCACTGCATACACACTCTCCTTCTGTCTGAGCTCAAAGGTGCAATGAAGCAAAAAGCCTCTCCCTCTGGTCCTCTTTGTCAAGCATCAGCTCCCTCACCAAACCCCTGTGTAATCCTGAAACCCTGCGTGAAGATTTATAGGAAATGTTCTCGCTGAGGGAAGAGAGTGTCTTTTACGGACAGCTGATGATAGACGGTCACTCGTGATCAGAAATAAAAGCCGCATAGAATGGACAGAGTCTGAATAGCTCTACTAAGAGCTCGACCGCACAATTGCTCTTCTCACTTTGGGCTGTCCTGCTGAGAAAAGCAACTTGAACCATCCTAAGGAGTTTTTTTTTGGACTTGCAGTCGGTCACAACAGCTATTTTAGACGGTTTAGGGTTCTTGAAGCCTGACCACTCTAAAACCAGTCGGTGAGTGCCCAAACCCCCTTGTTTGTGCTGCTTTTTCCAGCAGGGCCGCTGTTATTTCCATTCATGCTCACATAAACACAGCCACTTTGGGAACCTGGCCCTGTTGATTTATAAACTTCTCTAAAACAAAACTAAACAAAAGTTCTCTTAAAACACACTTTTGAACTTTTTCGAAATTGCCCACACATGTGTGATGGAAGAATTATGTTTTGGTGATTTTTTTCCAGAACCATTTTCTTTAATCCAAGAAATATTATTTCTATCACAACTTGTTTGACAAACATGACATGGTGAAATAAAATATAAAAAATAATTACTTCACTTCCACGGTGGAAATGATGCCACAAATGACAGATTTTGAATTTAAAATGTCTAAAATAATGTCAAAGTTTCTGCAATTATATTTTTTTGCAATGCTGTCTTCATGAAATTTAAAGCTTAAAATGATTTTTAAAAATTGATATTTAAAATTTTGTTAAACTGAAAGTGGTTCCACAACATGAGTAAAAAACAAAACAAAAACTAATCTATATAAAAAAAAGAAAATTTTATATATGTCAAAAATATTACAAATAACGGTTTATTCATTGCATATTTCTAATGCTTAAAGTATAGTGTGATGCAAAGGGTTTCTGAGGTGAGCAAAGAGAATTTAACCAATGAGAAAGTGTTTGAGCAGCTTTTCTGACTGGCTCTCTTAACATGTTTGTATTCCTAATGGGCAGCGCAAAAATACCAAAGACCCTGGAGCAGTTTGTTCTATGAAAGGACTACTAGAAGGTCAAACATTGACAGACGGCCCTGATACCGTATGATACAGACAGACTTTAAATGCAAAGCCAAAGGGTCCGAGCCCCACTCAGATGATGAAGAACCCTTCATCTCTGACTTGCAGCTCTTGGTTAAAATTAACTTCTCCCCACATAAGGTATGTGCATCTTCCCTACAGAACATTCCATTGACTTACCGCACAGAAGCATTAATGTATTGACTACGCACTTCTACAAAACCCCGCCCACCCAACCATCCAAAATGATTTACAGCTAAAGCGACACATAGTTTTCTAACTGGCTAACGCATGCAAGCATCCTGAAAATCATTTGTTGCTAAGACACTACACTTCAACTGAACAATGTATAAAAATAGATAACATAAAAGTGAGTCATTTGACGTCATAACAGATAAATTCTTAAAAATCTATATTTATCAACAATAAATCTGCCGACATTGTTTGTCCTTATACTTTTAGCCCTCCAGGCCTTAGCGCAGTTGAATCATGACACGTCCGGTGCTTGAACACATACATAGCTTCAAGGCCTTCCAAAATTAAAGCACACATTTCTTGATAAACTATTAGGGTCTTCCATTTTTAATGCTTCAGGTTTAAAACAAGAAAACAGATCTGACTTCAGTAAGTTTCCAGCTACCTTGGAAGACTTTTGGGAGATTATAAGCAGAAATTTGCTGCGCATATCTTAAAGTGCTTTTTTTTATTATTAAATAAAAGGAAAAACCTTTTTATTTTTGCTTTCAAACTCTCTGAAATGACTCATCCCATAGACTACCATTATAACTCTCTGGCTGTAAAACTGATGTGTCTTTGTTTTTACAAAACTAGGCGACGACATGAAATCTGTTACTGTGGAAATCAACAGTATGTCACAAATGCTGTTAATAGTCCTCAACCTGCTTTTAACCCAGAATGTTCATTTAATTACACCCAAGCCTGAATCATTTGCCCTGCGTTAGATGTCAGGTGGGTTTATCTGGGATCAAGTAAACAGTGCTCCCTGGTTATATTGTCCATTTGACTACACTGAAACAGTAATTACTGTCACTTAGAGGAAATTAAGAAAGATTATTTTGATTTATAATGTCCACTAACAGCAGAACAACTCAAAAATAATCTAGTGTTTAGACATCACACCATCTGAAAGATAAAATTAACTCTCTTTAATTACTGTACTTGTCAAACTGAGGGACTTGAAACAGGTTGTATTAAATTGACTGGAAAAGAAAAATGTAGGTTATAAAACATCTTTTAATTAATGAAGGTATCCAGGAACAATTATGGTGTGATATAAACACGTGAGCATGAGAAAAAGGGATCCATAACAATGGGTAAGGAACAGCACAGCAAAATATTATTTGCTAAATCAGTAGTTGCATAGTAAAAAATAAGACAAATGCATTAAAATAAATATCTACGAAAGATTTATGTGCAGTATGTAAGATAAAGTCTTATCCCACTACCAAATAAATTTCGTCAGGTATAAATCAAAAAATAAATGTAAGGTTTATTATTAAAAAAGAAAGAAATTGACAATGGGTTACAAAAAAAATCAACTTAAATTCTTTTTTTTTGCAGCATGTCAGTACTTTGGAATAAACTGACCAAAAAAGACCGGTGAAAAGAAATCAAATTGCAAATAAACAGGAAAACTTATATGATAGAAGAAGGTTAAAAGGTCAGACAAGCACACAGTGTGTCAGCTGTGAGTGTCAACTGACAAGTTACGGAGCTGCATGTAAACACTCACTCTTACTCCATTTAACACAGTATATATATATTTATATACTGTATATTTATATTCATACACTGCCATTGCCCCTGGTGAGATATGACACCCCTGGGCTTCATGAAAATTATTGCAGACCTTTTGCAAAAGCACTGTTCATAATTACCATCTGTCAGGCTTGAGACTGAGAAATGATGCAGGGTGTGTGTGTGTGTGTGTGTGTGTGTGTGTGTG
>JAUMHE010000062.1:16937431-16953428 GCA_032359235.1 Enteromius mattozi | reverse complement strand
TATTTTTGTTTTTATATATATATATATATATATATATATATATATATATATACACACACACACACACACATACATACCTTCCTATTTCATTTTGGAGAAAGAATTTATTAAAAATTACAGCATTAAAAAAAAAAAGACTAATTTTGTACAGAAGTTGACAAAATAAATACATAAATAAAATCAATAATTTAGATTGCATCATACTGCACCACAAAAATGTTCAGCACACTGTTTTCAGATAACTTAATATCTATATGGACATTAAAATTGGAGTCAATAATACGAATGATAAAATTTAATTAGAACATTCAAAAGAAATGCAATTCCACCATACACTGGACCAAAAAAAAAAAAAAAAAGTTCACAATTACGAAGAAACAGCAAGTAACACAATTAAAACGAATGCATTTATAGTGTGGTTCATAGAATGAAATATATTAGTTGTAATTAATAACAAATTAAATTTAAAATCATTCTTGTTTCCAAAAATACACCATATATTGTGCAAAGCTATACTAGTAATGGTTCATCTATAGCTCACAGTGGATAATTCTGTTTTTCTACTGTAGGCTACCCTGTTTGAGTGTTTACTAAAACAGCCTATTGTTCTCTAATGAGATTCAATTAAATTGTTTTAGTGGTTCTGCATCAGCTCATAATTACAGTTCACTCTCTGTGATGCACAAAGTGCCACCCCATGCTCTCCAGGGGCCAAAGAAACACAGTCTCTCTCTCTCTCTCTCTCTCTTTCTGTCTAGAAGTCAGTTGTGCTCTCTTTGGTCTGATCATGGTGAGATGATTACGAATTGGACATTCTTAATTACAGCATGTAAAATTGCCCATCTGCATAAAGGCATTTATATGCACATGAATATGTATGCAGTTCATTGCAAACTCCTAACAGAGTTGCATTGGTTTCCAAGCCACAGCAAGCCTATGCAAATGTTTTTGTTTATTTGCTTGTAACGCAATAAGAAAGAACGTAGGAGAAAAGAGAGTGTTTGCTTTGTACAAGTACAGGCAGCATGAACCCAGACTCCACTATAGCAATGACTTTGCAGCTAAATCAAATATTAATAGCACGAAATGGAAATCAGAATTTGAATTCTCCTTGCGTTCAAGGTGATAAACTGAAGCTGTTTACCTTTCCACCTGCAATTCTCTGCTCTCCCGTCAGGCCAAGTTTACCTGTTCACCAGAAGAAAACTAAAGTAGATTCACTTTCGAGGAAAGAATTTGTCTATTGCCTGCAAGGCAATAAAAGAAAAGTGTGAAAGTTTAAGGAACGCTTGTATTTTAAGTTTTAGTTCTGTATGAATTTGTAAAATCAATGTAGTGTGATTAAGAGTAACTGAAGCTTACAAGGCTAAGTTCATGGTTTTGAAAGTCTGCAGCAAAATGGAAGAGAATTCAGGTTTTTTTTAGACCAGTTTAACTGAAGTCAGGTTTTTAGAAAAGTTTATGACATCTCAAAAGTTGCCCCTATTATGGATTTTTGAAAAAGATCTTTCATGCAGTGTGTAACACAGCTCTAAATGAATGTTAAATCCGAAAGTGTACCGTGTATAAAGTTATTGTCTTTCAAAAGAAAGCATCAACTCTGAATCATTGAAATGAGCCGTTTTAAAATGAATCCCAGGCTGTTTCATGTCGACGGCAAACATTAGCCAATTGTTGGTCTTTAGGTATTGGTCTAACCGAAAATGCAAATTCATTCTTTGCCACTAGATGTCACTTTTGGGGTGGTAAAATATTGGTTTCCTCAGTAAGGCTGTACACATAGCAGCGCTCACAAACACTGCTTTATCAGGTTTTACAGGCATGATAAAATGAAAATGAGACCAGTCAGACCAATAACTGCAGATTAGAGCAGTGGAAGAGGGAAGAAAAAAAAAGGAATTTCAATACAGTGCTGCACTGCAAACAAAAATCTATTTGTACTGAACAAAAGGCCACATTTTAGGACCTTAATATCTTGCCAGCCTAAACTCAGTCAGAGTCATCTTAAAACTTCACAAAAACTGTAAAGCCCATCTCCAGCAGCTACAGCACTTCCAGTAAGTAATTCCCTTCAATCAAAGCCTTTTCTTCCACAAAGCAACTCTCCGATTAAGACTCCAGAAGTGAACAGCTCAGTTCGATACAAAGCATCTCAAGCCATGAATCTGCAGACTTTGTCCCCTGTGGTCTGTCAGCATCTAATCCCAACCGACTGATGGAAAAGATCCCGTCGCAGTAATCTGATTTCAGGTCTCTCAAGACACCCCAAGATAAAATAAACCTTTCTAGCAGATTATATGCATCTGGTGAAGATCTACCGGCAGACAAAAGCACTCTTTCACAAAATGCCTCCTCAGACAGAACGGAGCAGCATTGTGAAGTGAGCTATATGTGAAGAACCATTTCAGACCAGTGATGGAAACTCTATTTGGAAACCACTTAGTTGTAAGATGCTATTCAAAGTCTTGCAGACAACCTATACTCTACACAACAATTTATAAAACAGTCTTTATCCACACAGACTCGCCTTGCTGTCAGAAAGACCATTCAGATCAGGAGAACCGGCTAAAGTCAAGACACCCTGAGAAAAGACGAATGACTTCATTTCCAGCAGAAAACACCAACTGCTATATCTGACAAACACTGCTCTCACTGTTCATCAGTCATTGATAAAGGTTTTGGATGTGTGAATAGTTGATTGAAATGTACAAGTCTGAAATGGAGCATAATTAGGTAATGATGTCTATCATAATCAAGGTTCATGGGCTAATTTTCTCAAGAGTTTTCTTAAAATTTACAACAGCAATAAAATTCTGGAATATGTGTCCCTTCTGCTGCAAAGCTATTAGAAGCTTTTTAAAAACCCGCTTAACTTTATGAGACTTGTGAATCTCTCAACGGACACTTTAGCTTGGTTTCAAAACCTAGTGAACTGCCTAGTGATATGTTTTACTTAAAAATGAACTCATAAATGATAGATTTAGTAGACTGTACATTGGCAATTATATTACTCCACTCACCACATTATACATTATACATTATATTATATATTATACATATATGCAATTTCACAAATAATTACAGAGAAACAATGCATAAAAGAATGAAATAACATTGTGTTATAAAACATGTAAAAAAAATTATTTATAAAACTTCAAAACCCCCACAATCTTTAGTTTTTGCTATTTTAAATTCAGAGTTACGAAAGTAACTAAGATTTTCTAAAATACATTTTACAAGATAATATAATAAGATAAGTCTTTCTACTTAATCTTTGTAATAATTGCAAAAAAATGGCAAAACTATCTACTTCTGATGGGAAATTGTTTTCAGTGTATTCTAAAAATGCATAAAACTTTACATGGCAAAAAAACTATGCAAAACTTATATTTTATGCTATTATTCTAAAGTGTGGGGTCAGGAAGCTTTTAAAGAAATTAATATTTTTATTCAGCAAGACTGCATTAAATTGTTTAAAAAGTGACTTTAAAGATATGTATAATGTTACAAAAGATCTTTACTCTTTTCAAAGAATCCTGAAGAAATATATTTGCTATACACTTTGCTATATTAATACAAACATTAAGCAGCACAACCGATTAATAAAAATAATAATAAGAACACCACTTCAGCTTACTATGTGAAAATTCCTATTTGCCATGACAGAAATATTAAATTCTAAAACCATATTCAAACAGATACAGCTATTTTAAATTGTAATTATATTTTACAATATTAGCAGCCATGGTGAGCATAACATATTTCCATTAAAATTTAATGATCCTGCTAACAATGGTAGTGTAAGTATTTTTACCTTATTTTTAAGACAATTCACAAGCATGTATAAAATGTACTTTTTTTTCTCATTTCTCTCTCTTAAGATATTATTTTTTCTGTTTTTCCAGTGCAAACTAGGACTGCCATTAGCAAACAATATTGGTCAAAATAAGGTATTTTTGAAGGCAGCACTGACAAGAATATGATGCCATAAAATACTGTCTAGGTGGGTAGTTCACTAGTTTTGGTAGTGAAAAATCACACAGATTACTTCCACTTCTAGAGATGTTATTTCAGTCTAACTTGTTTTGTACTACCAAAGTTCTGTCATGAGAGATCTTCATAACATCTGCAGAGAAACATCAGGCTTCATTTACCAGCTGTCACACAGAACAGTGAAATTCACAGGAATTCCTTTGCCATTTCTGCAGCTATCCTTCTAAAATGCGTTATGCTAAAGGTCTAACAGTACTATTTGCAGACTGTAAACCTATTATTACCCATGAAGACACTGGAAAGAAACTAATGACAGATTAATGATTTCTCAAGCACGTTGAGATAACACAAATCTGTTAGTGTGGCATCAATCTTACAGCAAGATGAAGTTCAAAGCCTCCGTTAACCAACTAACACCACAGCGATGCCACTCAAAATGCCATACCTTCTCTCCTGGTCTGTCTTCCCTGAATCCCTCTGGAGAAGACATGGCAGATGGGCATGTTGGTGGACAATCCCGTATTGACACATTAAGTAGTGGATTTTGAGGTCTAGTGCTCTGAACTCCCACAGCACCATTACAGCTGTCCGGGGCTCTTTGTAACACACTGGCCAGCAGCTGCAGAGCTGGATAATATTACTCGATAATTGGGAGGCTACAAGCTCAAGACCCGCGGTAACCTTGTTTGACGTGACTGAGAACATTAGAGTCAAGGTTAATAGAGTAAAACTACTGCAAGTCTGAGGTCCATGTGTAGTACTAGCAGGGATATTTTGAGGGTGCCTTGGTTTTGACATGTCTCTAGTGGGGACCAATTACAACATAAACACAAATCTAAACATAATACATAAACTAATATACAAACTAAAATCAGTAAATCAAAACTAATGAACAAATGCAAACGTAATATACAAGATAAATTAAATGATAAACGATTTTATTTAGAAGTTTAAACTAATATAAATTAAACTAAAAATATATAATCTACCAACTAAAACACAAAATAAAACATACAAATATGCAAACTAAAACTAATAAAGCCATTATTTATGCATATTAGTTTGAATTTGCTTTTAATAATTTGTTTTCTCCATGTTATTTAGATTTTTTAGTTTGTTTTGTTTAATTTAAATTAGTTTAATTAAAAATTCCTAAACCATTAAATTATATTGTAGTTTTTGTAATTGATTTCAGTTTGTGTATTCATTAATTATTTTATTTTAATAAATAAAATCATAAACTAATAAATAAACCATATTTCAAGTACTTAATTATTTACTTAACTATTATTTTATTTATTAATTTACTGTTTTATTTAATACACAGAAAAGATAGATAACAGTTAAATATTTGAATAATTAATACATACACACACATTATTAAACGATGGAAGTATTTCACTAAGAGTTGAACGGGGAAGAGATGGTGAGAACTAACATAAAATAATAAAAATATCAAATTTAATAATATCAAAAACAACTTCCTATTCGGTTATTAAACCATTGGGTCTATCAATCAAACCAGACTGGCGCCGTCACTTTCACCTAAAAACAACCTTGAAACTGCCTAGATTTTAATCAGTTTACAAAGAACAATACGGAGTACGATTTAATTAATTGCGAGGCCATTAAAACAACTACTTCAGTTCATAAATAATTCAGGAATGGTCCCTGAATTCAGGTTTGCTGGCCAAAAATCACTCATGTCATTTTGGTTTCTAGTTGAATATTGGATTACAAGGAGAGCAAGCAAGCTCTAAGGGAGGCAGTGTGGTTAGAAAGTACATCTCCATAACAACAAAACCAGCCCAGGTAATTGCATTTTGGACGTGTTGTGCATGGGCTAGTATTGAGGATCTAGAAACGCTGGTTCACTCTAAACAGAAACGCCTCATGCGATTAATCCCACTTCACTCAATCCATGAAACACGATTGAGATGGGCAATTTTCATCGCTGGCTGAAACTCTTTCAAGAGACATGTTCGAAAGCGATCCACAAAAAGGGTGCTTGTGTAGGTCACTGCAATTAACCTTTGAGTGACATTCTGTGAGCTTAATAGCACCTTACCTTGCAAATTGGCAGCATTTTATACTCACTTTGTCTTTTGGGGTTAAAAGGTGACCATGTTCACGGTCAAAGACTATGACTCTCTTTCTGTTTCAAACAGATAGAATTGACACCACTAATTCGTCTATTAAAATATCTGGCGAGTGTGACCACGTTTTGAAATTGGACTTAAATTGCGATATTATTAAACTTTCGTGCTGATTTATGCAGCTCATGTTTAATTTAAATCACATTACAATTAACACAATTAGGATAAAATACATAGTATAACAACTGTTCAAAACTGGTTGACGCACATCATGCATGCAAATTCAAGGTAAGCATGAGAATGATCATTTATTTAAAAACTTATAATATAAAATCTAATATAATATAATAAAAAATTCTATTTAATGACATAAGTTATAAAATAATGTATAACTGCCAGAGAAGGCATCAGACAATTAATTTGAAATAAAATACTTTAAATAAATATATTTAAATAAATAAATAAATAAATAAATGATAAATACAGACCCTTTAGCATACAGGAGCAGCACACAAGATGCAGTACAAGCCAAGCAACTCAATATAGTAAGAAATACTATCAGGCAATTTAAAGATAGACACTTTAGTAAGTAAATAAGTTTTGCATGCAGTCTATAAATACTGTATAAGATTTTATTTTCCCCTTTTTCCATTCACAGCTCTGCAGGAAATCAAGACTGTGCTTTAATACATCTGCATGACTCTCCCCCATCCTCCCTGCCTATATAACTTTGCATTTCCTTTCCTCAAAAGAAAAAAAAACCATCACTAAGAATGGTGTGTCAATGACAAATTACATTGCCAACATAGAGCTTAAAATGTCTGTTTGATACCCAGCTTGCTTGTCTATGATATTCAAATGTTTCTCTTTGAGGAAGCAATAACAGAACAGAACCAGCGGGAGACTCTGAAAATATCACCAGCCGTAAAATGCATGTGCTTCGTTTATCTGTAATGCATTTTCAGCTTCCAACATTCATGAATTCCCACATAGCAGAAATGTGGGTCAGATTCTTCTCTCAATGCTGGATACGAGCCTTCTGGCCTAAGCGTAACGTCAGAAACATGGGGCTTAGATTCTCATGAGCTTTTGTTACGAGTTTAATATAAATGTGGCAAATGCACACAATAGGCTTATGTAACCACAACTTTCATCTACATAAAGAAGCCATGTAATAATAATCTAAGTTTGTGGCTTTTAGTTCATGTCTGTTAGCTCTGAGCCAATGATATTCCAGCATACTACTGAAAGACGACAAAAACGTGGATATGCAAAAACCAAAAGTGAAATAAAATTAACTTTAGAGGGACCGAAACAACCGTTTATCCAATAAACTGCTTTCTAGAATGAGACTCCCCATTACATCTGAAACTGGCTAGCATTAGCAAATGCTACTAAAACAAAAGCTACTGACTATAGTATATCAACAGAAAATGTGTGATAGAAAAGCTATTTGTCAACGATTGCATGGGGTCATAATGAGTTGTAAAAATGAGCTTGGACTGAAATTCATTATAATCTGTTTACAAAACTTAACGCCCACTTAATCTTGTGTTAAATGAGTTTAAGCCTATGAGTATATGACTGGTAAATGATAGACTAATTATATGAACATCAAACTTTCACGAAATCATCATTTTCATTGCCTTTTAAATCACAGTAAACATTCAGAAAAGCCTTAAAACCAGATTGAGTACTAAAATGGAAAACAAATTAAGTGTCCAGTCTTGTTTTGACGGTGAACATTGATTAATGAGCAGCAAAGCAACAGCCACAAGACAAAAATGCAAGAATAATTGATTTTAGATGACAAAAACCAACTAAATAAAACTCCAAAAGACCCCCTGTAATGCAAGTTTTGCTTTTTACTCAATGTCTGTGAGATATCTGTAAGGTCCACACTAAGCGGCTCATTAAATCCACAGACAAATATGCAAGAACATTTGACTTTAAATGAGAAAATGGAATCGAAATATGTGCCTCACATAATCAAAATACTCCTAAAATTTTACCAAATGGACCAAAATGACACTGCAGCCTTTATAGTTTCTTTGTCCATCAAAATGCTTCCTAGAATGAGAATGTCCCTTTTGCCTAATACCATCACTTACATGGGCAACAAATTAAGTGTGTCCAGACAGTTCTGACACCAAGTGCTGATTAACAACCGCCCTACCGTGACAAGACAAAAGTCAGAAGATAGATACGCAAGAATGTTCATTTTAAAATAGCACAATGCAAGACAAAATTCCCTGTGATGACCTATTGACTTTAAACTTCTGCAAATGGAGATTTGACTCTCCGACAAGTGTTAAAACCGATCCTAGAATATCCCATAGGATTGTCCACTTATTCCACGGGAGCTGTGTAGCATTCCAGTTGTGACAATTTGAGAACCTGAGCATGAACATCTATAGCGAGACACAAGGAAAGAAAACAATAGCCTTGAGTGTCATGAAATGCTGAATTAGCCAATTATCTAGCCTGTCTACTGTAACAATACTTGAGATTCCGGTAGCCCAAACAATGATTTTATCAAACCCAGAGGCAACTACGAAACAATAAAATCACTTTCACCTTGAGCAGACCTCTATTAAAATGTTCGTAGCACTGATACAATGTCTTGGAAATGCATCATAAATTCAGTATGTGCTAATAACAAAATGTCACGTTCCAAAAGTAATTACCTGTTCGGTATTCTATTAGATTGAGAAAATGCTGCATCATATTTCAGGTCAACAAATGAATGTAAGATGTATTTAGTTTGACATTGAACAGTCATTTTCAGAGAAAGGGTGAAATCTGAAGCAGAAGATGGCACAAAACGCAACAACACAATCAATTTCGTATGCATAGTCTACAATTCCAGTTGCAACACGGCCTATAGTAATGCATCTGTTGTGCAGTATAATTTAAAAGATCAATACAACAACCGTAGTCTCAATTCCTACCGGATTTCTAAAATAACTATGTTGGCAGCAGCTGTATTAATTATGTAGAAAGTAAAGCAAAATTCCTTAGAAGTTGGTCCTGTAGGAGTACAGTTTATTGGCTGTTTGTTCTCAAAAAGTTTCTACCCCAAACTAAGCAAGTGTTACTTGTCAAGAAACGTCTCTATTCCAAAACACAACAAACTAATTAGGCAAATGACCTTTAAGACCATTTGTCCTCAACAAACATATCATCAGCTGTTCATTTGTATGGATTCCAATCATTCTTGCAGTGGCTTGAATCTCATTGAAACACAAGGGAGAGAACATGGCTGTTTACTGCTAAGATACTTCACACTTAACAGAGAAGCTAAAAATTACTTTAAATATGTTGGGATAATAATAAAAAAAAAAAAAAAAAAAAAAAAAAAACAAAAAACACTAAAGCCTACTATAAATTTTGTATAGGTGAATATTAATGTTATTAAAAGAACCATGAAAAGAAAACGGCCATGAAGCTATTTTAGAAACCTGTACTGAAAAACAGGCTATGCGTTGTAATTCTTATGAACTCTGTCATGTATTTTAAAAGAAAAATCTATTAAATGTCACTGAACAAAGAGCTAAGCTATTATGTGTTATTAAAGGGAAAAAAAAAAAATCAATGTGTGATTTTGATGAAACCCATTCCTTACCATTTCTCCTTTATCTCCCTTTTGTCCAGAATGTCCTGCCAAACCCGGAAGCCCTTGATCCCCCTTTCAAATACACATAAGTCACATTATGCAATGTTAATATGCTAAATCGGCTGGCTGTATCAGGTCTAAAACGCTGTGATCAAAATTCAAAGAGGAGTCCTAGCCTGAACTCTGGCTCTTTGTACTTCAGAAGAGATTAGCTGAACATCATCCGCTGATGAAGTGCATGTCTGTGCCCAAACACCCCCTTATTTGTGCTAAATTGCTTCTAATAAGCTTTTATTTCCGCCTCTGGCTGTCATCCAGGTATACGGACTGGCATAAATGTGCTTTAATTGGCCATTCATTTTGTATGCGGCATTACCTCAGGATCCATCGTGGAGCGCTAACTCACTCATTTATAGCATGCTTTCATGGTTTAACTTTACCTTCAGAGCGGGACAGTGGCATCGGTCGCTGGGCAGCTGGGCAGGCATGGACAGCATTCTGTGGAGGTATCCTGTGACCAGTGGGGCCGCTGTGGGGTTGTGGGTCACTACAGGTTCACACTGGTTAGATAAAAAAAATAAATAAAATAACATGTGTTAGGAGTTAAATTATTCAAACGTAGACCAGGATAATCAATTATCCACTGTGAAATGCATGGGATTTATGGGGATTTTATACATTATGCATGCATATATGCATTTTCTTGTGTAATGCGTAATTCTGGCACCTGATATATCATTTGGTTCAGTAAAGTCACATTAATGTGATCAAAGATGTTGGTAAAAACGATCAGCATTAGAGCTCCATTTTAATGACTTCAGGAGCAGCATTTCCAGCATATTCAGTACAATCTTAGAGCTTTAGAGAATCAAACTGAAATAAAATTAATTAAAAAGTCTTAAGAATTGAATAAATACACTACTGTTCAAAAGTCTGTGTTCAGCACGGTGCATATATTAAAGTAACACCTGTAATATTGTGAAACATTAATCAGAAATTATGATAATGTTTAATATATTTTATGTAATGTAATTTACTCCTGTGATGGCAAAGATGAATTTTCAGCAGCCATTACTTCAGTGTCACAAGATCATACAAATTCTAATATACTGATTTATTGATCAATAATCATTTATTACTATTATAAGTGTTGAAAAAGAAGTTGTCCTGCTTAATATTTTGTTGTAAACCATGGAACACATTTTTACGAACTACAAATACCTTTACTGTGCTTTCTTTAAAAAAGAAAATAAAAACACTGACCTCAAAAATTGAGTCAGGAACCTGAATTCTTAAGAGGAATCAAAATTTTTCCCATCCTGACTAAAACCTCAGAAAAAGGAGCTCAGTAAACTGTGGCCCCTCAAGAGCTGGTGCACTAGGCAATCATCTGTGTTGCCTAATTACATGACCGGCCCCACTGGCCACTTGGACCATTCCACTTCCATGTGGAAAACACTAAGGAAACATTATCCCAAACGCTGAGAGGGGGGATTAGCACACAACTTTAAAGACCATGTACCAATTACAGCATTGAGCAGGGATGTGGATTTTCTCTAATCCAATCGTTTAAAACAGAATGTTGCCTTTAATTAATCAGAATTTATCGACCCGAGCAACTCGAGCTAAAAGGATGCACTCAAGGGCTTTGTCCACATTGGAAACGCTCGGTCCAAGAACAATATGTGGAAATCACTATAGTTCTGTCCCAAAACCTACATCTTTGCCTTTGTGGGCGGAATTTTAAGAGCATTCCAAAAGTTATCTTTTTTTAAGCCAAATTCAGAATTGCATGTATCCTTCTCAGAGAAGGAAATAACAAAATGCATGGCAATGAGATTAGCGAAAAACAGTGGAAAATGGTAGATTAAACAAGAAACGGATCACTATAAATAATTCACTTTACTGAGAGATTTTTAGTCAATGCCTTGACCCTTAAACAGTTTTGTTTGAGAAGCAGACTTATTACGTGGCTTCAGAAAACATGGAATATAATGCAAATAGACTATTTTTCCTTCTGTGAACATAACCAATTAAAAATGGACTATTTCACCAAATTTTATTGCAAAAATAAGTCAGTTCATCCTTTATAAAGCATTGTTCCAACATTAATAGTCATTAGTAAGCAGTTTATAAATCCAGCTATAAATGCCTTGTTCTTGATTTATAGCATATTTATTACAAAGGAGATTTAAAGGCTCAGTTATCTTCCTAACAGAACATAAACAACAAAGAGGGATAAAGAACTATTCATTTCAAGATGCCAAAAATATGAAACTGTACAACTGTACACTTGAATTATTTTTTTTAAACATATTTCTGTTCTGTATCCCTCTGTGTTGTGTTTGCTTAACTTTTCTGTTTGGAAGTTAAATTAACCTTTACATCTCCTTTGTCCATGCTTTACAAAGTATAAATAGTCCTCACTTTAGATGAACTCACAAAAACAGACAGCTGGCCACTACTAAAGGTTTTATAACTAGATCGGTTACTCATGAGCCCTTTTGAGGCAGTTGTCTATGTAGGCAGTGGATAGCAAGGCAGCTCACTTGATAACACTGTCAAGGTCCAGAAAAAAAAAGTATGAAAGACATCATCAGAATACTCCATCAGTGCTTCATAAAGCAATGAGAATACTTTTTGTAGAGAAAGAATTTGTCACCGTAGGGTTTTTCATCCTGTGCATACTCTCCAAAATGGCGCTATAGTAATGAATTGTTGAATAAAGTTATTTTTTGTTTTCTTTCCATACAAAAAGTGTTCCCGTAGCTTCATAACGTTACGGTTGAACCACTAATGGTGGATATAGTATTCTTGACAGTCATAATTGTTTGGCAGTCAATGGAACAGTCACAAGCCTCACGGTTTCATTCAAAATATCTTAGATTGTGTTCTGAAGACAAAGTTTTCACGGGTTTGGAACGACATGAGGGTAAGTGACTAATGACACTGTTTTTATTTTGGGGTAGAGTAACCCTTTAACACTGCTACAGCATTAACCAGAACATCTTACCGTAACTCCAGGAGAATCACAGCATCTGTCCAGGTCAGCTATTCTAGCATCACAGAAGATCAGAATCTCCTCAAGTTCAATCTGTAAATTGGTAAATTAACATTTATGGGCATGAACACACATACCTGACAAATCAATCCAACAAATTTGCAGCAAACTACTCAATTTTGACCTACATCAGGAAGAATATAGGTAGTGGTTTCCACCATAGTTTCACAATCACTAAAAGTAAAGCTTTGCATTCATATTCAGATGTAGCAAGTGATGAGAACCTCCTTCCACAACTCACATCCACTGGACGTCCATCCTCAACTCGAGTGGTGATGAATGTGCGTCCGCTCACGTTCATGCCAGACCTTTCGGCGGTCACCTGACGCTCAATCAATTTGCAGTCCAGGTAGATGGAGACGGCATTGCTCTCGACAGACACACCTAGCTTGTGAAACTGTCGATCGAAGAGGGCATGCAGGTCTCGGTTCTTGAACACGTATAGGAGGCTATTTTTCAGAAAACCCTGAGCCAAAAACTCGACTGTTTTTTTAGCTCCATCCACTATTAATGACACCTAAATGAAGGAGAAAAGAAGGGATGAACATTAGTGGCTCATTAAGACATTTAATGAGATAAGCTGACTGAAGTCTGAAGCGACTGCAGTGTGAGGGCCATTTGTATAATGATCATTTTGCCAGTCTTGCAGGAGTTATTGGTTTTGAACATTGTCTGATTGATCTATGTCATTTTTTGCAGATATAAATAAAATCTTGGATTCACATACCTGTGTGTCTCCACCTTTATCAAAGATCTGCACAACAAACCAGCGACCTTTCTTTGTGGTTTTTCTGAGCCGGAACGTGGCAATAATGGAATACTCATGAGAAAGACCATTTGGGAACACAGATCTTTAAAAAAAAAAAAAAAAGAGAGAGACAACAATAACATTTGCAATTAAAGTTTATCAAAATAAAAAGAATAACAAAAATATATATGGACATTTACT
Source organism: Enteromius mattozi (assembly GCA_032359235.1). Classification (NCBI taxonomy): domain Eukaryota; kingdom Metazoa; phylum Chordata; class Actinopteri; order Cypriniformes; family Cyprinidae; genus Enteromius; species Enteromius mattozi. The sequence continues at coordinate 16,939,713 of JAUMHE010000062.1, read as the reverse complement.
AGTTAAGACTGCATTTAAGTCACAATAAAAGCATTTAAAGTGAAATTGCAGCTACAAATTAATGTTTTCTTTTTAAATATTTAAAAATTTAATTTATTCCTGTAATGCAAAGCTGAATTTTCAGCATCTTTACTGTATTCTTCAGTGTCAAATTATCCTTTAGAAATCATTCTAATATGCTGATTTGCTTTTTAAGAAAGTTTAAAACTATTAATAAAAAAAAATAATAAATCTAACTGACCAAAAATTAGGCCAAATGGTAGAAAGAAATGACAGTATAGGTGCATCTCAATAAATTAGAAAGGAAAAGTTCATTTATTTCAATAATTCAACTCAAATTGTGAATTGTGTATTAAATAAATTCAGTCCACACACACTGAAGTAGTTTAAGTCTTTGGTTCTTTTAATTGTGATGATTTAGGCTCACATTTAACAAAACCCTACAGTTCATCTCAACAAATTAGAATATGGTGACATGCCAATCAGCCAATTAATCAACTCAAAACTTAAATTCAATGAAGTAGTTTAACACACAAGTTTCACAATTTGAGTCGAATTACTGAAATAAACTGACTTTTCAATGACATTCTAATTTATTGAGATGCCCCTGTAAATGAATTGCAAACAGAAGTAACTGAATCAGACTTCCTAATGCCACATGAGAGAGCACAAGAATGCTAGAAAGTGTTTAATTACTGTCGCATTCAACAATAAAGTGGTAATTTCAATTAACAAAAACTTCTATTAAAAGCTTCAATGAGCCAAGTGCATCGGCATCAATGTTCTCCACTGCATTTTTCTCTTCAGTCTTGCCTGTAAGATTTATCAGATGAATTTAACAGAAAACACTGTAAATCTGTCCTTTCAAAAACTGATATTATTCTGTCTGTCTGTGTACTGTTTGAAACCAATGAGATGTTTTTACTCTTCTGAATAAAACACTATGGAGGTTACTTGAAGCAAACTCACGGTACATGAAAGAATGCAAAAAAATATTTAAAGCTTTCATCCGGTTATTAAAATTGTTGAAGAGTAATATTACATTTTTGAGTGAATCTCATAACACTGTAAATGTTACAGAAAGAATTACTCCCATTTTCCTTTTTCATTTCTTTCACACACTATTTGGTAATTTACTGGCACTTCATCAAACACAATCAGCAAAACTGACAATGAGAAAATCTCATGTATGAATACTTTATAAAAAAAACAAAAAGGACAGAACAGAACGGGAGAAAGAGAGAGAGAGATCAGACTTGCAAGAGACAGGCTGAAAATGAGTTTCTTCTCAAATAGTTCATTCTCTATTCTCTCTAGGCACGTCTGCATAGCATATCTCCTGCTTTCACAGCCACAGTGAGGAAAATGCACATTATTAAAATGATATATACTCTGACTTTACATGCTGGCAAGATCAAATGCTTTTGGATCAGAGGAAAACACAGGAGAGGGGCTTATTGGAAACTAGTACAGATGTATTACAGGACAATGGCTGGAATATTACTAAAACTGACCGCAAAATTTAATAATCTACTCAAAATATCGCTCAAGCCACCACTTACTCACCCTGAAGATACAGTGGAACACAAAGGAAGTAGTAAGAAAGCATGAATAAAGTTTCAAACCCTCAGTAGATGTTAGAATTTTCAGTGAATAACGCCTTAAACTTCAGACTGTTTCTCAAAAAAAAAAAATATATATATATATATAAGATATATTCTCAAAGCATCTCCTCTGCACTCCACTAAAGAAAGTAAGTCTTCTTGGAATGGCTTGAGAACTTCTTTACTCAATCTAGCCTAGCATTTATCTAGATAAAGGAGGCGGCAATAATAGATTCAAAATTACAGAACAAAGACTTTTTTGGAAATGCTGAGCAATTGATTTTATGAATGCAACCATAAATTAGACTTGATATGGCCAGCCGGTGGAATGGACTTGTGCCGAGAGAGACCTCATAAGTGAGTGCAGTGTTTCGAAGCGCACCAACCTGGGCACCGTGACATCAATTCACTTCATCACTGAGCTGTTAAATAGGAACATCAGAGGCCATATGCCAAATATGATGGGATTCAACACTCTAATTCAGCCTATATTAAACTAATCTCTGAACATGCAGATTAATAAGCAAACAAATGGTACAACTGCAAAAAAACAACAAAATATCTAAATAAACAAACTATTCGCTAAACAAGTTCGCTCCCCTGTGCATATTATACTATACTCATTTAGTGTGTATGTGTGTATACATACACACACATACATATACTATTATATATATA
>JAUMHE010000062.1:16924739-16937331 GCA_032359235.1 Enteromius mattozi | reverse complement strand
TTCAGAAATAGCTAACTTAATAAAGGTTGGCTTCCCAGTATATATATATATATATATATATATATATATAATATAAAATATAATAATTAGGGCTGGTAAGTTATTACAATTTTTTAATCGAATTAATTGTAAATTTGCACATCAAAAGTTACTTCTTACTTTTTTTTTTTTAAACTTTGTTGTTTAAAGCATCAAACATGCATGACAAAAAGTAGCTTCAGCAAGCAATATTTTGATAAAATGTATTATAGGCACTCTTGGAGTAAACGATGACACAATTGTCATTTTTGGGTGGGTGAATTATCCCTTTAATAATTTATTTTAAAAATGTTATTACGATGGAAATATATGGAAATAATGGTAACACTTTACAATAAGGTGCCATTTGTTAACATTAGTTAATGTATTAACTAACATGAACAAACAATGAACACTATTTATTACAGTATTTATACATCTTTATTAATGTTAGTTCATAAAAATACAATTCATTGTTAGTTCATGTTAGCTCACAGTGCATTAACTAATGCTAACAAACAAAACTTGTGATTTTAATAATGCGATAGTAAACACTGAAATTAGCATTAACTAAGATTAATAAATGCTGTAGAAGTTTTGTTCATTCTTAGTTCATGTTAATGAACCTTATTGTAAAGTGTTACCGAAACAATATTGTTTTTGAATTAAATTATACTCTAAATAATAAACTAAAACTACCAGTAGTAGGTGGTGGAAAATGTCTTAATGATTAAGTCATCGAGTCATTTGATTCATTCAAATGGCTGAATCATTTCAATGGCTGATTCATTCTGAATTAAAGTAAACGGTCCTTTACAATGGTCCATTGAATCATTAGGCTTGTTCAATTAGAAGCGGATCGTCAGTATCAGACCGATTGCTGCGAGACATCAAACTACCGCGAGAGCGATTAGATTAGACTGCATTCTTTTAAATCGCGGTTCGTTGATGTCACACACTAATCGTTCCGCGGCGGCGCTTCGAATCCAAGGTGCAATGGCTCAACACGCCAAATGATTCACCCAATTTGTTCAAAACGTGCATTAAGAAATGAAACGCTGCTGTCTGTCTCTCGGAGATGAACAGATATGCTTTGTCTTTATATTTTCGTTGGTAAAACTGAGCAAAATAGAATAACACAATATTAACATCTTTCTTACTGAACTGTTGTTTAAGATTAGTATTACCTTTGCACTCGTGTGATATTGCACTTAACATATTGCTCTTGTGATATTGCTTAATATGATGTAAATGAGAGACAAAAACGCAATTTTTGCCCCATATCTTACATTTTAGGGACATCCTAACCTCGTACTCTGGGCTCCATCACACAGAGTTGTTGCCCTGCATCATATTTGTCCTCAATCAGCTGTACTATAAACTTTCTGATAGGTCTGGGGCGGGGCAAGTGCGTTAAATGCATTAATTATTCTAATTGACGCATTAAATTACCACTACTAATAATACTTAAATTACAAATTACTAAATTATCATTAAATTAAGTTTATCCCCACAGCACTCATATTATATTAACATAAAACATGTTTTATTACATTATTTTATATTATACATTTAAATGTTTTAATAAAAAGTGTTTCATTTTCCCCACACTCAAAAGAAAAGGGAAAATGTTCTCAGCCACACAGAAACAGCAACATTTAAGCAGTGATGTGAACAAACGGCCAGTATGCCTACTTTATCATAATCCATCAAACACTGCGTCACAAAATTAACATTCATGAGCAAAGTTTATAATCTTTATACTGTGCCTCCCCCAACACTTTTCAGATCTTTCCCACGCCCTTGCCTCTCATAAAAACGAATACCGAACATGCTATTAGCACATCTTAGCAGAGTCATCTGTGAAACAACTAATGGAAAACAGTCTGGAGGAGTGGAGCCTTTTCTTTCCATGTGTCCGTATCGACTGGACGACGGGGCCCGGCTGCATTTCCGGCGAGTAAAGTGAGAGATGTTTGGAGTTTGTGCTGGGGGCTCTTTGACCCCCTTCTACACCCCCCCGACACATCCAGCTGACTAACACCATCACCTGTCAGAGTTCAACTTAATTGAGCTCTGGCGGTGTGTGTGTGTGTCCGGGTAGACAACTTGGCATTCTCATCCCTCAGAACTGCACTCCACCTCCAGCCAAAAAGACTCACAGTTGGTCCCTGAGGGCAGGTCTGAGCAGCAGATAGAAGGCCCCACAGCAGGCCGCTGACCACCAAGAGTCAGATAGAGCAACACATCGCAAATCATCCGACCCATGACTCCATCAGGGTCCTGGGGAGCAAACAGTGTGTTTACAGTTGTATAAAAAAACACTAAAAATATCCCCCCTTTCCCTGTGCAGATGACTGGGTGTTATTTTTCACTGGTGAAACACGTGGAGGTACAAGAGACGTCCACTGGGTGCTAAATCTCTACAGGCAAATCAGCAGGTGTGCTTGAAACCACAGAAAATAATCCATTAGACTGAGCTAAATACTGTGATGAAACACAAAGGAACAAATGACCTACAAATGTTAAACAATGTACTGCCCTGAAATCTTGGACACACTTGAAAATAGATTCATCTTATTGCTTTAGATAACAAATTATCAAATCAAGTGGTATTCACAAAAAAAAAAAAATTACACCAGACCTTTTCTCAGAACCTCTTCTGGTGATTACATTTAACTAACTGGTCCCAGGGACATTTTAAATTGATTTATGTAGTCAGTTCTTCTCAAGTTTACACAGATGTAGCTCATCACATTAACTAGGAACATACTGAAAACGTCTAAATGCTTTGCATCTTAAAGAAATAAGTAATGAGATTATGCCTGGTACAATAATTTTAATCAGAGGAAAGGGTAAAAATAAATACTGTTTCAATCAATGAATACTTTTATTCAACAAGGACACATTTAACCAATCCGATAGTGACAGTAAAGACATTTACAGTTTAATGTTATTCCATTGTGATTTTCATTCCAAATAAATGCTGTGCTTTGGAACGTCCCATTTAAAGAATCCTGCAAAATGTAACATTTTCTTTTCAACATTGATTATATTGATAAACATTGAACCAAATCAGCATGTTTGAATGATTTTTATTATTTTAATTATTTAAAAATTATTTTATATATATATATATATTTGTAACAGGCAGTGGTCTTGGTAGTCAGCAGCCTGCAGTGTTTAAACAATTATAAAACAACAACAACAACTAGTAGAGAGAAAGTAGAGTTCCAGACAACTCTGAATTCTCCTACTTCCAACTTGAAAATAACCATGGGAATGAAGTTCAACAACAGACTTTGGGGAAAAAATGGGGCAGAATAAATCAACCCTGACTTAATTAGATCATATAAGCATAATTTGATGTAATTTCCAAGACTATGGCAACAAAAGTGCTAAGTGTTTAGGGGAAAAAAGTTAAAAACCCAACTCTTATTAAATGATTAAGGAAAAATATTTATAGTCAAAAATATTAAATATCGTCATGTTCACAGCATCAAATCCCATTTCTTCTGAGAAGGTATTATGTTTTGACACTTTCATCCGAAGACTTGCACTGCATCAAGCTTTCGGTTCATGCATTTCCAAATAATCAAACCCAAGACCTAGGCATTGCTAGTTTTTTAATTAAATTTTTTTTTTACACTTTTTGTCAGATGTTTGTAGAGCAAACACGCTTTTATGTTTGTCATAATTATCATAAGTCATGGCGCCACCCTATTTTGTTTACATTTTACCATGACGTACAACCGACAGGAACGCTTTGAGCTCGAAAGTGGGGAATTTCAACTCTAGTCTTCCCACCTCCAACTTAGTCTGGAACTTTCCACAATCCCACCAGCTTTTCAGCAAAACACAAAAGAGTTCTTTTCAGCATCAATTTGAGCTCTTTGGACTCATGAATATGCCGTGGGTTCACGAGGTTTGGACAGCTGACCTTGACAGAACATGGCCTACATAACTCTACATGTCCAGGGCTGTTACACGTATATTAAACATACCTGAAAAGTCTAACTAACAAAGAAGCCTTCTTTGAACTTGGTGTCACCCTTGAGCTATAAGTTATTAAAGTCATTTTAAGGCAATTAATATACAGGACATGATTCCCCATTAATGCTCGATTTCTCTTCTAGGCGGTACTCCATTACAGTCACCTCTCTTTCTCCTTGGTCGAGCCCACTGCCCACGGTCTGCAAATTAATTCTGTCCAAATTATTCAACATGTCTCACGGCTCACCTCACAGTTTATCCTTATTAGCCAATGCGAGGGGAATTATCTCAGCAAGCTCGTGATATCTGGGTCATTCCATGTCAACACACCATTAAAAGCGTACAAGACATCTCCTGAGTTTTCTACCGGATACCGGTTGGAGTGAAAGCAAGCTTACACCATGAGAAAACATTGCTTTGCGTCGCAGAAACCCAATAACAGCCTGGCATATTTTCAAATCTTAAGTGGTGTAAACGCCTGAGAATGGCTCGGAGAACGCAGTTGTTGAGCGAGGCAACCTGCGCTCTTTCCCGTCCCGAGATTTATATGAGAAGCTGTCAGAAAGGCAAACCAAAACACGCAACATGTGGAAGTGGGCATTAATTCAAACTACCATCATAACACGCTCATCACAGCAGTGATTCTGCAAAGGAACTGTCCTACTTTCTGCTCTCCAGATGCTCAAAGATTCTGCACATCGTCGATCACGTCCAAACTACGTAAACATCCATATGGATATGCGCATTTGCTGCAATAACCTCCAGCTTAGCCGTCACAGTTAACATTGTTTTCAGACAAAACAATCCCCTGAGTGATGTGCGAATGGAAAATAAATGGCACACTATCAAAACCACATCAACATTTGGAGAACTTACTCTGTTGGTTTAAACAAGGGTTTGCTCCCCAGTCTCAACAACAGCCTGTTGTCCGTCACCGTGCCTTTTCTGAGAAGAAACTTCTCAGCTAAATCAAACCCTGTAAACAAGAGATGAAAAAGACAAACATACATTACGTTTATGCATTCGCCAGGCACTTTTATCCAAAGCAACTTACAGAATATTGTGTAAACATTTTGGGAATTGAAAACATGACCTTAGAGCTGTTACCACCATGTTCTGCTAAAGAAACAACATTAGCTTTAGGCTAAAGAGATTTCCAGCAAATGTTGTCCAGTGCAAACTGTTAAACACACATTTGTAGTCTTTTATCTGGAATGCTTAGTATTAGCAAGGCAACGCTATTGTTATTCCTTAAACATTCTGGTTTGGGGCTTATTCTAAACTTTAGCGATTAGTGGAGACTCTATTCAAACTTTGTTTTGTAGATTTTAGCCTTAGGTGTACCATTTTTAATACACTTCATACTTACTTTAAAACTAAAATTTGACAATATCCTAGTATCTGATGCAACTAGCATTTAAATCTAGAATACACTGATGATGGCACGGTCATATCAAATAGTGATTGGTCTTTCTTGCTATCTTTTTAACTCTTACGGTCCAAAAGTTTGATATTTTGTAAACATTTATTCAGCAAGGATGCATTACATTGATCAAAAGTGACAGTAAATACATTTATAAATGTTACAAAAATATTCTATTTAAAATAAATTCTGTTCTTTTGAACATCCTATTTATTAAATAATCTCAGAACATCCTAATTATGAAAAAGTTTCCACAAAAAAATTGTTTTTACTATTGATAATAGCAAGAAATGGTTCAATATGCAAATCAGCATATTAGAAAAATTTCTAATGAGACATTAAAGACTGAAGTCAAGGCTGTTGAAAATTCAGCTTTGCGATCACAGGAATAAATGTTAAAATGCACAAAACACTTATTTTAAACCGCAACAATATTTCACGTTATTACTGTATTTTTGATTCGCTTGGCGAGCATAATTTTTTTTTTTTTTAATCATTTATACAATCTTACCAACCCCAAACTTTTGATAGCGTACATTCATTTTTACACTTTACACAGTGACTTTGATTCTTGTGTGCAGCCAACAGATAGCAAACTCTCTGACACATTCTATAAAAATACATTTTTAAAACGCAGCTACAACTTGCAAGAACTGGCATTTCCTTCAGGAAATGCAAAATTAGCTGTATAAATTGCTCTGTCAGCTTCAGCCTTGTGCAACATTAGGGATGTTTTAAACAGCCAGTTTGATGTTTAACAGCACTGCGTAAGGACGAGCTGTGCTTGATTTCTATTTGTATATACAGTATTCTTTGTTTGTACCTGTGAATTCTCTGTGGATGTTCACATTGGTATGCCATTTCTCTTCCAGTTTCACGGGCGGACATGTATGATCTGCAGAGAAAACAAATGTGTGTTAATGAAGCAATTCAAACTGTTAATGTTTTAGGTTATTAAGTATAGAGGAGACCACAGTGACAGTTTTTACTCCACTGAATATTTCTAAGGGTAGGTTTGTACTGAAGATCAATTTTTGCATAGTCATGTACCTTAAAGTAAAAAAAAAAAAAACAAAAAAACAATTTCAACAGTTCAACAGTTGCACATGAAAAAAAAGATACAATTCTTTGAAGTTGTCACAATGGGAATCTACTATTAAGCAGCCTATCCATTTGTTTAGTCATGATGTATGAAATAATGTTTCCAGGTCCAAGCATTCACTCCACTTTCAAATGAGAATAATGTTATAAACACTATTCATTTTAGCCCATCAGTAAGATAAGCTTTTAAAAATATGTGGTGTACACAGAGTGTCCTGGACTCCAATATTTTATTTTATATATATATATATATATATAAAAACACACACATTATAATTTATTTATATATACATAAAAAGCTTAAATAACTGTATGTCTAACATTTTAGTGAAGAGATAAAGGTTAGAATTATGATTTATTTTTTTTAGTGTACTACAGCACACCGTGAGTGTACATTACAACAGTTTTTTTTGTTTGTTTGCTTTTGGGATCTGATATAGTGTCTGGACCTTGAAACTGTGATACTTGACATTAAGTGCATATAATACGACTGTGCCCATCCAATTTTTCCATCCCCTTAATCCAGAAACATTTTAAGAAAGTCTTGATTCAAAGAGTTATAAGCCATGAAACAAACCATCCAGCTACGATGTAATTCACATTAAAAATCTTAATTTGAAGAAAAAGACAACAGGTGTAACACTGCATATGTCTTTAATGAAGGAAAAAAAATATCACCTGAAGCACTGTGAACGACAGTCAGAATAAAAGCGATGGTTAAATATAAAACTCTTGGTGTAAAGATGTTAACTATGTATACAGAACTAATATATTTTACATTTTTGCAAAACCTGCATATTTATATGGAAATATGCAAGTAATTTCAGAGCATATGAAGACTATTACATAATTTGCATTGCTTCCCAGAAGTGAGGGAGCACTAAAGATTATTTTGCCATGATTTGTTTGCTTGTTACAAATCTCTGATTGGCAGTGATTTTTTTTTTTTTTTTTTTTTTTGTAGAATTATTTTTTTATAAATAAAAATAAAAAAAAAAATAATACAGGTGGCATGATTAAAGCAAAAGCATATAACCTAGTGTACCATTAAATTAACAACCTTGTAATTCACAGTAGTTATGCCTTTAACAGTTTATTAAATTATGGTTAAAAATCAATAAACTGATAAAATAAACAGGATTTTTGCATCCAAAACTAAACTGTTGCAATCTATTACAGCCTTTTAAGCAAAAGCAAAGCTGTAGACAACAATGAAAAAGCCAAGAAATAAAATTTAACTATCAAAAATAAAGTTGTTTTGGTTGACAAATATTTTAAACAAATCAAATGTGACAACTTGCCCCAAACTGATATTTAATCAAAACACAGTTTGTCCCTGAGAACACAATTTAAATTTAAAATGCAAAATACACCTTGATTAATAAAATCAAGTTGAAACACCTGAAAACATATCAAGCGCCTAATTTTTGCAATACTGGATGGAAACAAATAACGGTTTTATTTCATCAAAAGCCTACTAGCTACTGAGACCCCAGTGAAACAACAAGCCCCAGTCTCCCCTCCCAAGATATTTGAAGGCTGATATTGCTGAAGGACGAATTCTGCTTCATCAACAACAATTATCCCAAATAAAAAGGACGCTCACACAGACACAAATCCAAAAACACACAAACATATCTACATCCACAACCGCAAACCCACAAAACACAGCATTAACAGGAAAATTCCAAAAATCAGCACATCTGCCGGCAAACTGCCGACACTTAAGGAGACGAGACACATGCTGTAAATCCTCTCTAAATCTCTTCCTGGATGTCACGCTCGCACAGTGGATCACGGGAGATAGCAATTCACTCAGCTGGCAAAAATATTGCTTGCCTGTCCTCTTGTTCAGAGGACTCTCATTCGTGGGCATTTACACTGTGCAATAATATTCCTTAATCGCCTCAGGGTAATCTGAATGGGGCCAATAAAGCAATTCTATCGGACACATAACACCAGAGTGGATGTGTCCTGGTGCCTTCTGACTAATGCCACCCAGGTCAAGGGCTTGACGCCATGTCCTCGTGAGCAGGAATTTCAAATAGCCTTACAAGAGTCCCTGCTTCTTAAAGGAGGGCTCGACGTCTTTCATCACAAACAATTCATTTGCATACAAGGATTCCAAACAAGAAAGCTTAAACAGAGCGCTAATTAAAGGCGATGACAGCGGCGCTCTGCACCACAGTGCTGAAGTCAACATTGACCTCTTAAGCGGAAACGAACAAGGCTCAAAAAACCCAAACAGACGTAATCGCTTCTAATCAAACCTTTTGTAAGCGGAGAAGAATAAGCAAACATCTTGGTGCGGACAGCATACATACCTATTCTCTCATTCACTGTCATTCCTGAAGTAAAAGGAATGGAGTTTACGATCCACAGGAAAACAGTCCATCTGAGACAGTGAATCATGTCGGCTTTGGCACATGAGAAAGGGCCCCTTGAAAACCTAGAAATAGAAAACAACGTCACTTTTACAACTCTTTGATGCTCTGGGTAATGCAACACCACTTGTTACTATCTGTATGATGACCGATTGCACTGGATTCACATTTTAGTTACTTTTCAATACGTTTTACTGATAAACAACTAATTTTAACTTTAACTGAATGTCTTATTTTCGAGTATAGTCAATATCAAATGAAAATGAGCAATCTTATAGAATTTGTAGGAACAGATCATGTTTGGTAAAATCCGTCTAGCACTTCAATTATGCGGTGAAACGTTTTAACGCAAAATGTCAAGTGTGACATTTCACTCCTCAGAATAAACTCCAGAGTAAGTTTCCAGCATGAGGTGCTTCTGGGGACCCAGTGCCAGATTCCTGTAAACCAATACGATCCGTTACCCACCGCTGACTGTTGTTATTGAGCTCTTAAGTAACAGGGCAAACAAATTGCGCTAAATAATTAAACACTGGTGCTACGGAGTTTTGAAGCACATGCTGTTTTGTAGGCTTCAATCATTAGTGCATCTCTGCATATAAACATGTGGTAAAATGGTTTGTTGTGAACTTCAAACTCAAGTTCAGCGATTGACTTTCAAACAATGACAAAGCGATATAAAAAGCTGTGTCTTTCTACAATTGTTGATAGAATATTGTATAACAAAGGGTGGTGTAATTTACACAATGACAGTGAATACAAATTTTCTTCAAAAATAAAAAGAATAAATGTTTAGAACTGCAGTTTCACCCTGCATTGATGAGTTCATTATTCTTTTCACATAACTTTTAAAGGCTTTACTGAAAAATAAAATAAAGCTGAAAATCTGAAATCTCATATCAATAGAAAACTACACATTTTGTCAAAAAACCTGATATATATAATGCAAAAAAATGCCTTTCTTTTAATTAGACATGTCTGCACTGTGTGGGATATTTGCATGACTTTTTTCTCAAGAAAACAAAAGACTAACTTAAAACCTGATTATGAAAAAAAGTTACTAAACATATTTATTTGATGTAATGCTAAAGCCGGAACGTTCAATATTTGATATCAGCATATTAATCCATACATATCAGTGCTCAAACCCCACGTGCACTTCAACCAGATTGTTTAATATTAAATATTTGATTACTATTATAATCAAAATCGCTTTTTAAAACTTCATCCAAACTGACTAGCAATAAACAACAATAAAAACATGGTCTCATGATAAAGTATGCGACTATTTAATCCACATGTAAATGGTGAAAAGCTACTGTTTACCGCAATTTCTCTGAGTACCGAATGATGAGAAATCAGCAGTGCTAAACATTCAATCTCTCTCTCTTTCGAGCACGCGAACGCCGACAGCACAGGACTCACAGTGGCGTGTTAAACTCAGATGACATCAAACATGATCATTAAAAAAATGACACCGCACACATACTCTGCAAAAAAAAAACACCTACAAAGTCAGAGCAACCGAGACAGATGAACACCGGCTACTTACATTTGCTGAGAAAGTTTATTATTCCAGCGTAAACACACAGCACAAGCAAATCCTGTTTGGTTAATTAGCGCATTTTAGGCAGCTGTGGGTCCAAAGCACACTTGCAAATAAAAGTGAGAATGAAAGCTCGTGCAGGAACCGTGTCCTTATTTGTCGCACTGCCTGACCCTCCCACCCACTCATTAGAGCAGCACACATCAGGACGGACAGGACACTCTGTGGGGCTCCCTGTGGAACACGCTACAGTACACAGGCTACTTGACCAATAGCAGGGGTACTAACTTTTCCATCAAATTAGAGGTCAACATTTAAAGAAAACTTCCTATTAAAAAAAAAGAAAAATGTATATATTTTTATGTTTAATTTTTTACATTTCTAGTCAGATGTATACATGGCATACTGCATGCATAATGATTAAAATAAATTTAATTTGATTGGCTATGTTATTATTATAATATTATGCTATTTCATTAAATGTGTTTTTAGCACATGCAACAAAAGTCTTTATATATATAAATATTAGCAATATTACATTTTTACAAATCTGTAAAATAATACTGGGACATTATCCAATAATTTTGCAAACATTTCAGCATAGCTTGATACTGTGCAAGATTCAAAATACAGGTAAAAAACCTTTAAAAAAATTGTATCACTCTTTAAATACCACTTTTTTTAAATACAAACATTATAGAGCTGTTATAAAATAAAAGTAAAATTATTATTAAATGTGTTTGAATAGATGACACATTAAGACATGTTTGCAACAAAGAAGAAAGATTTGAGTCAATGTTGATTTTGAAATGCAACTAACACTACAAATCTTCAATCCATCTACAGCAAATCTTCAATATATGGTAGATTTGTTGAGGAGATTTGTGGTACGTGTTCCCCCAAGATATGAATTCCAGCACTGTCCACATAGAGTTATCTGTAAGTCCACAACCTGTTAATTCTTCTGGATGCTTTCATATGAATCTTCTACTTTTGGAAGCACTGTTTATTTCAAGCAGGGCTTTGCAGCGCATTGCGATATCTCACCTGACCATCTGCCTCTTTTGACCACCACTTTTGTGTTTACACAAGGCCCTCAACACTAATGAATAATGAGACACATTTTTAGGATTGTGTTTGTATTGGCCTTATTAGTGTGTCTCCACATTACCAGGCACCCCCAACCCAGCTGCTTTCAGAACAGCTGTTTCTCAGACAGGGAATCAATGAGACTTCTCAGCTGTGATTCACTTCAGACTTGCATTTCTGCTACGATAGCATCATAATGTCCCCTGTGTTCTGTTGAAGAATGTCCCACCACCGAGAAACAACCACCTCAAGCCTGCAGATGGGAAGTTTAGCACTAGAACAACATGCAGAAAACATGCTGCCCATGCTGAACCAGAATCAAACATCCCTATGCATCAGTATCTGTTGTGTCTGTTCCCCTTGTTAGGATGATGAAAATTTGAGGACAAGAGTTTAGTTCAAATAAAATTGTTTCTATTTTGTGTTCTGTTTTTTTTTTTGCAACATATATTACAGATATGATATTTCTTTTCATTTGTAATATTATGTTAGGCTATTTTTAATATATGAACATAAATATGTGTATGTATGCATGCATGTATGTGTATGTGTGTGTGTGTAAGATATAATATATAATTTATTCTTATGATCCCTTATGTTCATATGACTCTGTAAATGATCAGAAGATGTTATGTTATTATTATGTGTGTGTGTATATATATAGTGCTGGGCACTATATAAATATATATATAGTGCTGGGCAATGATTAATGGCACTTAAAATAAAGCATAAAAACACACAAACATACAGTATGTATTTTGAAAATATTTACATGTATATACATTTATTGTCATATAAATGCTATCATATATAAATATACAGTATGTAATATATAAACATAACATATTTATACACATAATAAATATATAAACAGTATGCACACATATATTACGTCAACAAAAACATATTGTTTTGGAGGCGATTACTCACGATTAATTGCAATTAATCATTGGCCAGCACTACATATATATATATATATATATATATATATATATATATATATAAAAACTAAAAAATACAGCGAACACAAAAAAACAC
>JAUMHE010000062.1:16911168-16924639 GCA_032359235.1 Enteromius mattozi | reverse complement strand
TCTCTCACAGACACACTCTCCCTCAAACATACACTCACACTCTCTCTCACACTCACAAACATACTCTCACACTCACAATAAAACACCATGAAAAAAAAACATAACACAATTTTAAAAATGTGATTTATGAAAATTAATAAAACTGCACGCACACACACACACACACACTTTCAGTACTTTTTATTAAAAAAAAAAAAAAAGGTTTGCTGTTTCTGTTGTCTTTGGATTTCTCAAAGCAAGTTACATACTGTTTTTCAGAGCATTTCGGCCAAGAAGTCACACGAAAAACATTTACTTGTTTACGCATGCGAAGACGAACAAGGAATCTGTTAAAAATTAAAAAGCGTAATCATGTATGATTTATCATAATCCCCCAGTAACCCCTTTAAATCTTTATACACAAGTTTTATCAGCAGACATCATGTTGATCTTCAGACTGATGATGCGTCTTACAGTAATTAATTCACTTTCAAACAAACTCTTAGTACATGGATTTTAAGCTCTTTTCCTATAGCAGAGGAATACACAAACCTCTCTTCTGCTCGGATGGCGTTTGGTTCCAAAAACAGCACGTTTTGTGTATTCTTTCACTTCTTCACATTTAAAAACTTTCTCGAAGGCTGTTTTTCTGGCAAACAAACATCCCAGTCCGCACATAATATCAACTGATATCAGACGGAACACCTGTTTTTCCAATGCACCTGCCATTAAAGAGACACACTATTTACATTCTCCTCAGTTGTTGCATATTTTTCACTATTGAAATGTCTGTTAGCTTAGTGCATCACCCTGAGTAAATGACTCTTTGCTATTGCCATATGGTTTGTATATTTTGTACACAGGCTTTGTTTCCCCAAAGTGCTTCTCAAACAATGGCTCTATTCCTGTATCTCATGTTGCTCCAGATTGCCAGTGAAAACTATATAAATGGATATTGCAAACAACCGAGAACAAGAGGTCCTAAAAACCTCATTCACTTTGCAGCAGTGAGCTCACATGCCCATTTATGCAGGTCTAATACAAAAGAAGAAAGACTAAATGCACCCTGTCAATGTTTGGAAAGCCAAAGTCATTCATTGAAATTGAATTCAACAGATATATTAATATAAAAAGCTCCCATGAAGCACATGGCTAATGATTTTCTTGTAAAACCGACATGTTTTGGCTTGTATGAGCAGACTAGATAAACTGTTTGAAAAATTCTGATTTAGACTTTATTTGCAGGTTAAAATAGTACATTTTAAATTGTGGAAATCATACTTTGTTGGGAATTTGGATTTGAGACATTCTGGGAAGCAGATCATAATGTATCATCATGTATCATAAAATAAATGGGCCACTTTGAAAATCTGACTCACAAAATTAAAAAAGGCTGCAGTAGGCTACTTATTTAGGGACTCACTTATAGTTCATGTTGCGTTTAAACCATTTAAAATTCCCATCATGCCCTCTGTTCTGTACTTCCGGCTTTTCCTGTCAAGTTATTGTAGAAAGGACAAATGAGATTGATAAAACGATGGCAAATGTGACCCAGAGACTAAATGTAATCAGGGTATTAGATTCAGTATCTCACCGTATCTTACGGCTAATGGAAGTTTCCTGGTGCCTATCAGTCTCCTTGAGACTAGACAATACAGTCTGTAGTGCACTTATAAAGGGAATGAGAGCGTATATCAGTGCTGAGTGTGCATTTTAAAGGATCCTGGGAGAAATGAACCCCTCAGATATTATATTTCAAGAGTTAATTGATAGAAAAAATATTTTTTGAATAAGTCATATCTGCATGGCTATTTCGACCAGCAGCTATTGAACATAAATGTCACTCTTGTGACAGTACTGCTTATTAGCTGCTGTTTTTAAGAACTGTTCATTGTTATCATGAAGCAATCAGTATCATTCCTGTAGGTCAGCTGGTAGAATATAGCGTTAGCAATGTCAAGGTCAAGGGTTTCATTCACAGCCTGAGCAAAAGTGTACAGAAGCAATGTAAGTTGCTTTGGACTTGCAGTAAGTGCCAAATGCATAAATTAGAATCTTGAGGTTACAATAAACGCTCAATGCTGCATGTCATTTCCTTGCAGCACAGTTTGCATGAGGTCTCATGGTCAGTATCATATATCTGTGATTATCCTGTGGCCACTTGCTCTCCTGCCTGATCACTTTGCACTGGTCTTTAATCACTATAGCAACTGTCTGAATGTGCCAAAGTGTGTAAAGTGATGCCATGTTTATATAAAGGCCAGATACCTGAGCAGCAAAAACAACATTCACAGGAACAAGCAATGCAGCTAGAAACATTATTGACTTTGTGACATGATCACAGAATCATTTTTGTTTCTATATTTAAATGACTGTATTCGAAGCGCATAAACAAGGTTTCCTTTGAAATGTTAGTGGTTTGTAGTTGTTTTTCCTAATAAGTGAGTAGTATGTTTGTAGCTTAACTTAAGCAAGTTTTATAGTTTTAACCCACAGATTTTAATCAGCATGTCATATTGCGGCAATTCGAGTAGGTCAAAACTGAATCATTTGGGAAGCAATGAGTTCAGTTCATTCAAATAGCCTCGCTTCTCCCATGACTAAATAAAATACTTTCTTATCCCAGCTGAAATGCAGAGACAACCACTTTTTTTTGCCATTAGTGAGTTTAGGCCCTTTACCGATAAAATGGTGTGCGTGATGATGTCATCCTTAAAAAAATTGTCGCATAAGCGGTTTCCATACCTACATAATTTCACCTATTGTGCAAATCATATGCAAATAGTCTGTTCTTAATCCATTTGAAAAAAGAAAAAAAACCTTAGCCCATTATTAAATTATGGAGGCATACATAAACATAGCAAGTTTAATGAGTTTAATGTTTTTGCACTTTGTTATAGACTATTTAGATACTCCAGCATCAAGCCGTAGGCTATTCATAAGCAGGAGCAGTTGTTGTTGTTGTTTTTTTGTTGTTGTTTTCCTGATTTAGTTTTATTAGACTGTATTGGAAACAGGAATGTTAATTTAGGTTATTTTATTATTAACCGACAAGATTATGCTAAATTACAAGTAAATTAAATTTGAATTGATACGTGGCTGTGACCCATTAAAAATAGCTTAACTTGTTTCCAGGGATTAATTTTATACAAGCAAAAAAGCAGCATAAACAGAACATGAGGATTCACGAGCTTGTGCGAACAGAACAAAATTAAGCTTAATAAATTTTAACTTTCAAAAGTATTAAAAAGAAAAATCAAATTAATGTTTATGTTTGAAAGGTAACTCATCTTTTTACCATTTATACAATTTAGATGCAATAATATGAATATGATTCAATGCGCTTTTGAAAGGTGCTTTGACACAACACCACGAACACGGACGCTGCCTATAGGCTAATTCTGTCATGTGACCAGGGACGGATCACGGACCGGGCCAGCGGGGCCGCTGCCCAGGGGGCCTTGGGGTGCAGGGGGCCCGTGGGGCGTCTTGCCAGAATGATTTGCCCAGGGGCCCACACTAACGTTAAGCGAACGTTTTGCCCAGGGGCCCACACAACCCATTATCCGTCCCCGCATATGACAGTACATTTATTTGCGTTAAAGCCCTTTTTCTCGACTAAAGGTGTTTCCAAACAATTTTTTGCGACATTTGAAGTATCGATATAGATTGTATGCGCTAAAGTTAAACGGAAAAATACTGTGTCGACATTTACAAAATGTTATCGATAATTAGCATTCCCATCAGCTATATCGGTAAAAATTTGAAGCGCTAAATATTTTTTTGCAAAAACGCCTTGGATGGAAACTTGGCTACTGTGGTTCAACTTCGCCATTTTCCGATGCAGTGCCACTGCCTTAACCAATGGCGTGCGTTTGGAGGCGGGGCTATTTATTTCCTCCCACCAATCAAGACATTGGAAGTGTTCGGGAACACCTGTTCGAACCATTTCGAACGCAAAAAAAGCGAAACGTAATTGTTAAAATAAATGTTTAAAAGCGCCTAAAGTCTGATGCACATAACAAAACAAGGACCAGTATTCCACTTGCATTATACATTTAGCATGGATGACATTCAATTTAAAAGCAGTCTTTAGCAAATCTCCTGTTAATTTCAGTAGGCCCTAAAATCCCCTGTCCTGAATGCTGTCCTGCCCTGTCAGTTTTTTTGTGGAGGACATCTCTTGGTGTGGATTATCACTGAGGAGAAGGTTATTCATTTACACCTTTTACACTGGTAATTATCCTCAATAAATCGAACCGGATTCATTCTCCTGATGTACAGCCAAGCCATTTGAGGAGATAAAAAATTAATTAGAAATAGCGACAGAAAGCAGATTATGTTTGATGAATCTCAATGAAAAGAAAAGCTGAGCTAGACATTTTCTGTTAGCACAGCCAAAAGGAAAATCTTAGATTGCTGGTTATAGGCTTATCATCCGGTGTTAGAAGGCTGTTTGTGTGTGGATAATTGATGATGTCTGTGCTTTATTTGGAATAAACTCTAGCATGATTTATCGTTCTACACTTAATCTATAGTAAAGACACATTCATTGCTCAGAGAATGTGAATTGGTTTTGTCTTTAAACTGATTATAGGAAAATCTTTCTATCATAGATCACCTTGTGCATGTTTAGACATACATTGTGTTTGTGTGGTCTGTTTAAAATCCGGACACATGACAATGATTATGTTTTTCATGACTCCTTTGTTGTACTTTAAAAACATACAGCGGAGTCCTGCTTCAAATCACTGCTCACCTGTGAGTGACCTCTAGAGTGAGATCTCCATCTCTGAAATGGCACTGACTCTCTGCCAATCATCTGTGTGGTAATTGAACTCAGTGGTTCAAAAAGCTGGCACTAAATGGAGGCCGGTAATATTAGGTAATTGGTTCTGAGGTGTAAGGGATGGAAACAGTCTTGATTACATTAAGGGCTTAATGACTCCCTATGTGTCACTCAGTCAAAAGTTGGCAAGCAGGTGCACTTGAAGAAGATCCACCACTTACAGTTTTGCTCACTGGTTATCACAAAGGACAATGGTGGATCTCAAATAAAGAAAGGGAAATTAAAATTTAGCAAGTATCATGAATTATTTCACAGACACTTGGGCTAGATTAAATATAAGAAGAGTGTGGATGAATAGTTCCAGTCAAAACATTCGCACACTGTCCCAGCAGAAGGGCTAAGGGATTTTAAGAGATTAAACTTTAAATCTGGAAAGCGATTTCTTTCTCATGAGGCAAGAATCAAGACAGATGGTCATTTTGTTTTTGGAAGTTCACTCTTTTTTTTTTTTCTTCTTTTTTTTGCATGTTCTTATTTCTTAAATGTCTGTCAGCTCAAAGAATCACTCACATCATAGGCGGTTTTATCATCTATTTAATATTCCCTTTTACTTTTATTTGTTTTAATTATAATATATTTAACTTTTTATTCATATCTTTAAAAGTTTTATTGTTGATTATTGTTTTATTGGCAACTCTAGAAGGTAAATAAAATAAAATAAAATAATGCTTTACGTTAATACCCAAGTTGTTTTGGTAGGGAAACACATGAACCCTGCTGTTTCTATTAAAACATTTCTTTACTTGAGAGTCTATAGCACAACAGTATATCATAAAATAATGTATTTCATAAGAGTATCATAAGAATACTCATAATAGGCTACTCATAAGAGTATTAAACCTCATACTGTATAATTTAACATTTTGCACTGTGACAAATATTTATTACATTGACATTTTTATTTATCACATTGGTATTAATGAAACGTTCTTCCGTTTCTAAGCGATTATTATTATGTGGCGCTTTTTACAATGCAGATTGTATCAAAGCTAGTTATCATTAAAGTATATAAGATAACAAAAAACATGCAGTTTGTTTTGTATTTGAGCCAGACTATCTCACCCATGCGCTGTGTGACGTCGCCGGTCACGTGGCGAGCGTCAGCTGTGTTGCAGGAAGTGAAGCAGTCATGGCGACGCCTGTGGCGTTACTCTCTGAATCTGTGCTGGGATGGTCTATTTTCACTATTGTTTTACTGGTGAGATACATGAATTATCCATTAGAACTTGTATTTACTAGTATTACGTTGTTAGACGTAGGTATTCCCGCGTGTATTCTGTCACATGTTATCCTGCTCGTTGTGTGTCTTTGTACTAGTAACAAATAGCACATAATAGACCTAACGTTATCTAAATATTTTGGTTATATACGTCATACCATAAACCTGTTTATGTTCACAGTTACGGTATATTCATAGACTTTTACTGAATTGTCACACTGAACTCTACTACTGAAGTACGAAGAAATATACCCTCAAATGTCAATAATAGTGCAGTTAAAATGCAAGTACAGATACATGCAAGTAAATGTATCGTTTAATTGTATTGCTATAATCATATGGGTCACACATATCTAAGCCACAAGTCATTGTTTTTAGATGTGACAATATTAATATACGTTGATGAGTAATTGAAGGTTGACCCTCCCTCCCGCCCAGCTACTGTGGTACTGTTATTAATAACTTTGTTTGTTTGAGGCGGGACTATCTGTTTGGTGACCAATGAATGACAAGGGGAGTGTTCAGAAAATGTTATTAATTTTGCTAGTCCATGGCACAGATATACCTCACTTTTAAATATGTAATTTGTTTTTATTCTACCTGGTTGAGGTGTTTAATTAAAGTGCCGCCAGAGTCTTAATTTTCTAATTAAAGTGCATCCTGCTCAAGTTTAACAAGTGCAAAGAGAGCAGTATTTCCTGTTATATAATTGGTTCAGCGCATCCTGATTCAAATGCAGAGCGTTGGGTCATTATCTGACCAACAATTCAGGCAGAATGTAATACGCACAGGGCTCTTAATTGATCCTGTCTGAAAACAGCATCCCGTAATCACAAGCTCATTTTAGCTGCGTCCTGAGAGCTTCTTGAGGATGCGTTTGGAATACGACCTTTCACTCTGAAACACGCTCCCCTTTAAAGTTAGACTCTGTTAGTTTGTTTGTTTTGTTTTGTTTTTAATGAGATACAACGTAATGCTTTTCAGAGACAGCTGTCTCAGAGGCTTCTAAATCTGTAGGCAGGTCTTTGCTTGTCTTTCTAACGGAGGAACTTGTTGGCTGCTAGATCAGAAGTACATTACAGAATCACGTTTGTATGGCCTTTAAAGTGTGTTATGAAAAGGCCAGCTGTATGATATAAGTATAACACACATCAGTTTGACACCAGAGAGATTTAGGCATGTTAAAACACACAACTTAACACAATTATTACAAATGATGAATCATTTATGATCACAAATATCGGGCCTCTTGTACATTTTCTCAGTAACACTTTAAAAAGCCAGATTTTGTTTTCGTATGTTTGTGATTATGGATAGGGCTTGACATATGGTTGGTGGTGATTTACTTTTAAATTGTATTTGGTTACTTTTTGTGAAATTTTGTATGATTATAAAAATGTTAATGTTTTTTTAAAGTTATATACATGTCAATGATAAATTTAAGACTGCCGGATATTTCCAACTAGTAAAAATAAATTTTGTACAGGGCATGTGTACATAATTGATATTTGTCTTCCAAAGTAATTTTATGCATTCAAGACAAAGCCTTTAGGTTCAGAAATCATGAGACTAATTAAAATTGATTATTTTAATGCAAATCTCATTGTGTCCCCTGTATCTTCAGGTCATCTTGGCCTTCTGCTGGGTTTATATTCGGAAATATCAGAGCCGGCAGGAGAGTGAGGTTATCTCCACCATCACAGCGATATGCGCTCTGGCCATTGCGCTCATCACATCGGCCCTTCTTCCTGTTGATATCTTTCTAGTGTCCTTCATGAAGTACCCCAATGGCACTTACAAGGTAACCATATCCCTGTACAGAAAGGTTGTTCATGGTTTGAACTCAGATCTGTGCTTTATTTAACCCGAACCTCCCTTATCCATATTCTCACTCATTGTTAATTTTGTTATTATTCATAAGAAAAATAATCATAAGAGACTGAGAGCTCTTCATAATAAGAGATTTGGAGGTCTGGCATTTTTTCCCCCCTAAAACATCCAATAATTCAGTCAAATGCAATAAGGAGAGAGATCAATACTTTGAGTTTGAGGTTTGAGTTCACAGACTGAATTGAGCACATCTGTCTTTTACCTTGAGACTCAAATGGTCTAATGAGGCCGTGGTTACTATGGCAACTGAGTGGCATAATTAATGAAACCACGGGCCCACCATTCTTCCTTACGGATAATGAATAATTAAGCATAGAATTACCTCCTCTGACATGAGATCTTTAATGAGTGCTTCACTTAGAACTTCCGTGTAATACAATGAAAGCACATTATGACCCAAACCTGTCAGTTTGTAAAATGGAAAAAAAAGTACCCTGAACAAAAGTAATTTAAGCAACTTTTGCAAGTCTTCTGAAGTCAAATGGCACACTGAAATTTAAGCTGTTATTCACTGTAATTTTGCATTTTTGCTCTCAAATCTAATGTGAACTTCCACATGCACACCTGACACTTTACTTTTGTTTGCAATATATATTTAGAACTAATGGCAGTTTGAAAATGCGCACAAATGAGATATTCTAGTTATGATGAAACTTAAGGTATTCTATAGTATGGCTCCGTGTAGATGTCTAAAATCGTTCTCAGTGTTAAAGAATAGCAGTGTCCACACAACAACTATAACTATAAAGGCACAGAGAAACAACTTGTTGGAATCATTTTCGGAACAATTTTTTTCCAGCTGATGAATGATCGAAACATTGACAACCAATCAGAATCAAACCTGCTATCACGCACTTGAGAATTTAAAGCGGCAGACACGCTTGAGCTTATAATGAACAGACGATATCGTTCGCTGGTGTGGACACAAACATAGTTATCGTTATCTTTATCTTTATAGTTATCATGCTTGGTGTGAACGGGCCTTTAAGATTACTTTTTTCAATCTGGATTACAACAATGTCTGCCTTTCATTAACATTTTGGACAGGAAAAGCACCTCTGCCTAATATGTTCCCTAAATAGGGTTTTACAACAACTTGAGGTTGAAGAAATGAATAAAGAATTTTTATTCTTACATGGACTGTCCCTTTAATTGGAGAGCTAGTGTTTGTATTTGATTACATTACGTTATAAATATATGGGTGTCTTTGCAAAACACATGGATTTTTGTGTAGATTTGGGCAAGATATGAGGTTGTTTCCATTATTTAATAGTCAAACATGTTTTGACTGTCAACAGTTGTCCGCAGAAACAGTAGATCTATAAATAAATACATTAGAAGTATTACAGAACACACCAGCAGTACATTCACCAGGCACAGTAGATCAAGTACTCAAGTGTGTGTTGTCCAGAATAAATTGAGATCTACAGACAGTGCTTGCCTGGTTTTCATTTGAGATAATGATCAGCTCTAGGATTGTTAAAAAGGGCTTGTAGAGGTCAAGACTAGATATAACTTTATCAGAATTAGACGAGATTCATTACTGGTTTCATTCTGTTAATTGGAAGTTGAGGTTTTGAAGTGTTCTGAACAAGACAGACTTGCTTGATCATATCAGAGATCATCTGACTAGGCGGAGGAGGTTAACCTAAAGAGATTCTTAGTGACTCTGTTGGGTTAATTAGATCTCTGATGAAGCTGTTGATCTGTCTATACCACCCTTCCTTAAAAGATTTTAAAATTCGTAGATTATCTTGAGTTTTAGAGCACTGTAATGTATGTAGTGAAGAGATCAGCACTATACACAGAGGTTATGTGAACCGGAGTGAAGAGACTTTATTCTTACCTTTATAGTCTAAAAAAATCCATTCAGAAAAAACGGATACCAAAATGTGCAATAGTAGAGCCGTTTTTTAAACCGATCACATTTTTCATTCATACAATCAATGACAGCGTGAATATGCAAGTAACGTTAGGAATGTACAGTAAGAAATATCAGTTTTTGAACAATGATTAATTAATTGTTGTTTATTTTTATGAGTAGTGTGCAAAACAAATCAAGACAATACAGGCTTAAAAAAGACCTAGGGTTAATTATTTGAAGTTGTAAACACCCTATATAACAGTTTAAAAATATTTAATTATTAGTGGGGTTTACTAAGGTGAAGTATTGCTCATGAAGATTTGTAGTATGTAGTAATAAACTTCATTTGTGCAGCAAATATAAATAATATCTCAAATTGTGCGGCTTGTGAGTACAATTGTGTTTTTATTTATGCCTAATGTTGAAACCATTGCTTATTTCCATATAATTAAATTGTTTTTAAGCCAGAAGTAAACATAAAGATAATCACAAATATGACATATATTAAAATTTCAATAAAATTTGTTAATAAAAAAACAAGATACTCAAATAAATCCACATATATGTTTTTATGTCGGAAGCATAACTTTGTCTGAATTAATTTTTTGCTAAAAATGTGTCTGTTTGTGGATCTCATTCTATTTGTTGAGAATTAGCTTAACATTTGTGAATCTCTTTGCATTTATTTGGGGCTCAAACTTGCTACAGTTTATCCTTATCCGAGCTATGCAGGCCAAGAACATCCAAGAAATGTAAAGTTTTGCTATCTACTTGTGTAAAACTCGTTTGCCCTTGTTATAGAGTGCGGAACAGTATTTATTCTTACTGTTCTAGGAAGATTACAGCAGATTCTGATGAAATACGCTCACCCAAATAGGTGGGAAAATGTCGTTTGATAATCGTTCTGAAGCCCGCTGTGATTCACGTCGCATAATAAATCAGGCAGACAGGTGCTTTTTGTTGTAGGAGGTTGAGATGGAAGGAGCCATCAAGTCTTGGATAAACACGTAAGATTATGGCAGCGATCTCCTTGGCTCCGGCCTTCCGGTAATCCGTTTTTCTGATGTGACGATCAAATGTATCTCTTCCTCCAGTCGAGTAAGCTGGCTTAATGGGCAGAGGAACCTTCCCGACTAAACATCTTCTTAATGCAGCCTGTGCACGTAGGACTCTGTAGGTTTATTTCTGTTTCTCTGCCCTAAAGAGATTACAGCAATGATTGACAGGCCTGGGTTTGGCTAATGAGGATGCACTCTCAAACGCTAAACTTGTCACAGTGCTAGAGTTTTCTTGATAAATTGTTGTTAAATCAGGCTTGTTTTATTCTACACATCTTTGTTATTCTGTGGGTGTTCTTTAGAAACCCACAAAGCTGATCTGCTTAAACCAGGAGACAGATTTGTGGCACCTACAGAGGCCTCAAGAAGTGTTTGTTTCAGATCCTGTCCCCTTTTCTCCCTTTTGCCTTTTTTAAACGATATTCCTCAAATAAAAAATGCATATTGGGCCTGGCATTTATTTTGAAGGCTTTATTGAAAATCAATAAATTAATATAATTTTCAGACTTAGTGTTGTAACTGTATTATCTCATTATTAGATAATTTTGAGTGATTTAAGAAGTCTTCACTACCATTTAAAAGTTTGGGGTGAGAAATAAATAGATTTTTTTAACATATTAGTTTATTTCTACATTTAAACATTTTAAGAAATGTTTTTTAAGCACCAATTCAGCATATTAGAATGATTTCTGAAAGATCATGTGACATTGATGTCTGAAGTAATGAAAATGCAGCTTTACCATCACAAGAATAAATTACATTTTGAAATATACTGAAATACAGTTATTTTGTATTATAATAATATTTCACAAAATTACTGTGTTTACTGTATTTTTGATCTAATAAATGCAGCCTAGTATGTATAAGAGACTTCTTTCAAAAACATTAAAACTA
The DNA here is from genome assembly GCA_032359235.1 of Enteromius mattozi. NCBI lineage: Eukaryota > Metazoa > Chordata > Actinopteri > Cypriniformes > Cyprinidae > Enteromius > Enteromius mattozi. The sequence continues at coordinate 16,912,886 of JAUMHE010000062.1, read as the reverse complement.
TATTACAGGAATAAATAAACACATACACCAACTTTAATTATTGTATTTGTTTGGTTTTTTATTTATTTTTATATTTATTTATTTTAGAAATTAAAATGAATTAAAAACATTTTTAGGTTTAGGCTGTGAAATATTAAAGAAATTTAAAAGAGTTATTCAAATGTTTGGAAAAGGAATTAAAATTTGAATTTAAAAATGTAAACTATCACATCTAGAAATCTTTCTTTTGTGAATGTGATCTTTATGAAATGATTCTCCGATAATCACATGTAATTGGCAACATCATTGAAATTCATAGGTCAACGTATATTTGTGATATTTGTGAAATATCTCATTATGTCTCGACCTGTTTAGATTTCTAAAGGCTGACAGCGAGTATCCAACAGTGGAATTATGTTTTTCAAGTGTTCGTGTAGCAATTATTAGGTTTGCTCTTTTGGCATGATGAAACGTTGAGTTATGAATGCGGGATGGAGTTCATCGAGAGAGAAAGAGAGAGAGAGTGATTTACTGCGGCAAGGCAGACAGCAATTCTCTCTGGCATTTGGATCTACTCTGAGAACCTGTGAGTCATCAAAGTGTCAGGTCACGTTTTTGATGGAATCTCTGACACATTGGGAATAAAAAACACACTGTGCTTGGAGAGCCACTTCTTTGTATCACCACTGTCCCATGGCACCATTTGAAGTCCTGTCATAAAAATCATGTTTTACCTCACTGTATAGAACAGTATATTTGTTGGTCATGTTTTTATCCTTTGAGATACATATCGTGCATCATATATTGTGTTGTAGTGTATTATTGTTTGTATATCTTATAGAGCAGTCAACAAAATAATTTTGTATTACTGCAATGTAGTAAATGAATAATAATATACACCTCGTAAGATGTGCTATACATCAAATAATAATAAAAACCCTGTTTAATTCAACCTGGTCTCATAAAAATATGTACCTTGGTGCACTTCTTGTGCAAGGTGCTCTTGTTTTTACATGCCTTACTGCATGTTTCCCCGCAGTTTCAAAGAGAAATGTCCACTGAGTGGCGCTAAAACACAGGTTCAATATGTGAACCCTGGCACGTTTTATTATGTTGATATAGGTATGTGTTTGCGGCAGTTCAGAATTGAAATATCCGGGGACTGTTGCTAAAAGTTAATGCTCTATCATGTTGGAAATATTACACCAAATCCAACCCTAAACTTACTTGATAGTGTTAAACTGATATAAAACCACGTTTGTTGATACAGCCGTGCCATTTCAACTTCCTTTTACACAGATTTGAACTGTTTCGTTGAACTGTAGTTACATGGGATTCAGAGCTCCTCAGCTCTCAAGTACATCTCCGGACTCCGTGAGCTACAGAGTAAACCCATAGACATGAAACTGGATATTTGTGATGCTAAGGTTCAAAAGCATCAGTTTTTAAATATTAATATTGTTTATTGTAATATTGTAAAGTCATAACATGATATTCTTTAAGTAATTGTGTGAAAATTACGCTTTACACCCTGTTCCAAATTATAATGCAAATCCTATTTAAGTGTCACAAAGATTACATCTTTTGGTTTTCAGTTAAACTCATGGATGGCATTGTGTATCCGGGCTCTTTGGATCACTGGAAGAAATCTCAGACACTTGTGACTAGGGCTGGGCGATATATATCGAACGATATATTATGCGCATCTCATCAGTAATGCCGGTTCTTTGATTAGCGGT
>JAUMHE010000062.1:16877769-16904198 GCA_032359235.1 Enteromius mattozi | reverse complement strand
TATGAAAGTCTAATGTTTATCAGTACATTACAGAAAATAATGAACTTTATCACAATATGCAAATTTTTTGAAAAGGATCTGTATATATAAAAATATATAAAGAAAATTTCCTTCAAAATCTGTACAAATGAAGTTCTTAGCAATCCATATTACTATCAAAAAATAAGTTTTAATATATTTATGGCAGGAAATTTACAAAATATTTCCATGGAAAATGATCTTTACTTATTATGTTATTGGCATAAAATAAAATTTTTGACCATTACAGTCTATTTTTGGCTATTGCTTTAAATATACCCATGCTACTTTTGATTGGTCTTGTGGTCCATGGTCACATTTATAACAGAATTCTTTTTTTTACAAATTCTTCTTTAGAAGTTGTTTGGTGATGGCTGAGAGTGGTAGGGAATAGTTGCATGCTAACTATAATTGTGTTTTTACTATTTTAGCTGAAACAATGTATTGACCAATCAGCACCCAGAAGCAGGGCTGCAGTATGCTTTTTATAAAACGTTTGAGATATTGTATTAATTTAGTTTTCACCATGACTAGTGACACAGATGTGTTTCTCTCACAATGTGCTCCACACCTGCATGGACGGTGTAAATTGACAGTGTTATATTTACAAAGCAACAGCAAATAGAATTAGCCTCTCATTTCCAGCAGTGTAACACGTTTGTATTTAATTTACAGACTACAAAAGGGACAGAAGAAACACTGAAACGCCATCTGGCAGAAGACCATTGCTTGTTGCATGCTGAACTCTCTATACATCAGTTTGTTTCTTTTTTGACGTTTTTACACACGCTGTCTTCATTATAGCATGAACAGAGTAGAGAGTGTTCTTAATGCGAGATCGACCTTTTGATGGTTTAATATTGCATGTAATTTTAGTGGATGTACTGTACTGAAAGCAGATTGGCATTACCGTACATTGGTTTCCTCCTACATCAGTAAAGATACTTTTGTGACACTGTTTGCATAATTACAGTATGCTCCATTGACATTGAAAACATGATTTGGATGTTAATTTTAATGACCTCAAACACAAAGTTAGAGTTTAAAGAGCTGATTACTCCAAATAATCAAATGGAATTAATTTTTTTCATCACAATGCTATGACATAATTCTTCTTCTTATTATTTTTTTTTTCACAAAAATGACTATTAGAAAAGTAGAAATTAGAAAAACACTAAATTTATTGATCAAAATGTGTGGAAACACTAATAAAGGGTCCTAAGGTATACGTGACTCTGCTTGGAAAAATTTTGCACATTATTGTATTTTTTGCAAATTCTGCCACATTGAAAAGTGTTAAGAAAGTCAGAATAAATTCATAGTTCTGTGGTAGCACACTCTTCCCATGCAGGCTGTTGAACAAAAGCATCCTTGTGTAAGGGGGTGTACGCCTCCACTTTTTCTCTTCTCTCTCTCTCTCTCTCCGATCCCCACTTTTATCCCTCTCTCCTCCGATTTCCCAGCTGACAACCGCAACCCCTTCATCTTCCATCTCTCCACCTTTCCTCTTTCTCTCTCACTTTCTCTCTCTCTTCGCCCTCCTCCTCAAACTATCATACTCTCTCTCTGTCTCCTGCCTCGGGTCTCCTTTTCCAATCAGCACAGAACACACCTGTTTTTGTTTGGAGTGTCTCTTTTATTTTTCTCACGCTTGACGGACTGCAGGGGCGAGGAGGGCAGGAAAGAATGGGAAAGAGGAGGCAAAGGAGGAGGAGATGTCTCACCGGGGTTGCAGGACAGATTCCTCTTTTATGAGGAGTGTTTGGTATTCGGGACATGGTCCGGCCTTTAGAGCCCTCGTGATTCATAGCAGAGGGTGTCACGGCCCGTGGCGACGGACGGACGCACTCGGCCTGACTCTCAGAGAGCACGTCACTTTCCCTGCTTTAAAAGCCTCTTCGGCAGAGAAGATAAAAAGGTCACCAGTGTTTTAGCCTCCTTCTGAAGATCTGATTGTGCTGCTGACTTTTGTCAGCATTCTGATATGAAAGCTTTAGAAAAAATGGCAGAACTGCATGAATGTGGGTGCGTGAGTTTTGTTTTTTTCTTAAGGTGTGTGTACACACAACCTGGTCTCTTTTATTCTCTGCCTGTATTGATTTGCCACCAAGAGAGTATTGAAGATGGTCTTTATTTTTAATTAAAGTTCACAAAGAAGGCTAGCAGGGTTCTGACCTAAGCCTCACTGCATAAGACCTGCGCTTCCTAATGCCAAGATGGGTAAAAAACCATCGATGAGCTCAGGGCGTTGAAATAACCTCTGATTTACAGCCCCCAGAAACTGCACGGTTTAATCATATTTCCCTACATGAGCTCAGATATTTCTTCTTCTCTCATGCACTGTGCGTGTGAAAGTGCGCTTCGTGCCGTCACATGGGGGCACTGTTAGGCTGTGCATTGCTGGAAATCAAGCCATACATCTCAAAATGGTCGCTGCATGCAAACACACACTCTCACACTCTTTTCATCTCCTCCTCTTCACCCTCGTTGCACAGAAAACACATACATGGATTCAGTGGGCTTCTGAATGACACCATTTAGAAAGTGCTCTTTTATTATTGAGTGCCATAATGTATGGATTTAGTTTCCCTGCACAGTGGCACTTAGAGGCGATCGGCGGGACTCTTGATGAAATTGTGGTGGCACTCTGCCTGATGACTGTGAACGGTGTATAATTGGTCTTTAATGCTCATTCTTTCTCCATGTCAGGCGTACGGGATGTCCGTCCTGCCGCTGAACCTGATTAAAGGCACGCGCAGCATCCTGTACGAGCGGCTGGAGAACACTGAAGACATGGAGGAGGTGGAGCACCAGATAGACAAGCTCAAAGCCAAGGTCTCTGTGCATGTGAACTGAATTCAGATCAGAGCCCTGCTCACTTTATTTAGGATGAACTGCTTGTCTGTTGCTGTCTTTGAGATCAGTGGTTCTCAACTGGTGGGTTTCAACCCAAAATTGGTCTGAGGGCTGTCAACAGAAAAATGCAATTTATATAAAGTTGTCCAAAAGTTTGTAGTACTTTTAATACTTTTATTCAGATGCATTAAACTGATCAAAAAGGACAGTAAAGTACATTTTTCAATGTAAAGATGATAAATGGTTTTGAGTAGCATATCAGAATGATTTCTGAAGGATCATTTGACTAATATCTGGAAAATCTGTTGAAAATTCAGTAGAATTTCCAAAATATATTATAATAGAAAATAGTTATTTTGAGTTCTAATAGTACTTTACAATGTTATGGATTTTACTGTATAGTTGATCTTATAATTGCATCTTAAAATTGGCTATAAAAATGCTTTAAATGCCAAAGGTTGTACAGTGCTTTGGCAAAAACATAAATCTCTCATTTGGTTGAAACTATACAAATTAGGTAGAGATAAACATGGTTAGGTTATATGACGTCACTTGTCTGCATAAAACTTGAACAGAAATGCATAAACTAAAGGAACATGTGACCCAGACCACACTAAATATTGGTTTACAAACAAATCTGTAGCTGTAACAGTAGATAATTGTGACTAATTAGAAAATGAAACCATCAGATATTTTAAATTTAAAACCAAATACTCCCAATATAAAAACCAGTATGATGCAATTTTGTACCTTTGTCTTCAGTGTGCCGATGGGCGTCCTCTCTCTATGAGAGACCGGAGGATCCTTCAGGATCTAGAAGCTAAACTTCAGGTGCTGCATCGGCGGGGTCGTCACCTGGAGATTGCAGAGAGGAACTGCTGCAACAAAGTGGGCTCAGCCCTCCGTCCCATGAAGGTGTGTTGAGTTTTAATTCAGAGAAACTTTATTGACTTTGTACACATGCGTTTTGCAGTTTTAACTACTGCTGATAGCTCACATTTGATGTGGCTCTGTTTTGTGACAGCTGTGCTGCGTGTTTGGTTTTGAATCATAGAGGTCAAGCAAAAAGAATTCCAATTTTCTGTGATCTTTTTGAAATGACTTTTTTTTTTATTGTACTCTCAAAACAAGATACAAAGAGACCATCTATTGAAACCAATATGTAAAAATGACTGCTGCTGAATGTGTAGAACGTTCTGACAGCTGAAAACATATGAGCTGCCACATTTATTTTAACAAGGTGGAACAAAATCGTTTTAATTCCTAGGGTGAAAGAAAGACTAAATTATGACAAAACCTCTTTAAAAAAATCAAAAGATGGTGACGTTAATGATAGTTTTTGGCAAATAAACTTGAAAAAACTTTGCAGTAGTTCAGTCAGTTTTGAAAGAAAAAAATTCATAAAACTCATACTTTGGATTAAACAGTAAATGCCTCAAATCATAAACAGCTGTCTTCCCACACAATGACACAACTGAATATCCAGGTGACCGTTTTCTGTGATGGAATAACAGTGGCATTCGTAAGAGATTTTGAGTCAAATGATGTCAGATCGAGTTCAGCTCTTTATGAACTGCAGTTCTTACCCTGTTGCACCACATTTTATCAGAAGTCATTTAAATGGGTTGTATTTTCTCATGAAAACTCAACATTTTTCACAATAAGTGCTCCTGGTCATCTAAAATAGCTTTTCTGTCTTTATCCTGTCAGGGTGTTTTTTATTTTAATTTAATTTATTATTTATTTGTTAAGGTTAACTAATAGACAAATAGCTATTTCCACATTGTTATCAGATTATTTGAAGTTTAAATTGACAGTTTTATAATCTGGTAATTTAATGTCTATTATTATTCATTTGTTTGCAATCATTCAAAGTTTGCAATAATAGTAAATACATTGAAATGCTGTCTGCAAACTCTCATTTAGGTCTGTTTGAATTTCCTTTTATTTGTAAATGCATTACATTATGGAAATAAATGGGTTGCAGATGCCATTTCATGTTTACTTAAAAATAATTCCATTGGTTTTGCAAGAAAATCATCAGAGCAGTTGCATAAAATATGACTTACATGTTTTATATAAACTTATATATACTATATACTGTAACACTTACCATTCATATTTTCTTTTTCCTTTTGATGTTTTTTCAAGCATTTTCGTCATCTTGTTCCTAATTAATTGTTCCATTATGTCACTATCCTATCTTGCAAAGTCTATCAAAGGGGAGGTGTGAAGGAAATTAATTTTCCTGGTGACTTTGATGGTGTTACATTATGACTCAATTTGAATGCCAACACGTATTCCCAAGAATATCGAGAAAACCTTTGGGTTTTATCACCTTGGCACAGATTTGCCAAACTGAGTAGCCACTTTGCGAGATGCATTATTTTACCTTATTGCTGTGCTTTCGTCCAGCTACTGATGCCATTTTTTTTATTTAATATATAAAATTTCTATTTATTTATTTGGCAGCTCTTTTTCAATATATGTTCTCGCTGGGAATGACCTTGGCTGTGTTAAAGCCAAATGCTAACATGCTCTAGTATGACTCACCTGAGGGACACAAAAAGTGATGTTTAAAGAATATCCTGTCTGTACACATTCTATTAAACTTGAAAATAGAAAAATGTGGTTAATTAAATGATGACAGAATTAATCTAAATATATATCTAGTGATGCACAAAATTGTTGTGATTGTCACAAACCTTCTGCACTCCTCTAGCCTTTAAAATGCTTGCCGTCTTTCGTTCGTTTGCTGTTATTCTTTGCATCGTTTCTTCTCCCAGCATGCTTTGCACCGGAGGGGTTCCTCATTTCCGTCTTTAGCGGCCCACTATCACCAGACATGAACATGGCACTCTAATGATAGACTCCAGACTCTATTTATACCTAAACTAGGCTTGAGATTTACTAATTTTCCCATAAGAGCTTCGGGGGAAATGCATACTGAGAGGAATCTGTCTGCCATAGAGATCGCTCCATAAGTCACTGCACCTTATTTACGTCTTACGTAACTTAGCATATGTGGCTTAGCATATGTCTTGCAGTGCATATTTAACGATTTAGTGCAAAGGTCAGTGACTCCTCTTCATATCTCCAAGGGGCATTTTGCAGGATCGATTCGCACTCCCTGCAGCAAAGTCTCAAGTGTATTTTGTTGTCACTAACACAACATGTGTACTGATATTCAACACGTTTCCATGCGCCTTGCTGTGCGAGCCAGTGGCGTTACGTAATAAAGTCGTGCGGCTGTAGAAAGCGAGGCCCAGTGGGTGGTTTGTTAACTGTTGCATGGGTGGTCCAATGGGGCAATTTGTTACGTGTGAGTCCCTGCTGATGAGTTTAGATAAATTCAGCTGTCAGCACAGACTAATAGATCGCGAGGTACACAAACACATGAGTGCACACTTCTATTACCCTTTAATGTGGACCCGGCAGATGTGATTGATTCCATTAAGAGAGCAGGTTAATTGACCTAAATTCTGTATCAGATTGATTGATTAAGTTTGATTGATTTTAATTATTGTGTTTACCATTTCATCTGCAGCGGAAATTGGTTCGGAAAATTGAAAGTGGTGTATTGGAGGTGCTTAGGTATTTAAATGAGCCCTGAGAAGATGAAACGCAACACTTACCATGCAAATTGCACATATTTCCTCCCTTTGCGACATGTAACGATCACGCTGGATCTATACGCATAGTCGTCACGGTGGTTCGCTTGTAACCGTAGAGCTGTAGTAGATGTGCACGTGTGTCAAGAGGTTTGCACATTAGAACCCAGCAGGCCCCGGGAATGACAGCAGTGGCAGGTGGTCGCGAGTCCAATTATAAAATGAAATAAACCTGTTTATGAAGCCTGTGCAAGTGTGATATCTATAGAGGCTTTCATTATCATTCAAAGGATATTAAAAAAATCGCTCCCGTAATGCACTTTCAGACAGTGCACTGATAAAGCAACCCTTGGCAGAGCTCAGAGCAAGGACGATTATGGACCGGGCCAATGTGACCGGGGGCTTTTGAATGCCAGGGGCCTCGAGCGGTCCGTTATGGCCAAACATGGGGAAATAGGCCTCTGCAAATGTAAAATTGATGTAATAAACAAACAGAGCTTGAATGTGAGCACAATGTGAAATAAACGAAGAAATGAGAAATGTTAACCGTTTCTGTGCCTCCCTCATGGCAAAAAAAACGTCCTTAACACTATGCTGTATGTTTCATTTGTATTTTGTGTTGTATTTTAGAGATTGTGGTTAATTGTATTCTATTTTACTCTTTTGCTCTTTTTTTCCTCAGTCCCTTGTGTGTGTATATATATAAGTATATAAATATAGATGTAATTGCTGTGTAAATTAATTTAAAGAGTTTGTTCACCCAAAAATTACCCTATTGATTGACCCTCAAGGCATCCTAGCTGTATAAAACTTTTTTTTCAGTTAGATTTATATATTTAATATAATATTTAATATTATATATTTAAAAAAATGTCCTTCCGATAACTGTCATGAATTAGAATTTGTAAAGAAAAATGTCGTAGCATAAGCCAAGAGGAGATTGATATTCCTTTGCTAAAGTAAGTAAACTTTGCTTCTTTTGTTCCTGTAAACAAACATTGGTTTCCGCGAGACATATTCCCGTATTCTGAAACATTTGTAAAGTCTAAAATATGGATATTTTATGCATCGATGCATCGATTCACTTACAGGAGGCCTTTATTCATCCCCAGGAGCTGAGGCACTTTTTTATTATGGATGGATGCACTTTTTTGGACTTCTTTTGGACTGTTGAAAGAAAACACCCACCCACACATTATAAGGCTTAGAAGAGCCAGGACATTTTCTAATATAACTCCGATTAGATTCGTCTTAATGAAGAAAGTCATATACACCTACCTGTAGGATGCCTTGAGGGTGAGTAAATCATGGAGTAATTTTAATTTTTGGGTGAACTGTCCCTTCAAGCCACCTCTGAGCAGCACTGAAAAGTCTATGTGAAGACACCTAAATGCCACTTCAGAAGTGCTTCTTTGCAACCTCTCCATTTTAAATTTTGCTCTGGGACTCGAAGCACAACGGTGCTATATGTCGCTATTGGCGCAAACAAATTTGACATAATATTTCCTCTAAAACAGCCTCTTTATTCCATTTTTCGGTTTTTATGGGCATGATGTTTGAGGAGATGCTTGTGGAAATGTCTAAGGGAAACAATAACACAGAAAAAACATTTCAAACATGTTGACATGTAACCTCATGTAGGTACCTTCATAAAGGATCTTAAAACAGGCACACATGAGTTTAGGTAGCTGTGTTTAAGCACTATACTGAAGGCTGTGGTTTTGTTGTGTAGCTGAGGGCATGAATAATAAATAGCCTGATGCTGTAACTTTTGTTATTATTAATGTACTCCTTTCTGTAAAGTTAAAGCTCTGGCTGTCACGGTTATTACAGCTATAACTGCAAGCGTTTATTATTGGTATTACGGCAACAGCTTGAGACATAAATTCCTAATATACGCTTAGAATAGCTCCAGCTGTGTTTTTAACCACAAAGCGTAATTCTAGCATCACTAATAACTCGCAGTCATTCGTTTGAATTAGTGATAGATTATGTCTGGAAGGCGGATTCACACTCATTTACAAATCTATGTTCTCGCTACAGTTCACAATCTGTCATATTGTTCTTGAGGGAAATGTGTGTTGAATGCGAACGTCACTTGCTTTTGTGAATATTCGTTAGGAGTCAGAATTGGTATTGGCATTGTTTGGTTTAAACGTTGCCTGTAATGCAATCATCACATAAAACAATGTTAGCATAAATGTGAAATACGTATTCTGTATTATTACAGAGGAGCCTCTCTTGACATTAGAGATAGACAGATGCTGTAAATAGATGTGTCCATCTTGTTTGTCTCTTTCTATATTTTCTGCTTGTTCTAAATTCGTTTTTTCTTCTTTTTGCCACCTCTTTTCCTTTGTTTTGTGAAAATCTGGAGTGATTACTGCACACGTCAGGGTTTTGTTTACTCCCTCAAGTCAAGTCAAGCAGACGTGAGCTCTGGGAGGCCAGTCAAAGGCAGCCGTTCAGTCTGGCATATTGGTTTTGTTTTGCTTTGTGGGTTGTGAGTGTTTGTGTCTCCGTCTTTGTTCATTTACTCTTTCCTCTGCAGTTCAGTCTGTTCCTTATTTAGAAAGCTTGTGACCATGTCGTCAGTTTTACTCTTGGCAACTGTGTCACTCTGAGGTGGGTTTCACCATATGGCCATGTGTAAAAAATGACACGACCTCTGGGTTAGACATGATGGACCAATAGGGAGTTTAAATCCTTTGCACACACTTTTGGTTTTAGAGTGTGTATTTTCTTTATACTAGTGTTTGTACGTTAGTGTTGAGAAGTAGTAAAAATTTTATAAATCAGTTCGTTCAGACGAATCGCTTCAAAATAATCAATTCACTAATTAATTTAAAGGGATAGTTCCGTCTAAAAAGAAAATTGTGTCATTATTTACTCACCCTCATTTCGCACCAAACCCACATGATTTCGTTTTTATTCTGAATTTCTGAAGAACATCCAGGCAGCTCTTCTTTTTTTTTTGTATTATAAGAGTAAATAAGAACTGGGGGCTGTCAAGCTCCACAATGACAAAAAACACAATAAAAGTATCATAAAAGTCATCCATATGACTCATGCACCATATTCCAAGTCTTCTAAAGCTATACGATACTTCGGTTTGAGGAACTATCCTATATCTTCATATGACTTCAGAAGACTTGGAATATAGTGCATAAGTCATGTGGGCCAGTTTTATGGTACTTTTATGCCTTTTGTGAAGCTTTTCCATTTTTCTGCTCTTTTCTTATTCAGTGTAATTGCATAGAAACGAGCAACCAGTGAATTATTCATTATTCATAGTGGAAGAAAAAAGTCATATGGGTTTAGAATGAATCAGTAATTAAAATTTTTTAATGAACTAAATGTGTCACTTTACAGCATAATGAATGTTTGGAATGTTTAGTTATGAATGTCTGTTTGTCGTTGTTATTTTCAATTCATTATTTGATTAATGACAGTTGATACACATTGATCTGCTGTTTTAAATAATAGGACAAAATGTTTTATAATAAATCCATATCTCTGTGGTATTTACCTTTTTTGAAAGAAATTTCTACTTTTATTCAGGAAGGACACATTATATTAATCAGAAGTGGCATTAAAGACTTTACATTGTTGCAAAATTGGATCTTTTGTTCTTTTTATTCATTAAAAAAAAAATCCAGAAAATAAAATTCAAGGTTTCACCGCACATTTTGTTTTGTAATCTGTGATGTGTTTTAGTGTATGTTCTGTGGTTTTATCTCGTGATTTTGTGATAATTCAATTATATCTTTAAGGATAGCTTCTAAAATAGAGTTACTAAACTTTTAAAGTAGTTTGTCCAACACTATCTAACTTTGTGTTTTTTTGGTCCTGTCAGATCTTGCTCGGGGTCTTCTTCATCCTGGTGGCTCTTTTGTTCTTCGTGACCTTGTTTATTTCCAAGTAAGTTCCATTAACCTGTACGAAATGTCACTCTGATAGCAGACTCTACCCCATTTAAACTGTTTTTCTTATGTTCACGTTACCAACAAATGACTCATCCTGCTGAAGAGGCACAGGAAGAATGACGTCCCCTCAGAGCACAGTGCATTTGAGGGACATTTTGATTCAGTGCTGGAGTTCTCATAAATCTGTTGTTATTGTACACACGCATTCATCAACACCTGCAGCACTCTAAATTAGCTCATACTAACAATAATGTACCATCATTCTATAGCAGACCATGGAGAACTGTAGTTAATGATGTTTTTAATTCAGTCTCTTATGTGATGATGCTGGTAAATGTGTTTGTCTCGTCGCAGTCTGGATAAAGCTTTACATTCAGCTGGTATCAGCACTGGATTTATCATCTTTGGGACCAACCTAACCAACCCTCTTAATGAGCTACTGCTGGCGCTGCAACCGGTGAGCAGCCTTCTCTTTTTCCTTTCGTCTCAGAATCACGTTACAACGCGACATGAGTGCTGGAGACAGTTGTGTGCAACCAGAGTTGTGTAATGATTCGGGAGAAGAAGGTACCACAAATGGAAAGCATGGTTCTCTTTGGTTTGACTACGAAACTTATCAGCAGAACAGCAACTTGCTCAACGTAGGAAATTTCTGCCAAGACAAGCAGCATTATTCTGTAATTGGCAAGTGCACACTGTCAATCAAAAGTTTGAACGCACCTACTCATTCCTTATTATTAGTATTTCATCATATTTGATTTAAAAACTGTAAAATTACAAAAATGAAAGTATGGGATTTACGTAGTGGCCAATAAATGTTAAATAAATTGATGAAGGGCATCATGTGAAGCAGTTTTGAAGAGTTTCATGTGCCCATGTTGGCTTCCTTTCTTTTTCTTTTTCTAACTTTTTAATACTTAATAATAAAAATTTCCATCAAAAATGTACAAAAAAAAAATCTTTTAAAAGTTTGAAGATAATAATATTTAATTTTATATAAATAAATAATTTTTTATTACTATAATAATTGAAATATTATTAAAATTTAAAATGATTATTTAATATTTTTTAAATGTTATTTACTCCTATGATGCAAAGCTGAATTTTCAGCAGCCATTACTCCTGGTTTCAGTGTCACATGATTCTTGAGAAATCATTTTAATGTTCTGATTTGATGCTTCAGAAACATATATATTTTTTTTATCAGTGTTTAAAATCAATATTTTAGTGGAAACTGTGATGAATTCTTTGACAAACAAAGTTCAAAGAACAACGTTTATTTGGAATTCAAATCTTTTGAAATTTGTTCATTTGTTACAAATGGCTTTACTGTCAAAATTGATTAATTTAACACATCCTTGCTAAAGAAAAGTATTAGTTTCTTTCAAAAAAAGAGAACTTTTGATTGATGAAGTTCATGTCAGCACAATTTGTATTTTGGCAGATCAAAAGATTTTTAACATCATGAAAAACAGAAATTTACTCAGATGTGTCCAAATATTTTTGGCAAGTAGGGTTCATCGCAGTTTATTCCTCTAATTAGGGTGTATTGCTTGCGTGTAAAACATTCTCAATGAATAAATTAGTAGTGGTAGATTTGAATGTAGTATTGATTTGTATGGACATTGAATAGTATTGAAAAACAAATTTCACTCACTCATCTAACTCATTCAAGTTTTTTGTGCTAGCCCAAAGAAACGACCAACATTTAGATATGCATTTCACTGGGTCTTAATCAGATTTTAAACTCGTTTCAAGGCTGTGTGTCTTAGATTCATAATACTGGACAGGTTAGTTTCAAGTTCACCTGTTATTGCATCTATGTATTATAGCTGCTCAAAACACAAACCAGGAAATGTGGTGACATTGAAGATTGCAATCTAGCAAGTCCGAATCTTTAAAATAAAATAAAAGATCTTGAACATTTCATCACCCTGTCCGTAGTCTGTGGCCACTTGCTCCATAAAAAGATGTGATGACCTCTGAATTAAGCGCTATTTATGAATCAGAAATAAGTGCGCTTTTCATCATTTAGTGCTTTTGGAAAGAGATTTCAAATCCTTCAATCTTCTTCAAGTAGCACAATGATCAGTTTCCATGTGCTTGAATAAAATATGATCACTTGTTTCACTCGCTGCTTAAGATGGCTTGATTAAACCAAATTGTTCAGGAATCCAGACCATTGATTTCAGCAATTAGGCTATGTGAAAAGGAAAAAAGAAAAGTAATTTGCAAAAGGATAAGGCATGCAGGCCGGAGAGTTATTGCTCATGCTTCCAGAAACATTTCTAATTTGTACTTCATGATGTCAGTGACCATATTCCATCTGCTATATGAGGGCAACAGGTAAGGTCAGTGTGTGTTTAGCTCATTGCAAAAACAGCATTTCAGCTCCAGTGGAGTTATGGAGGACAAGCTGCCAGCGGAAGAGGCATTGCCGTCTCCACGAACCAACATCTCTTCCAGGAACAGGAGGATCATTTTTAGCTTGACTTTCAAACAGTTCTGCCATGTACTTCCTGTGGCTCTTTTGAGATGAAATGCATTGAAAATAGTCGGGATTGCTGAAAGATCACCTCAGAGTTGTGGAGCGATACATCTCTAGCACAGGAGTGACAGTATTTTAGGCCACCGCTGAGAGTGCGAGTGTATATATATCCTTTGTGCCTCCAGCATTGTGTGCTTTGTGAAACATGCATCACTTACTTTGAAAACCACTCTGGTACACAAAGAAAACGTAGTAAGTGTGGACATCACTGTCAAGGCCTTCCAGCCATCTTCATTGTCAGAGTAATGGTTCTTAGTTGACACTCAGGCCTGAAAAAGTGCGTGTTGTTTGTAGATGAATAGAGACTGCATTTTAGCCTTGGTGAATGGATAAAATAGATCAAGGCCTTCTAAGATTTTGTGAACTTGTTGCCCAAAACCCCTTTCGTCTTTCTTCAGGTTTTCCCGCTGGACTACGTTCTCATCACAATCATCACCATGTACTTTGTCTTCACCTCCATGGCTGGGATCCGTAACATGGGGATTTGGTTCTTCTGGATAAGGGTGAGACGCTAGTGTTTTATTCCTATTTTCAGTCACCTGCTTCATTAAACATTTTTATTGAGGCGCGAGTGTTTGAATTTTTATGATTAAATTTGGCCATTTAGTTTGCAAAGGCAAAATTTAAGCACACTGGGGCTGCAAAAACTCCAGGTTGAAACGTTCAAAGAACAACATTTATTTGGAATTCAAATCTTTTGTAATTTGTTAATTTGTTACAAATGGCTTTACTGTTATTGATTAATTTAACACATCCTCGCTAAAGAAAAGTATTTGTTTCTTTCAAAAAAAGTGCATGTCAGCACAATTTGTATTTTGGCAGATCAAAAGGTTTTTAACATCATGAAAAACATACATTTACTCAGATGTGTCCAAACATTTTTGTTAGGTAGTGTTCATCATCAATAGCAGTTTATTGCTCTAATTAGGCTGTATTGCTTGCGTGTAAAACATTCTCAATGAATAAATTAGTAGTGGTAGATTTGAATGTAGTATTGGTTTGTATGGACATTGAATAGTATTGGACATGGTTTTTTTTCTATTAATTTAATTTACTCCCAAGTTTTTGTGCTACCCCAAAGAAATGACCAACATTTAGATATGCATTTTACTGGGTTTGAATAAACATTCACCTCAATCAGATTTTAAACTCATTTCAAGGCTGTGTGTCTTAGATTCATAATGCTGGACAGGTTAGTTTCAAGTTCAGCTGTGTTTGCATCTATGTATCATAAAATTTAAGCACACTGGGGCTGCAAAAACTTGTTCTTTCTTTCTTTTTTTAAAATTACTGTTTAAGAAATTATATGCCTGATTTATGTACAAATTAAATATATAATATTTTATAGAATACATGTTTTATTAACAATTAATCTCTGCACACTCGAAGGCAATCGATAGGTGCATTTTTATAGAATACATATTTAACATTAATTTTTGTTTTTATAGAATACGTTTAGGATGAATTCTAAATAAAAAAAATTAATAATGAAAAAATAACAGTAAAAAGTAATTAATATGTATGTGTGTATATATATATATATATATATATATAAATAAATTAAATATTTTTTTACATTTATAATTTCATATAATATAACAACAATAAATATGCAGTATGTTAAACTTAATAATGCGATTGTTAAGTTTGGAAAGGATCAAAGTATAAAACAGTTGCGCACATGCCACAACCCACACAGGGTTCAGGTGCCGGGCAAAAAAATCAAATTATAGCAAAAGAAAAAACTTATTGTCCACACACTCCTCTAACTGCTCCATAAAAATAATTTAATGTTGCAACATTTCAACCATTAGGTCTTCGTCAGGCACATGTTACGTGAACAGAGGTACAACTCATAATAGGTGATCAACCCCCCCATTTTGTCGAAAGTTTGGAAAGCTCACCAAGGCTGCGTTTATGTGCTCAAAATAACAGTAATATTGTGGAGTAATTTTGAAAATTAAAATAATTTTAATATGTTTAAAAATGTAATTTATTACATGTTATTAGATAATTACATTTTCTTGCTGTACTGTATATAAAAACTAAGAAAAATTATTATTAAATTTTTTTTTTTTTAATTATATACTGTATTAAACAACAAATATTTAATTTATTAATAACAAAAAAATGTAATACTTGTTTTTCATTACGAATACAAATAGAACATGAACTATTGGGCAAGAATTATGTAGCAGACCTTAGTAATGAACCAAATTAGGAATTCTGATTATTCAGTTTAACAACTTTCCTTTGTGCCATAAATTTACCTTTTACAAGGAAACAAAAATCTCAGTTTTGACCCTCTGTTTAGTATCCATTATTGCAACTCTGCTGTATCTGTCCTTGTTTTTGTTGCTCTGAATACAACATTATTTGTGAAGTGCATGTCTGCAGTTTAGATTGAATATGAGTAATATTAGCATGTTTTTTGTTTCCTTTTGTGCAGCTGTATAAGATCAGGCCTCAGAGAACCCGACCGCAGGCCCTCCTCTTCCTCTGCATGATCCTCCTCCTCATCGTCCTCCACACCAGCTACATGATCTACAGTCTGGCCCCGCAATACGTCATGTACGGCAGCCAGAAATACCTGCTGCAGGTGAGATGTGGGTTTGTTTGTGTAACAGTCAATCCCCTGTGCTGCACGGCATCAGGATTACAGGATTACAGCTGTCGTATTCTGAGCAAACAGGGCCCACGCCGGTGACATAAGTATGTAATGATCAACCCTTTACAAAGCAAGTGTTTGAAAGCCTTTCAAAACCTTCTCTCCAGACTCTCTTCAAAAGCCATTAAAGGCCTTCCTGCATCTGTTATTTATTTATTTTTGCTTCTTCAAAGGTCTGTACATTCATATGAGGTTAAAAACTACCCAATGTCTTTGACCTGATCATGTTAAGTGTGAAAACTTGCCCACGTGTTCTTTACTGTGAATCTATACATCTTTCCATATGTAGCCTAGCAACTGCTGATCAAATTTTGGCACAAAATCTGGTCAGGTTATTCTTGCCAAGAACCACCCACTTAGACCGGAAGAGACCTTCAGACCTAGATGTGTGACGCTTTTGCACTTTATTTGTTGTTATGTGCTAAATTATACCACTGTAATAGATTATCATGGCAAAAATTCATCAGGAAGTTAGATAAACCCAGCCCATCTATGTTGACATGGCAATTTCAATCAGAGCTTGCCATTTTTATGCGCACAGTGCATCAGGTGGCCACCAATAGATCCATGGGAGACTGGCTGAAACTGACAAACTATTCATCAATCAAATCAGATTTCTCTTCACTTCCTGGAAGGCTTGCAGTCATTCTGCATCTGTCCAGTGGTGCATGTTATCCCATTTGATTATTTCCAAAAGTTATGCTGCCTTTGCGTAAATACAAGCTCAAATGAAGAGTAATTTGCTATGAGGCTGACAAGCTGTCAGAAGGCTGATGGGGCAAATCGTCTGCCGAGGACAGAGAAGGAAGAACAGCTCGCGGCAAGATCGAACCTGTTCTACTCTGTAAACATCACAGCATGTGTTGAAATCTGACCAATTACATCTGTCCTTCGCCCCTCTGCAGCATCAGATGTAAATATTGAAATAAGCATAAACGAAATACATTACGTGTCTTGCAGGGTTGTGTGTCGTGCAGAATTGAATTGAGGATGCTTTTTAAATTGCAATAAATTACAGAATTGGAATTGCCCCTATTTGGGGCAGTCGTGGCCTAATGGATAGGGAGTTGGGCTTGTAACCCAAAAGTCGCGGGTTCGAGTCCCAGGTCCGGCAGGGATTGTAGGTGGTGGGAGTGAATTCCCAGCACTCTCTCCACCTTCATTACCACGACTGAGGTGAGACCCTTGAGCAAGGCACCGTTCCCCCAACTGCTCCCTGGGCGCCGCAGCAATGGCTGCCCACTGCTCCGGGTGTGTGTTCACAGTGTGTGTGTGTGGTTGTTCACTTCTCACTGCTGTGTGTGTGCACGTTGGATGGGTTAAATGCAGAGCACCAATTCCAAGTATGAGTCACCATACCTGGCCACAAGTCACTTCACTTCACTTCACTTCACTTGATATAGCAAACAGGATGCAGAACTGGAATTTAAATTGGAATTGTAAGAAGAATAATGTTCTGAAACACAATTCCAAGAAATTCAAATAACTGTAATTTTTAGTCGTTAAAAATGTAAACAATAGTTTGCATTGGATTTGTAATTAAAAACATAAGTATTGTTATAGTAAGTATTATTTTAGTTAATGTTAAATGTGTTATTTAATTATATTAAAAATAATTGTTTATGTATTTAATTATATATATATCTATCTATCTATCTATCTATCTATATATATATATATATATTTTTTTTTTTTTTATTATTATTTAATTAATCAGATTATTTAGATTTTTCATATTTAGGTTTTTTTTGCCAGAAACAGTGAGAAAATACATCTAGGGAAAGTCCATTTTACACTCGTAGTCCTCCATTATATATTCAATATGCAATCACTGGTCAAATGTCTGCAATTATAATATATACAGACATACAGTATGTGCAATAATATTATCATACGTACATACATAGGGAAAATTTGACATATTTAGAAAAATTATTTTTTGACTCATAACCGCACCCATATAGTTCATGTATTTACTTTTAACAAATGAGGTTTACTCATTTCATCATCCAGCATAAACAGCAATGCATTATCTCTAAGCACATGGAATGTGTAATTGAAACTGTAATTGTATTTCTGAACACATTCCCATAATGTAATAACCCAAAAAGCTTATGAGTCAGTTTGCCTCTTATAATTAGTATGCGTCAAATTAAATTATGCAGAATGAGTCAGTCAGAATTTTTTTGCTTTCCTTTGTTATCTGTATTCTTGTAAGAGAGGGTTCTAGAAATATAAGTGCTGTTTATACTCACTCTAGTCTGTGTTGTTTTAGCACTAGTTTACTGAAGGAATTATGTGAATTGGATTCAGTTATGAAGCAAGTCTTTAAAATGACTACGCTGTACTCAGCTACATCACATGTTCGCATATAATTCATATAAGGCTTCTCCTTCATTTGATAAAGCAGTACTGCCATGATCGATGTAAACATCTTTTTTTTCTTTTTTTTTTAAATGGCATTTACTGTGACTTTCGTTTTAGTTTTAACAGTGCCACATTATGCACATAGCAGAGGTTTGTTAATATGCAGTATACTGAGTCTAATTTAAATGACAATGACTTAATTTAAAAACAGTGTGGCTATTTTATTGTTTAGTAGCTGGTTAAACTGGATTGTGGATGGTAAAAGTGAATCATATTTTTGTACTGAAGTAATGTGCACAAAACTGCTTTGTTTAGTTAACATGAAAATGGCAAATACCATATAACAGTGGTCTTATATGTGCTTACATAAGAAGCTTAAGCATATTCCTTATGTTTAGCCTGCATTTAGAACCCTGTTCCATAGATCAGATTGTGCTTATTGAGTTTTTTTTTTTGTCCTCAGACCCCGCTGCCCACAGCAGACCCATCTCAGGGCAATCACACCGCTGCCATCAGCAAGATATGTGACGCAGACGCTCCTGAAGGTAAGACCATCATTCTTTATCACCCACAGAGTGACTGACTTCAGTGGATAATGCTTCTCCATAGAACAGGGAATGGGGGGTTAGGAGTTTTGTAAAAAGGTTGTATCATGGAAAGTGTTTTTCTTGCCTATTTGAAGATTTTTTTTTTTTAACCGCAATAAAGCCAGTAATAACAGAGGCCATTTACATATGGAAGTTTTAAATGTACAGTAGCAAAAACATCCAGTTAAATTCTAAATGGCTAATATGCATTTTTGTGCAAGAAATCATCACTAGCATTATATAGTAAGTGGACAGCAAGGAAAAAAGGGTAGTATATTGTGACCTAAAAAAAATCGGTAAAGCTTTTAAGCCATGAACTAAACCAGCCGACTCTGAGATGAATGACTACAGTAGAAACTTGAAAAGGGCAAAATATATACTACTGTTCAAAAGTTTGGGGTCAGTAAGGTTCAAAAGTTTCATAACCTTTTTTTCATTTTATTTTATTTATTTTTTTTGAAGGAATTGGATACTTTTATTCACAAGAACAGATTAAACTACTGGTCAAAAGTGACAGTCAACGCTCGTATATCTTTCTATTTAAGATAAATACTGTTCGAAGAATCATGACAAAAATGTATCACGGTTTTCACAAAAACCTATTAAGCCTGACAACTTTTCAGGAACTGTTTTCTTGTGCTCAAAATCAGCACATTATAATGGTTTCTGAAAGATCGCGTGACATTAAAGAATGAAGTGCACTGCCATCACAAAAAAAAATTAAGATAAAAATAAACACTTCAAAATAAACACTAAAGTATAATAAAATTGTTTGAAAATGCAATATTACACAATATTAGTTTTAATATATTTTGGATTGAATAAATGCAAATTTGATGAACTTAAGAGGCTTTAAAATGTAAAGTGAGGCATTAATGTAATCTTCCTGACATCAAACTTTTATACAGTAGTGTGTGTATATATATATATATATATACATATGTATATACTGTATATGTGTGTTGTGTATCTACTTATCCCATGAAACATTGTGAATTAGGTTGTATTAGTATATTGCAAAATAGTCATTTGTATGCAAGGGGTTTGAGAAACTCACTAACATCATTCTCAGTGTTTCATGGGAGTGAATCTCTTGCCATGATTTACATTTCAATGCTACCAGTAATTGGTGTATTATGAATTATAGGTAGTTTAGTTCTTCACTGGGAATTTTGCAATTAAACTCGACTAAAATCACACTTACATGCACGTACATCACCCATTAACAACCTCAGAGCTCATAGCAGGTCTGTTTTGAAAGGTTTATTTTATTATTGTTCAGCATCAGTTTCTCTATAAAGAAAATAAACAGGATTTTTACTTCTTAAACCCTACTGTTGTGCTCTGTTCATTTATATGCAACAAACTAATATTTGCTTATTTTCTCGATTACAGCACTGGCCATGCAGATACAAGTTTGACTATATATCAGTCGCTCCCCGATCCTAACACTTCTAAATATTTATTTGTATGTCAGTTATGAAGAGATGAGCAGAGCACTCAGTAAATAGAACGAAATAGATTTTGCAGAAGACAGCATGAAGAAGAAGCGAAAGTATTAATGACGCTAGATGTGAGATGAAATGGTAAACCAGCAGGAGACAGACTCTGAATCTGAATAGGAGATCAAAATTGCTTCAGGTGTGACAGACCATTGCTTTTTTTGCACTGCTGTATCTGAATGAATCCAAGTGTTTGGCTTTGTATGCTCAGCCAATGAGGAAAGACTGTAAATAGTCTTGATAATACAAAGATGTGAAGTTAGATGTCACGCCTGCAGAACATGACCCTTGCAGCTTTTCTCTGTGTTCATTACAGAAGGTTGAGATGGCAAATAACAGTCTGTCAGGGGGAGATCTACATTAATTAAAATGCTGTAAAATTAGTGGCTTAAACCAGCAAAAGTGTTAATTACGATCTATAAGGTTAATTGCCACCATACATTTGTGCTTAATTGCAGATAGATCTGTGTGTTTTTTGAGTGTGCAGCACACAAGGCGGTATCTAGTTCAACATATTATAGACACTGCTCTCAGAGATTTTGTTCTCAAGATGGCAGATGAAAAAAAAGGCGGCTTAAAATACTGAACGATGTTGGGATTTACTGTAAAAGCTTTGATTTAGTGTTTTAACAGCGTGATATCGTGCTCTGCATTGTGATTTTAAGCTCTTTAACATCTAGTTAATTTAATACCAGGTCTGTCTCTTAGTGTGTTTTTGACACTTTTTTTTTTTTTAACGAGCTCAACTTCAAAACCTGGGAAATGGGGCTATAAGTTATTCTGCAATGTCACGGTGGATACGGATAGGATTGGTTATGGTTTGATATATTGCCATCCAGCCTGAGAGTGCAGCCATGATACTGTTTTGCATCCAGAGGAGGGCACTCCGATATTACATTCCAGTCCCATTGGAGGATATTGGAATAATAATGAAATCAAAGATATTAATATGCAATTGAATCAGTGAACCAAGAAGAAGTGGCCAATCTTCCTTAATGTCCTTAAGACATGTCCCCCATCAGCTGTAACCTTTCTTAAAATACACCTCTCTATGCTGGGCTAGATTCCACCTGCTAATTGCTTCTCACTCACTTCAGGTCCCCGGATTGTGCCAGAATATCAGACTGACAGGCTAAGGAAATTCTTCTGCTATCCATTTTTATCGGCTGCTATTAAAAATTCAGGTCATGTTAGAGCTGACTTCAGCTGCAAAGTGATCGTATTAGCTAGATGGTTTACATTTTCTGAAGAAAATGTTCAAAACTAACGCTCACAGTGCCGGCAGTGTTGTTAGGGTGTTCTAGGTGGTTGCTAAGGTGTTCTGAATGTTTTTATGTTCCTATGCTGTTGCTAGGGTGTTCTAAGTGGTTGCTAAGGTGAAATGTTTTGAGCATGTTCCTATGTCGTTGCTAGGGTGTTCTTAGTGGTTTCTAAGGTGAAATGTTTTGAGCATGTTTCTATGCTGTTGCTAGGGTGTTCTAAGTGGTTGCTAAGGTGATTTTTTTTTGGCTTGTTCCTGTGCTGTTGCTAGGGTGTTTTAGGTGGTTGCTAAGGTAAATTGTGTTTTTTGCATGTTTCTATGCTGTTGCTAGGTTTTTCTAAGTGGTTGCTAACGTGAAATGTTTTGAGCATGTTCCTATGTTGTTGCTAGGATGTTCTAAGTGGTTGCTAAGGTGACATTTTTTTGGCTTGTTCCTATTCTGTTGCTAGGGTGTTTTAGGTGGTTGCTAAGGTGAAATGTTTTGAGCATGTTTCTATGCTGTTGCTAGGTTGATCTAAGTGGTTGCTAAGGTGAAATGTTTTGAATATGTTCCTATGCTGTTGCTAGGATGTTCTAAGTGGTTGCTAAGGTGAATTGTTTTTTGTTTTTTGGCATGTTTCTATGCTGTTGCTTGGGTTAATAAGTGGTTGCTAAGGTGAATTGTTTTTGGCATGTTTCTATGCTGTTGCTAGGGTTAATCATTGGTTGCTAAGATGAATTGTTTTTGCCATGTTTCTATGCTGTTGCTAGGGTTTTCCAGGTAGTTGTTAAGGTGTTTTCATTGTTTTGGCATGTTTCTGTTCTGTTGTTCTATGTTCCTATGCTAAATAGTTTTTGGGATGTTTCTGTTGTTACTAGGGTGCTATGCAGTTGCTAAGGTGAACTGTTAATAGAATGTTTTTATGCTGTTGAAAGGGTGTCCTAGGTGTGTTTCTACACTGTTGCTAAGGTGTTCTGAGCAGTTTCTAAGTTAAATGAATTTCAGCATATTTATTCTGTGGCTAGAGTGTTCTAGGCAGTTGATAAAGTCAGTTGTTTTTAGCATGTTTCTGTGCTGCTGGTAATATGATCTACTGTAGGTGGTTGCTAAGGTAAATTGTTTTTGAGATGTTTTATGCTGTTGCTAGGGTGTTCCTAGTGGTTACTAAGGTGAATGGATTGATGATTAGCATGATGATTCTGCTGCTAGGGTGTTCTAGGGGGCTGCTAAGGCCATTTGTTTTTTTAGCATGTTTCTGTGCTGTTGCTACGGTGTTGTAGGCAGTTACGCAGTTGCTGCACTGTTCTGAATGGTTTTTAGCATGTTTCTGAACTGTTGCAGCTCGGGTCTCTTCAGTGTAAGTAAATGGCACTCATTTTATCGCCTGTCAGGTGAAAAGAAAAAGTCCGATTGCTCTGAACAGTAATAGCACACCTCAACAAGCCACCTGATTTGAAGTATCATTCAAGTTCGTAGCACTAACGCCGCAGGTTGTACTTGCTGTTCATATCCCTAACTTTCGCTTTGAGCAACAGTAATCGGGATGTTTTCTTTAGCAAATACCTTAAATGATAAGATGACAGAAAAAACGAACAAAAAAACAGTAGAAGTCAGTTGCGTTGCATTAGTCTGTGCCTGCGTGAAAGATTCCCCATATGCCTCCTTCAAACAATGCTCTGTATCATAACCCAATTAAGTCTCTCAAAGCCAAAATGAGGCGCTGTCTCGCACAATGGAGGATAAATCTGTGCAACAGAAGTTGCTCTGCGGGTCACCCAAAATTGATCCATCTCCAGTTGACTCGCACTTTAGAACCAGCGTAGTTTTAAGCCGTCTGCTTGCCAACCAGCACAGCCTCCCAATCTGTTTGTGTGGGTTTTGGCCTTTTCCCATCTGCGGTCAGTCAGCGGAGCCCAGTCATTGTGTTTCTGCCACCTACCCGTCATCAGCAAAACGCCTCATTACTGTTTTCAGATAGAACAGTGCAAGACAAGCTGTACACCGTCCATTAGCACGGGACTCTCCGTTGCTTCACAGCGGGAGATGTGATTTCCATTTGTTTTTATTACAATTACTGTTCACTATCAGTATGATACAGCTTTTGGCAAAACGGGCGGGGAAAAAAAACATGGTGCAGTAAAAGGTTTTTGACAATCTACATCAATCTGGAAGCATTTGAAATTTTCCTCGATATTAGCTCATTTTATCTTAACAAAGTTTCCTCTACTGTGGTTTGAATTCATTAGGCATGCTGAGTGGAATTAAAAGCTCTCAGCAGTTTGTTTGTGGTACAACTTAATAGACAAAAATGCTTATTATATAGGTTTTGTTTTTTTTTGTTTGTTTTTTTTTTACATTTCTGGATAATCTGTCTTCATCTTTCTCCAGATGGCGTATCGCAACAAATATTTGACTGTTCCTGTGGTTGCCTCTGATATTAAGACTCTCTCCTCATTATCAGGGTTTGATTTCTGTGATTGGAGTCGCTCTAGCTGAGAGGCGGCTGTTTTTCACCCCGAATGATTTCTTAGATCATTGCAGAGAAATCAGATTTGTTGTCTTTGTTCTGGATAATGGGTACAGGCTAAGTTTAACTTTTTTTCCCAAAAAGGGACAATTTTTAAAAAATTTAATGAGACCGAGAGCTGGTCTGCTTGGTCGAAAAAGTGAGTGTGAATGATTGTTATTGTTGACGTGATTTATGGCTGTATAATGTCATTCATATGACCATTATTCAACAGCCACAGAGGTGAAAGATAGTCCGGTTGTAACAAATGAAGTCTGCTTGATATTTGGGCTACTGTATGAATTAGTGTTCACTGAGTTCATGTTAGTCATTTATACATAAGATTAGTTGTCACTTTCAACAAATCATCTGCATTAATAGTATGAAATATTTTGAGTTAATTCAGTTGACATCATTCACAGGTGTATGCATATTATACTATATTATATTATATATTAACTTTTTTTGCTTTCAGTGTGGCTTATCTAACTGATTATATGTAATTCATATTACAGCACATACTCAAATTCCAAAAACTAAATGTTTTTTAATTAGGTGATATTACATTTTAAAATATTCATAATCAGACTATAGTTACTTTTTCATTGATTAAATGATTATATAATGTTATTCAGAGAATCATTTCGTAAATGCTTTAAATTTTAGTGGGGCCACATAGCATTACCAAATAATTTTTTTTTTTATCTTTTTTTAGTAAGTCTTTTTTGTTTTTATTTCGAAAAGAGTTGCTTTACAAGCATCAGTTTACAAAACCAAAAATGCAATGTAATGTTCAATGCAGTTTATGTTGTCGATAACAAAGAGTGGCCTACATGTTCTTTCTCTTTGTATTTTTAAATTAATATGATACAAGATTGTCCTATTCAAATCAGTGTGATAAACAAGTTAGGTTAAAAGTAATCAAAAAGTAGTCAGACTGCATTACCTAAAATGTGTAATATTCCCTAAAGGCTGAGCACCACCTTTCATCTTTTAATAATTTCAGGCGCTTTTTGTGTCCTGGCCAAAAAAATAATCAGCTAATTTCTCCCCAGTGGTTTGGATGCTGATGTTTGTAGTGATTAATATGATGCTCATGAACACCCTTGTTGAGCTTTTTTTGTCTTGAAGAGAAATGAAGGACTTCTCTTTTCCTCTTTTAAAGAGTAATAAATGACAAAGGCATGTTAAGACAGAGTGCCTCAAGTAGCCGCTTAATTATTGTAATTGAATGAGTAATCAATTCAGCCCTTTCCCCAATTCTCTCCAGACTCTACTCTCAGCATATTGACTGTCACTTTGAGACCCTTGATGAGACGCTGAGCTTCAAGGCCCCAACGTGTGCTCGTCCTCTCGTACCTGTTGACCTGCAGCAAAGACCTGCCCTGCCAGCTGGCCTGTAGATGAAAGAATTGAATAATATCGATTTTTTTCTCGCTCGCTCTCCTTTTGTTGCCGTTTTTCATCTGCAGTCCTCTCGCTCTGCCAGATCTCTCCCTCTTGTGCAGCAATCCGAGTCTTCTCATCACTCTGGAAGCTGCTCTGTCTTGCGTAACAGCCGTTGCACAACCAGGCGTGAGTGGGAGGAAGTGTCAAGCAGGGAGAACACATGCGACAGGGAGGGCGCAGTATCCAAGCGAGAGCATCTCTCCCCGCAGGGCCCGACCCGTGCTCTCGAACCCCGCCACTCTCACGCCTCAAGTCCACAGAGCAAGAGGCGAGTCCTGCTTCACAGAGCACAGCTTGGATTGGCAATAATGCCGGGGTTGGGTTGTCCTTCAAGCTCCTGGAGGAAGTGCTTTGGGTTTGAGTGATGGAGAGTGTCAATTAGTGCCGGGCGGCATGATGGGATATACCGTGCAACGGCAGAAATGTGTCATCCGGTTGAGATTGTGCCGTATGGGGGAAGATGTATTTGTGTTGCTAGTTGTGTGCAGGACGGCTTTACGGTATTTTCACTTGAGAGGGAAATACGGATAAATGTGAAAATACTGAGATGACATATTCTACACAAGTCAGAACGTGGCAGGACTAGTTATTATGGGGTGTTGTGTTGAGAGTTTAGTTGCGTATGGTTGCTAGGCAACATTGTATCTTTACACATTTATATAGACTTCAGTTCATGTGCAGACATATGAGTTTTGACTATTTCATGGCTTTGAATATGGCATCCAATTTGAGTTTAGTGTCTGTATTTGTTGTGTATGTGCAGTTCCGCATATTTATACTATAAGTTCAGATTTAAAACTATAAAATATATAGCATCATTGCATTTTGAGCATCCTGAGTCCCGGCTCTTGAACCTTTCACAGTTTGCTTCCATTCTTCTCACTCTGTTCTATCAAATAAAGGCAAAAATGCTAAAAATAAGACTTAAAAAACACTTTCCATATAAAACCGACACACACTTTATAATTAAATATATAAAATCTATTTGTTCTTATTTTCAGTTATATAAATTATATTTTGTAATTTAATAAATAAATTATAAAAAGATATTAAAATAATTTTATGTACACTGCAATAGGGCTGGGCGATATATATCGAACGATACATTATGCGCATCTCATCAGTAATGCCGGTTCTTTGATTAGCGGTA
>JAUMHE010000062.1:16864764-16876464 GCA_032359235.1 Enteromius mattozi | reverse complement strand
CTAATCAAAGAACCGGCATTACTGATGAGATGCGCATAATGTATCGTTCGATATATATCGCCCAGCCCTACACTGCAATATATATCAAAAGTTTAAAAGTTTTAATAAGATTTTTAATGTTATTTAAATATTTTTTTTTCTCAAATATTAAAAATGCTAATAAAAAATCAATAATATTGTGAAATATTGTGGAAATAACGATTTTCTATTTGAACATACTGTAAATATAATTTATTCATGTGATGCAAAGTAGAATTTGTATCATACATTACTCCAGTCTTCAGTGTGACATAATTCTTCAGACTTATAAACAGTGTGCTGATTTATTGTCAATTTTAGAAACAGTTTTTGCTGCTTAATATTTTTTTGAAACCTGTGATACTTTTTTCAGGATTCTTTGATGAACAAAAGGTTTAAAAGATCAGTATTTATTCAAAATAGAAATATTTTCTAACAATATAAGTATTTAACATTACTTTTTGGCCTCCAGAAAATAAAAAATAAAAAAATAATAATAATAAATAATAAAGAAATGACTGACCCAAAACATTTAACAGTAGGGTATATTATTTTGAAAAAAAAAAATATTTTTTTTCATTTTTTTTTATTTAACCTTTTATTGTATCAAAGAATAATTATACAAGTATCACAGGTTCCACAAAAAAACCCTAAAAACTGTTTCCAATATTAATAATAATTCACTTTTTATTTTAAATTAAATTATTAAATTATTATTTTATAATAATATCTATTAATTCATTTTATAATAATGTAGCTTGTTTAGTGTTTTTTTCACTTGAGTTACATAAGAGCAGCAGAAAACGCATACATACTGATGCTGTGATATAAAATTAGTCATATTGTGATATAAGATTTCAGTTATACAGTACCACCCACACTTAGTGTCAATTAAACAGGAGCTGGGATTCATGGGATCTCACTATGCATGCAGAATTTGAGTTCAAACCGCTGCTGAAGTCATCTGAACTGCTAAACGCACAGCTATGGAGTTCATTTGACAAAAGACACCGCTCGTGTCTTTAGGTGTTTTTCTTCTGCATTCAACAGGCAACTGTATTATCGTTTTCCTGATCTCCCTTATTTTCACAATCCTTTATTTTAGCTCCTGCATGTCTCTCTTCCTGTCTTTCTCTCTGCATTCATTTAATGATATTATATCTGTTCATTTTAGTTCAGATATATGCAGTGTATCTGGAGGATCAAGTGTTGTTGCCATGGCTACCATCCACCAAGTCACTTGGTGTGCCAATAGATTCAGGAGCCGCAAATTAAAATGAAACTTACAATGTTCTGCTCTCCCCTCCAGTCGGCCAGGCATAAATTTCCTCATCCTGTCAGATTGATTTCTAACCATGGTCTAATGAACGCATGATGCTCGTCTGGCTCTCAGAAAATGCACAGATGTGGTTTGTTTGGAAAAATATATCCTGTTGATTTTTAGTGCATTGATCATAAGAGCTCTGAGTGCTGTTTAAACGAGTAAGAAAATACATAATAAAGATTTAAATATTTATTCCTTTGTTGAATTATTAGGCATTTTCAGACACTCAAAAGCAGATTAAAATAGTTTAGTCTTACTGTGAAAAGGATTAGTTCTCTTTAAAATGACAAAAACTAGTCATTATTTACTCATCCTTGTGTACTCATACAATGTAGAATGTGTTGATTAGTATGTCTGTCTAGCTCAGGAGAAACTTCCATAATATTAATCCATATGATGTGTGCATGATATATAGAGTCTTCTGAAGTCATAGAAGAATTGACTAATACAGTATAGAAGTTCAAAATATATAAATATGTTTTTTCTTGGAAAACAATTACTATTAGGATTTTTGGAATGATGTGAGTGAGCGAGTAAGTAAATAATGACATAATTATCAGTTCTGGGTGATAAATAATTTTTAAAAGTTTTGGCTTCACTCTTAAAGAAATATTTCTCCTCCAAAATTAAATATTGTGAACATTTAAATGTTTTTGTTTTTTTGTTTTTTTTATTATTTAGTTTTTTTGTAAAATGCATAGCATTATTCTCTGATAATATTCCCCTCTGCCCTCACATCTCATATATTTGTGAATTTCTAACATTTATAAAGCTAAAAGGAAGTCCCATTCACCTAGTTGTGATCAACTTTACCTGATTAACTTTAATGTTAGCATTTAATTTTTAGCATTAATTTGTTTTCTCATAAACCTCTCAGAACTTTAAGGGACTAGGAATCTCTAATCCACTGTTTTAATTAAATTCTTATTCTCCGTCTTACTGGTGTATGTTCAAAATCTGCTCAGGCCTCAGTTTGACTGAAGGGAACAAAATTGGCACTTAAATCTCAAGCACGTCTATGACGTTTTCATATTTCATCACATTTATTTGAGGGAATGTCTATAACACATTAAAAAGCACCAAAAAGTTTTATGGGGCTGCTCTCTTTTTGGTCCAAGTTTCATGGAACTACCAGTGTTTTTGTTTGTTTGTTCGTTTGTTTTTTGTTTTGGAAGTACAATGACATTTTTGAATCATTTACTCACATATTATTTATCTAAATATCACAGTATTGCCATATGATGTAACCATAGACCATAAAACAGTAGAACATTTCGTTTTAGTTCAGTGGTGCCTTAGAAAATGTGATTCCATAAGGGTCATAAGTCTAACATGAGAAGGCAGGATGCATTTTTTAATGCTGAAGAAATCAAGTGCTCACCTCATTGTCAGGACTGTTCCCTAGCAACAGCATCAGGGATGTTCAGGAGAGAACGATGTTTGATGTGCTCAAAGATGGCAGATACTTATGCTTGTTTATTTACAATACAGTTTCTTCAAAACACAAATCACTGTTAAGTCAGTATCTGGATGAATTGG
The DNA here is from genome assembly GCA_032359235.1 of Enteromius mattozi. Taxonomy (NCBI): domain Eukaryota; kingdom Metazoa; phylum Chordata; class Actinopteri; order Cypriniformes; family Cyprinidae; genus Enteromius; species Enteromius mattozi. Next base: position 16,873,583 of record JAUMHE010000062.1, on the reverse strand, counting down.
GCCTTGTTCTCACAGAGGTCGGCAGGTGCCAGTCATTCTGTTTGTTCCTAACCACATCGTGTCCTCCTGTAGCTTCAGATGCTGCTGGAATGAAGAGACAGGAAGACCTTACACAAATGTCAGTGATTGATGATTTTTTTGAAGGACAGAACAGAAATAAGTTGTTTTATGATAGAGTTCCATCAAGGATGCTTGTTGAATGCAATATAGGAAATGTGTTTTTCAGAATAGGCGAAGGCCACGGTTGTTTCACTGAAATATATTATAAATGAGAGTTCATTTACCTGGAAATATTAACAATGTCCAGCATAGTGTCATATGGAAGAACAAAACATTGGCCAAAAAAACACTTTCTAAGTTTTAAAGTGATAAAAGTGAAAATCATTTACTTGTTATGATGTCATTCCATGTATAGAATAGAATAAATGGGGTCTGGAGTGGTCAAGCTCTGATAGTGAATAAAAAGCAGCAGAAAAGCAGTACATATGATTCATGAATTCTGAGTCTTATAAAACCATATGATCATCTCTCTCTTTTTTTTTTTTTAAAGTCTTTACTCTCACTTTTGATCCATTTAATGCATTATTGCTGAATAAGAGTGTCAATATATTACTTTAAATATATATTTTTATGTGTTTAAATCTAGAGCTGTATTCAGATCCACTGCCATTCCTTGAGGTATTTTAAAGATGTGAAGTGTGCACTTGTTCTGTTTTCTTTCTCTGCACATTTACCCAGAGAGGTACTGCGGATGACTGGTGTGAATCACGAGTCACATGAGTCTGTCTGTTATATTGCTGCTATAAATATGAGGATTGGTAACAGGTGAGACAGCAGCTCTGACATCACTCATGCTCTACTGCTGCACTCCTTTTTCAATCTGATTTCATTCTAACCCCACAGGATTATTTGTAGTGAAAAGTGCCACCCTTTGATTGTATGCAATTTCGCACTCGATCTGACGCCTTCCCATTCTGCAGTTTCCTCAATGTGAGCATTACACTCAGCTCTTTTGCTGCATCTTCTCTTCCCCTTGAGGTCGTTCTGAAAAGCCCTTGCCTTCTAGCTGCCTGTTTTTGGCTCTCACTTTTATTGCTTTGTGATAAAGATTAGCAAATGCTCCAGTTAAAGCCTTTTGAGAAATCGGTGCCAAATTTAGGCATCTGTTGGCTTAAAAAAAGACAGATCGAAAGACAGAGGGAAGAAAACAAGCAGAAGTGAAAAGTGCATTTGCTTCCAATATAGTGACTGATATCTAAACTATTTCTATCTGTTGTAAGCATAGCAGAGGTTGTGAGATTATAGTCCTAATTACAAGAATAGTTTATCCAAAAATTAACATTTTGTCATCATTTACTCACTCTTATGTTAAACCTAAACCCATATGATTTTATTTCTACTAACCCTAACCTACCCTAACAGTCTCCTCTGAGAGTTAGTAGACATGTAGTTGCAAATGAATGAGAATATTTAGTAGAATGCCTAAAGTGGACTATCAAAATAAAGTGTAACCCAGTTTTTTTTAGATGATTTCTTTCAATCCATCAGTTAATTTAGTTCATAAATGGTATTGATGTAAAGAATGAGCATGTCTTCAGCATGTCTTATTCATGACTGATTCATAACTTTGAGAATGATCTTTTCAATGCATCAGTTCATCCAGTTCATAAAACCCATTTGAATGATTCTGATGACTGAATCAGATTCTCTAGCTGATTTGCTTGACTCATTGATCTGGTCACAAAGGTTAATAGCTTATTTAGGGGAAAAAAAGGTTATCGCTGGAAAAACCCACTCGAAGCTATTATATAAGTTCATAAGAATGTGGTGCATGCATCATATGGACCCATTCTGTAATGCTTTTATTATGCTTTTATAAAGCTTGCACATCTTAGTTTCATTTCAAATGCAATGAAAAGAGTGACCAGTGCAATTCAAAATCGTCCTTTTGTGCTCCACTGAAGAAAAAAAGTGTTTCAGGTTTTGAATGACATGAAAGTGAGTAAATAATGAGAGAATTTATCACATTATTTGAGCTATCGCTTTAAACCATCGATCGTTTGTTTTCCTCCCTTTGTGGGTTTCTTAGTCTATCTGAATTCACCCCCGGTCTGGCGCATAGAGAGCTGGCTATAATTAGAGCAGATAATTAAGGAACACTTTAATTAATAGCCACGTCAGGCACAGCCTGGCACCGATCCATGCCGCCAATGTGCACCCCATGGTGTTACTTTAGTGGTAGATTTGGACCAGTGGTACATAGAGAGAATCTAATGCATCTTAATGCAGTCTCATTTCAGCTGATTCAGGCCCAATGCACACAGTTCACAGACACATGCTGTTACTGACACTCCAAACAGCTACAATAGCATTCATTGCACATACTGTACATAGTCATTGATAAAACAAATCAATGAATGATATGTACCTGTGTATTAATACAGTACAATCATTAAGCTTTAGTTACAGTTAACTTTGTGTGCTTTGTGGAAGATACAAATATTAGAAATTTGAATAGATATTTTTTCACATCTGGTAGAGTTCTGTTCAACAAGGGGACTTTCCAGGCGTATATTCTAATAAGATGTTCATAAAAGTTATGACCTGCAGCAATATCTGGGACAAATGCAACCGTATTAAGTTTGCTCACAGATATAACTGATTGTAGTTTTATTGTATTCATTTTAAATATACTTTGTAGTTAATTTAATTTCATTTTTAACCTTCTAGTTTCAGAATTTGCAATAGGCAATGTTTGTGACATTTTATATATACAGTATTTATATATTTTGTGAATAGATATTATCATTTTTCTTGCAATCTCAATATACATAAAATAAAAAAAAGTCTCTTTTGCTTCCCAATGTGACATTTATTTGATATTATGGATTATTTAAATTACTTATTCTACTTTGATTTACACTACCAGTCAAAAGTATGGAAACAGTAAGATTTTTCATATTTTTTAAGATGTTTCTTATGTTCATCAAGGCTGCATTTATTTGATCAGAAAATATGAAAAATATTATTGCGATGTAAAATAACATTGTGTTGCAGTTTCCACAAAAATATTTGCCATCACAGCATTGATACTTCTAATAATAAATCAGCATATTAGAATGATTTCTGAAGGATCATGTGACACTTTAAACTGGAGTAATGTCTGATGGAAATGCAGCTGCGCATCACAGAAATAAATTATATTTTAAAGTATATTAAAATAAAAACCCATTATTTTAAATGGTAAAAAAAATTCACAATAATACTTTTTTGATTTTTGAAATAAATGCAGCTTTGATGAACATAAGAAACATCTTTAAAAATATTACAAATTTTGACTGACAGTGTGTTTTAAAAAGTAATTTATTCCTATGATGGCAAAGCTGAATTTTTGAGAAGCCATTACTCCAGCCTTTTTTTTTCTTCTCAGATTTCTTAAATAGACAGTAAAAAAAACAGACATTATTTGAAATAAATAGTAACAACATAAAAGCCATTGCTCAATAAAAGTTTTGTTCTTTCCTTTCCTTTTCTTTTTTATTGCTTACAAACAAACACACACGTATATGCTTCAACAGAATGTTAGTTGCAGTATTGATTGTGTTTTATTTATTTTTTGTTGATGATGATAACAATTATTTTAAGTAAAGGTTGCAATAATCAGCATATATATGAGATGATAAACAGACAGATTTTGATTTAATACAGCATTCTTAATGAGGAGCTTTTATAACTCACAGCGGGTTTGTCGTCATCAGTTGTGTTTCTGGTAGGTGGTATCTGAGAGACATAAAATCCAGACCTCAAGACAGTTGTACATTAGCTCTCCAACATGACTCTATAGGTGGAGGTCTTTGTCCATGTCAGGAAGTTTGCAGGCAGGTGAAGAGGGTAGGGTGGTTTTCAACATCCATCTCTGGGGTCCACTCAGAGTGAGTAGAGCCAGGCAGCTTCCCGTTGAGAGCACGGGTCCGAGGTTCAGCGAGCCTGGAAAACTCGGGTACATAGTGAAATGTGCAGAGTGCTTTTAGAAAAACAGTGTAGAAAAAAGACCAAAACAAACAAAAACCCCAAACCAAACAAACAGAGAGCTTGAGAGAATGCTCTTCTCATAGAGAAAGAGCACTTTAGAGCACATTTCCTCTATTTCCATCCTGTTCTTATTCAGTGTATACACAGAAATAAATGAGTAAATGAATAAATGAATTAATGATTAATAATGCATGTTTTCAGAGAGGGCTGCCCCGCTGCACTGACCACACACTGAACTCACACTCAGTCGTTTCCCTCAGTAAGGAATAATTCACTCAAAAATGAAAACTCACCCTCATCTTGTTCCAAACCCAAATGCTGCTATATGTATTTCTCAGAAATGAGAAAACTGTGAAGAATTATTTATCAGCTCCTGCTATTATCATCTCTATAATGACAGTTCACAGTGACCGAGGGCTGACAGGATACAAAAAAATGAGAAGCAATATAAAAGTAGTCCAGATGGCACTAATTCAAAGTCATACAATAGCTTTATGTGAGGAAAAGATACAAATTTAATTTATTATTCGTCAGTAATTTTGCCCTCCCCCAGAAAACACATTTAGCATGCATCCCTATCCAAAATTGCTACCAATGTCATTTTGACATTAATGATAGTGAAGGATAATTTTATGTTGTTTATGTGTGATGTCCCATTTTGGTATCTGCATCAAATAAAATGTTCTACATTTTGTATACATAGAAATCATATTTAAAGTGTCTGCTTTAATATTTGAAATAACTCTTGTGACAATAAAATGTCAAAATATGGGTGAAATAGAGTTATGTGATCATTTAGTACAATACATATATTTATGTAAAAAGGAAACCTATTATCAAATATATATATATAAAAGAAAAAGTTATCATAATAAATTTTCTTATATGTTAAATGATTACAAACTTTTTGCTGACAAAAATATAAAGATATAAATTAAACAAAACTTTTTTTGATGTGTGGTAACCCCTTTTTTATATTTGAGCCATATATTAATAGTAATAGTATTTTTCTATATACATTATATACTGTAAGCAAATCCTTTGTTTTCTATTGCATTATAATTAGTTTTAATGATTATATAATTATAATGGTATTATGTCATTATTAGAACGAAATTATGTGACACTGACATTTTCTTTCTTTCTTCCTATCAAAAGCTGTGTTGACTTGTGCATTCCACAGACAAATTAACAGCATATAGATTTGGAAAACCTATGGGTGAATGTATGTTATTTTCATATTTGGGTGAACTATCCCTTTAAGAGCCACTGGCCAAAGTCCCCATAACAACACAATGGCACACAAGCAGAGCGAGTGGACAGACTGCTGGTCTAAATGGCTGTGGTCTCTGGCAGGCGTTCTCCATCAGCAGTGACTGCAATCTGAAGGTGAAGCGGGTCAGTGATGTACACGATGATTTGTTTAGCCAGAGCACTGTTGAGAACCATCTGCCCTGTAATTCAGGTGAGCATCTGCTGAGCTGCAGATGGCAGGAAAAGTGCAGGAGGGGAGGACGATGCCTGCTCTCAAACAGGTCCAGTTTCTCCTCAGCCAGAACCAGAGGACCAGTGCTACTGCGCGGAGCCTGTTGCAACCGTCCTTTAAAGATATTCTTTGTGCACCGAGATGCCAAAAGCTTGACATGCACAGCATTTTATTAGCCTGTTTCTGGCAGAAGTCTTGGAAAACTTGAAAAGTTTGAAGTAAAAGAAAAAATGGCTTGTGTAGAAGAACTTTATGATTTAGCCAAAACAAGGAACTCCATCTGCTTTAGTGTTGGATTAACTGCAAAAAAATGTTCCACCATTATTATTATTATTAAGCTTTCATCAGATGGAACATTTAGGAAAGTCAACATGCACAAGGCGTCACAAAGCATGATATCCACCTTTTGATGTAGTAAGCGATGGATGTAGACATTTAGGACTTGTGTTATTACTAGATTTGATCAGCAGTCCTGGTTCTGGCTGACCATTTGTGATGGGATCACTTTGGGACAGAGGTTAATGCTGAGTGCAAACGGTGCCTTTGACTACATGTGCATTAGATGATAGGATGTCTTACACAGGATGAGTTCAGTGACCTCTGGTGCTGCTCATGTTTTTTTAATGTCTGGGTTTTCCTTCACTCCTCTCTTCACGCCTCAGCCGTCCTCCTGTTGCACGCCTGGAGCAGCTAATTATCTGAATAAACACCATCAGATTTCTCTCTCTGCTTCTCCTCCCTTCCTTCTGTAGAGCACTCTGTAGGGCCGCATCTTCACAATCTCTCGAGCTGATTACAACCCTCCTGCCTTAGTGACGCTCACCCTGTTTGATCCACGAGCCCAGATTGAACTTCTAACATTAGCTTGCTTGCTACCCATTTGATTGTATAGCACACCTATCAGACCAGCAGACTTCTAAACCTCAAGCTAAACCACATGAGTGCTGGACTATTCAGTTTTTTTTTAAGCAGATGATATCTATGTTTTTGGTTTTTCTTCAGTTAAGAATTTTGGCGTCTGCTTTGAGGTCCTGTGTTCAAAGTGTAATACATAGAAACCGTAATTCAATTCAAATAAAACAACAACAAAAAACAGCATTTATTTGTAGGGCATGTTTAATTTGATTAGTGCAATTATTAATATTAATACAAGAGTAATTTTACAAATTTTTGTTATATACAGTAAATGTTTATATGTTATTTATTGATAATAATTGTAATGATGATGATGTTAATAATAATAATAGTAAATATAGTGATGATGATAATAATAATTATTATTATGATAAAAGTATTTGTTGTTGTTTATAACTATATTGATATTTAATTTGGTTTGCCAAGAAGCATGGAAATTGTTAGGCGAATGTGTAATTTTCCTTGATCCCTCTATATTTTCTTTGACACGGTCATCAGCTTGTTGCTGGGTTTCTGGTCAGTGTGGCAGGTTAGCTAGAGGTGTCTTCTAGCTATGAACTTCTTCTGCATTTAAGTGAAAGGCAGAGAGTTGTTAGCACAAACCTGTAAAGCGTGGCCGGTGTAATTACACAAGCCTGTGTGCCAGCAATTACTGTGTCGTGCTCTTTGATGAGAACATGTACTGTTGTGGTGAAGACTAACCTACTGCCCTTCTCACTCTACACATTCACTTTTGCTTATTCCTATTAGACTTATATTAAAGCAGGGGGCCGTATCTACAGTAGGGACCAGAATATCATAGAGGAACCGAATGGGAAATGCATAAGAAAGCAAAACTCACATTTTCTTCAAAATACATTAAAATATTTTACTTCCAAAAATTAATACAAAATTAAAGGTCAAATTTTCTTTACATTTTGTCTTCCAGACCAGTGCACGGTAACAAGATCATACCTGTTCCTGCACAAATTTTGGTTCTTCAGCACCATCTACTATTTTGGCAACTGGGCTTTCCTTGTGGTAATGTATTTTCCTGAAATGATATACCTCATTATTTGGAAATTGCATGAATAAAACCATGCATGAAATGTAATAATAATTATTCTTTACCCTGATGAGTTTTTGTGTGTGTGTGTGTGTGTGTGTGTTGCAGGTCTTTCTTATTGGTTTGGTCGTTTCATGCTGTAAAGGGAAGAAATCTGTGATCGAAGGGGAAGTTGATGCAGACGATTCAGATGTCAGTGATGATGAATATGTGCATTAACTGTGCACTTAATCTCCTGTTTTTACTTGGTTTGGTTACTGGTTAGAGCTGGAATGAAAAAACAAAATTGTAAAGTAGTTTTTCATCTTCACACAACACGTTTCGTTCATCATTCAGAGAGAGAAATATTGTTGTTCTGTAAGATTCAATTGAATGTGTTATGATGCCAAACAGATTCTGTGTCACTAGGCATTATCATGTTTAACTGATAGTAGTAGTCTGATATGCTAACCTGTCTTTACTACTGACCCTTACTTCTAACAAAGGGTGTATATGCATGTCATTTTGCAATGCTGTCTAAAAGAAATCAACAAAAAGGTTTTTCTCTCTAAACACAACGAAATTTAGTTTTAAATAAGTTTAAAAGGTTCAAATATTTTTGTTATGAATAAAAGTTTGAGATCATTCTGCTGATTTATTTATTAAGTGTTTTTGGGGTTTTTTTTGGTTAAGCTGTGAATATCTGTAATTTTTGTCTAGTCATAATACTCCAGTGTTTCTGATGTGTGTTACTTTAATGAATTGCTATCATATTGCTTGTGGACAACAGTTGATTTATTTCACGTAAGTTTTTATTTTGGAATTATTGGACTGAACCTGCACATTTCTAGAGATGATACTTAAGCTTGTGGAAAAAAATGTATTTATCAAAGTATTTCTTTTGCAAGTTGGTTCTGTTATAATGCTGTTTTGAGTCATTAATAAAGCCTACAACAGAATCTCTGGTTTTAAAATGGATCCAGTTTCTTTTTTATGATTTAATTGTATAAAATCATTTAGAAGGTAAATTAATGTTAAATAAAAATATGTACAGTAGATTTATAGATCTGGACTTATTTCTTTTGTCAGGGAATATGTATCTTAATTCTATATATTATAACTTGCATTTTTTTTATTTCATTCCAGAGGTTGTATGAAATTGCTTAAGTATATACAGTATGTAGAATAAACGATACAATAACATTTCCCCTCTGAACAGAATGACAGTCCGCAAATAGCAGATCTGTCAAGCATATCAGTCTGAAATATATATATATATGGAGATATAATATACAGTGAGGTCAATAAGTATTTGATCACCCTGTGATTTTGCAAGTTCTCTTACTTAGAAATCATGGAGGG